>AIET01000576.1:0-349933 GCA_000292665.1 Helotiales sp. EF0021 | reverse complement strand
TATATATATATATATATATATATATATATACCTATTTCAATGTAATGAGTGAAATGACAAAAGCACGATCATGCGAACGGCAATGAGGACCTGGAAAATATCAACGAGGAAATGTAAAAATTTGAGTAGAATATAAAATCCCAAATCGAAGCGTACAGTACAACTATCTGGTGTTCGATCCAGGTGGTGCCTTTGACGCGGTTATGGACAATTGAGTCCAGCTGCGGCGTGTGCAACATGAACGAGTGTTGCAGGAAAGAGGAGAGTCTGTGATGGGTATCTGAATTAATTTATGCTAGCAAACTCTCTATCTTGACAAGGCAAATGAAGTAGCCCACGGTTTGTAGTACATCTTATACATGAGTTTACTCCACAGAAGTCTGTTCTGGAGAAGCTTCTTCCATAGGAGCTCGACTCGCCGGCTTCCAATACAGAGGAGCGTTCCCCTGTTCCGGCATCACCACAAGACCTTGCACTCCGCTCTCATCGACCCACAGGAGCTCCTTTGGAGAGGTCCCGGGAGCTACAACGGCTCTGTAATCACGAACGAGGAACTTCTCATATGTCGCTAGAATTTCGAGAGGATCCTCGGGAAGGTTTTCCAGAGCTTCTACTAATGCTGTCAGAAGACCATCGGACGGCTTGACATTGTGATAGATGTAATGGTCCCAGAAGAGTTGAAGCATGGTATGTACCTCCGTTGTTGTCTCCTTGGGAGGTCGCTTGGTGATGTCAGTTTCCGAGTACTTCACCTTGACAGTGCAGGCGGATCTTCCGGAGCTCGCGTCATCTGTCGGATTGGCAGAACTGTGAAAGGAGCCACTGGGAATGCGTTCTCCTCTCTTGCTGGTCGAAGTAGAGTTAGGAGTAGATGAAGCTTGCTCCGCATCTTCAGAGATAGCATCGTTCGGCCGGTCCTCAGGGGTAGAGTTGAGTACCGATAGAGCTCGCTCTGCATCTCCGGCCAGCCAAAACGCCCATGCAAAAGACTGTGCTTTGATTTTCGAGTTTGCTCTAAAGAGGGAGTTTTTGAGTCCATATTGATTGTCGAGAGTCCATTCTGTCTGGAGTGTATCGACCAACCGCAATTCAGCCAGACTTGCCAAATATGTACTGACGAAGGAGTCATTATTGTCGCTATTTGATACAGAAACGAAAGACAGCTTTCGTTTCTGCTGCATCGCCAGGTGCCGTTCCTCTTCCCATCCCGATATTAACCTCGTTGACTCCAACCACACCAAACCAGTGGCCCTTTCCGGCTCCTCTAATAACCGAAAAACAAGTGCGCGCAGACTTCGGCGGCTGCTACCCGGTTCCTTGTTACAACTGTAAAAAATCCCCAGATAAAGCTTTATGGAAGGAAGGTTCCATGACTTTGCAGCATAGTACAATGCTGAGTCATAAATGCTAATGTCCATTACCATCCCTTTGGATTCCATATTGATGCGTAAATTGTGCAACATAAGCAATATATCCTCCGCCGATACAGGCTTCAAATGTCGTAGAATCGGGTACTTCCTAATCGCCCGTATTGCTTGAAGAAACTCTGTCTTGCTACTGTTCAACCACAAACAACCCTCTTTAGTGCTTGAGATCATCGACACGAGGCGCTCAAGTTCCGAAAATCCGCCTCTCTTATGGCATGTTGACAATTGCCATTTATAAGCTTGTTTCTTGTCTTGGAGGAAGCCAGCTTTCTGCAAGCGTTCTTTTGGGTCCAAGGAGAAGTCGGCCGTCAATTGAAGAGTCGTTGCTCTGGAGCTGCCATTGGGTTCTATATTCATATATCGAAGCACCCTTCGAAGCTCATGTGTCTGCGGACTCCAGGGTCCCTTTGGCTCTCCCAATAGGGCAAACGTCAACAAGTCTGGAGGAGTGACATGTTTTGTTTTTAGAGGAAGGTAGACATGCTGCCGTTCCTGCCCTTCCTGCCCTTCCTGCCCTTCCTTACTCTTCAGTTCGCGTCTTTTTTTGTACCGTGCAGGATCGTAGTTCGGAGGATACCATTTGTCGAGTTCCTCTACCTTCCTCACATATTTGCTGTCTGCGGCATCGAGGTCGATAACAAGACGGGGAAGGACGTATGGTTCTCGTTGTCGAGCTGATGCGAATCGTTTTGCGCCGCGTGAGGAGCTTCGTAGATTGAGGGTATATCGACATAAGAGGCATATCCCTCGATTGCCTCTCATGTTTGTTCTGGTCATGAGCATTCGAAGTCCATCTTGCTGTGATGTCGATATGAAGATGCTCCCATTTCCCCAGAATATTTAAGCTCTAGTCTATATATAGTTTAGTTTGGTTTTCCGGCCCTTCAAACAACTCTCAGCCTTCTCCAAGATCACAAAACACGTCACCACCACACCACACACAACAGCATGCCTCCCGCAAAGAAACGCAAGACTAAAGCCACCGCAGAGATAGCAGAGGAGCCTGCTAAGATCTCGAATCCAACGCCAACAACGACGGAGGACCAGCAAGAAAACGCGACAGGAAAACAGGCAGAAAATGATACTACGGCATCTTCGAGTTCAGATGCGGCGGCAAAAGCCAAAGAACGAATGGAAAGATTCAAAGCCCTCCAGGCGCGCGCAAAAACTGGCGCTCAGAAGAATCTGAAGGAGGCAACTCTAGAATCACAACGATTAGCAACCGATCCGAATCTCCTCACATCTCTGAACAGAAAGTCCGCGGTCGCGTCACATAACCTCCTCAAGGCCGACGTTGAAGCTGCTGGTGGAGATTTCGAGCGAAAAAGAGCGTGGGACTGGACGATAGAGGAGAGCGAGAGATGGGATAAGCGGTTGAAGAAAAAGGAGGCTCATAGAGATGACCAGGCCTTCCAGGACTACAGACAGGATAGTAGGAAGGTGTATAAACGACAGATTGGGAATCTCAAACCAGATATGGATCACTACGAGAAGGAGAAGATGGCTGCGGTTGAAAAGGCTGCTGCTAGTGGAGGGCTGGAGATCGTGGAGACGGACGATGGAGAGTTAGTTGCGGTGGATAAGGATGGGACTTTCTACTCTACGGCAGATTCAACGGGATTTGTGGAACATAAACCGCCGAAGGATGCTGTTGATAGACTGGTGAAGGACTTGCAGCAGGCGGAAGAGGCAAGGTTGAAGAAGAGGAAAGAGAGATTGGGAGACAAGGGCGAGGATGGAGATGTTACGTACATCAACGAGAAGAACAAGCTGTTCAACCAGAAGCTGTCGAGGTTCTACAACAAAGTAAGTCTAGTCCACCTCAGAGTATGGAATATCCACTAACAGTTTGCAGTACACGGCAGAGATTCGGGACAGTTTCGAGCGTGGTACTATGATATGATTTGGGGATATTCTCTAGAGCGTACACCTAATAGTCTACAATACAAAGCTTTGAGCCGAGAGTCTATATCTACAACGATCCATGCCTCACAGCATTCCCTTTCTCCACGATTTCTGCGCGAGATCCTCGATTTCCTTAGTCTCAACTGGGCCCTTGACAGCTTCATCACTCAGAGCCTCTACGACCGCTTCAGCGACGATATCTGCCTTTAATGGCTTCACACCAGCTGCGCCCATAATCCCGCCGAACATGCCACCGGTAACGGTGTTGAAAGCAGCGCCCATGCCAGTCGCAGCTGCTAGACCTAGTGTAATTGACCGAGAGCTGTCGTAGAGCATTCCTGGTCTGATGAATATGCCCCTCATTGTGGGAAACTCGCTGCTAATTGTGCTCTCCGCTGCTCTTTTCGACTCAATATATCTCTTTGGCAATATGGGTGCACCACCTGCTGCTGAGATGTATACGAATGCTGGGACTTTTTCTCTATTCGCCTCTTGTGCCAATGCAATCGCTGAATCTCGGTTCATGATTTCATATGTCAATTGTCCGTCCTTCTCCTGCGGCTTGAGGTCCTCGTCGGCCTTTCTGGTCAAGGGGTTTTGTGATCCGCTTTTGCTTGCTGAAAAAGCCCGTTGCAGACCTGATAATGGTGACTCTTTCCCGGATATGACGCCCTTGTAGTCCGCTTCGAGGAGGATGCCCATGCTGTGGACTACGTAATCGGCGTTTTTGAGTAGAGGGGCATAGGTCGCAGGCTTGAGGATGTCGGCTCGTTCCCAGGAGACTTTATGTGCCCATGATGGCGTATTGGGAGATGCAGTTACGGACGACCATGCTGGTTCTCCTGAGCGACTGAGAACCAATTAGCAGATGTTTAGTTTGCATAATATCTGCTTGGTCAAGCTTTGCATACCTGATCGAAGTGACGTCCCATCCTCTTGCTACCGCAGATTTGCATATCCGCGAGCCTAGGAATCCATTTCCTCCACAAACAACAAGTCTCTTGGTGGCAGACATGGTGAAGTACTTGTTTGAAGCTTCTGATGAAGCAATCCCATAGAGCAGGCGAGCTGTTTATAGGAGCGCACAAGCAATGAAGCACGTGTCGTAATTCCTCTGACCACTTCTGATCACGATATGTGGGTTGGATCCGAGTCGTGTCTTGCACACTTGCAATGTCTAATCGACAATAGTGTGTACCTGTGCCGCACTATGTAGCCGATCAGCTGCGGAATCGGATGGACTTTTTGAGGTGACAATGATGTTTCGGGAGCTTCAGTAAGCTTAAGCTTAAGCTTCAGGGACTGAGTGTCTGATGTGTGAGGGGTCACAAAAGTCCTCATCGGGCAAAGATTCTTCGAAAGAGCTTCAAACAGCTGACGAGGTCAATATTTGAGAAGCATTGACCAGTTTGCATGACGCTAAGTTGCCCCGCTAAACCTTATTTCTGATCTGCATTCAAAATCGCGTTCCGCCATCAACTCGAGACTCGATATCAAGCAAAATGGCACCTCCCAACAACCAGAAGCGCGTCAAGGGCGTGCAAATACATCGACCGTTCATTTATGGATCAACTGCGAAACTGTTCGGCGATGATAATCCAAAACCAGATGGCACGCCAGCAGACCACACGCATTCGTGGACGGTGTTTGTAAAGGGTGTTGATGATACGGACATCACGTATTGGTGCAAGAAAGTGCAGTTCAAGCTGCATGAATCGATTCCGAATCCTCTACGAAGTGTGCCACTCCATCTGCTGAGATTTCTTTAGTTGCGAAGACTGAAAACTATCTACTAACACGCCTTGTAGTAATTGAAAATATTGAGCCAGGCGGCGCATTCGAAGTCCACGAGACAGGTTGGGGAGAATTTGAAATCACAATCAAAATCTACTACGTCCCCGAATCCCTCGAAAAGCCTCAAACTCTATACCACCACCTGCGTCTACATCCATACGGTGAAACGGAAGAAGACAAAGAGAAAATGCGGCAAGGTCCCGACATCAAAAGTTGGCTATACGAAGAGCAGTTATTCAACGAACCTTATAATGAATTCTACGACATATTAACGACGCCGATGGATCGGGGCAAGGGTGGTGGAAAGGGTACGAGGGTCATGAAGGGTGGCATGGTTGGTAGTGTAGGAGAACGGACGGCTTCGATACCATTAACTACGAGACCGGATCAACCCTTTAGTCGTGAGACGGAAAGATTGGAGATCAAGAAATTGAATGGCGCACAGGTTAAGGTCAAAGAGATGGCGGAGGAGTTGAAGCAAGAGTTGCAGGCGAAGGAGGCTGAGTTGGATAAGCTGCGGAAGGAATATAGCGGCACTCATCTTGCAGCACGCGATCGATGAAAGGCCAACTGATCTCAAGATACGACGGAGAAGTGCGCATGGATGTTGAACCATGTTCATCACATGTGGAAGCGACTACGACCACGCCACGGGCCCTCTGACGGATGCTCCTATGGTTTGAGACGTGTCCAATGGCAGAAAGTGCTTGAGCATAAGATACGACTTATGCTCATGGTCGTCACGGCTAGATCTTGGTGAAAGCAGGAATATGTATGGAAATGGCTCTGAGAATCCTTTAACCCTGGCAACCTTGTGGGCCAGCAATAGAGCATTAGGCAAATTAGCTTTGGACGAGCTATATCCGTTCCAATATTTACGCGTTGTGCAAGGGGGCAGTCATTTAGTGTGTGTATATTTTTCCACCAAACTACTTCCAAGTACCTAGGTATTTACTAGTCTTGATGTGTACCTTTTTGGTGCTTGGGATACATGTTCGGCCATACAGTCTCAGCGACGACTGGATTAATTGTGTATCAATCAGCTGACTGCTGCTCTCATTCTTCATGAACTCAAAAGGCTCGATCATTACAGCTTTCCCGCTTATGAAGTTCACATTATATTTTCCAAGTTCTATTTTACCAATTGAGTCACTTGACTTCTAGGTTTTGTTGCTTGTTGTTTGCCCTGTTCAAGGTTGTAAGGCTATCTGTGGCAGGCCATGCAAATGATTGAGTAGAGAAGTGGTGAGTTGAGCAGCTCCGTGTCGATAGTGTGTGTCAGTGATTGGGGACTCTGCATTGTGCGTGGTGCTGCTGATATATGAATAGAAAAGACACATCTTGATGCGTTAAGATGTATCCCGTTATCTCACAGTATACTCTCATCATCATGAGTTACAAGCCATGAGGCAATTGAAGTAATTTGTTGTTAATTTGTTGTTAAAAGTCTGGCTATTTGAAATCTTCGCGAATAAACTTTTCGAGCCTTTTCCCCACGGCTTCATGACCTTCTCTCCACAAAGTCAAATCAGCGCATATCGCCCCTCGAATCCAATCTAGTTACGTCCAAGATAATCGCTCTTTCCAACCTGGACACCCTCCTTGCGAAGTAGAGCATAAGCAGTAACGAAATGGAAGAAGAAATTGGGGATCGCGTGGTCGATTGAGTAACCTAATTCATGTTAACATCGATTCTCATTACGAAGTTAGGAGGCTCGAGAACGAGGAAAGGGAGAGTGGGAAAGGGAATGAAGAACTTACTCTTTCCAGTGAACTTCAACTCCCCAGATCTCGTCTTCATGATAACCTCTGCATCTTCTTGTGCGTTGACGTACTCTGGCTATTTTCATCGTTAGCTCTCAATTTCTATTTCCCGTTTTCCATTTCCCACAAGAAGCGAAATTCAAAGCGAAGATTGAGAATAAGAGAACATACCTTAACCTTCTCCAGAATCTCAATAGTCTTCTGAATCCTGGTAAACAGATCCGGGAACGTCTTCTCGTTATCCTCTAGAGCAGTTGGTTCGACGCCTCCGATACGTTGGGCGAGGCCTTTTGAGGTGTCTGATACTCGTTGAACTTATTTTTTATTAGCTCTGGTCCCTAATTTCTTGACTGTCTCATGATCCAGGTTCTCTTGACCAGGAGTTTTGCTTGAGTCCACTTGGACTTCATCAGAATGCTGAGTCCGTGGCCCACTGCCCAGAATACGTGCTCGAGACTCCACATCACAACATCACGACATCACCCTCACCCTCACCTTCCTACTCTTTTCCATCTACTAATTCTTCACCGCCTCCTTCACCAACCCCATCACAGATAAAAATGGAAGAAACTCACTCTGGTAAATCAGTCCCCCCATATCCTCAATCAATTTGCTCTCCACCAACTGCTCCTCCGTAATCTTCGCCCCATCCTCCTTGGTGAAAGCGACGCCTTTTTGGAGGAGCTTCGAGAGAATCTGGAGATTCTTGATGAATACCGGGATTGTGATTTCGTGGAGGGAGGGCATTTTGGCGGTGGTTTGGAAAGTTTTGGTGTTGTGAGAAGGAAGTGGGGATGATGGTGGAATGGGGATGAGGAGATAGTTGAAGGTTAGGTTGGAGGTTGAGAAGGAACGAGGATGGTTGGAAGTTGCAAAGAATAAGAGCACGAAGTGTAGTGAATTTAACGTGACAATCTAATGACGAAGCCGATTCTCATACGTGCGAGGCTCCTGCCTTTATACCATCCTCCCCCACTAAGAAACTTCCACCCTCTTTCCAAAAGTGGTAATTCACTCAAGACACCACATCTCACCATCTGACCATCTCCACACACAAGCACCGAAGCTGGAACACAAAAACCCCGACACATTGGTAAGCATTCTCCATGAAAGCACTAGAAAATGATTGATCAGCAACTAGGAAGTGCGAGATCGAGAGCCTCGCTCATGCAAGGGCCCGCTTGCATTGATTTGTTGCTCACCGCTGTTTAGTGAGGCTGAGGCTATATTACTATGTCACGGGCATGCGTCTCTGTTTCTGACTCGGTGTGCTTCGTGGATGTCCTGTACGCATTCGGTCTTTCAGTTTAGTAATCATCCCGTATTGAATCTATCCTCAGACCACGTTTCTAGTTGTGTCGTACACTTTAAGTAGATCAGTAAGCAGCATCCTCCCTCGGCTAAAATAGGAGAATGCACTTTAAGATCCCAGGAATACTCCAGTCAGCTTCATTTCGTCAACAGTAATTCCAAGGTTGGTTCAAGTCAGCTTCGCAAGTCCAGTCAGAAAAGATAGGTTCAACTCCATTCATTGAATTGAATAGGTGTAGTACACTACTATTACAATACAAGGCCCCTCCCTTCTACTATCCTCCTCTATTCAGGGTATCAGTCCCATCTCTCATCTCTTCTTGACCTGACAAAAGAAAGATTTGTGCATGTATTCTCGACGTCGCATCTCAGCATCGTCTGTAACGCGCTCAAAGCACATATATGCCATGCCGAACCCAGACTTTCCAGTCCGGCTCTGGCCCAGCCTATCAATGATACACAGGTCTCGATCAGAGTCTGACCAACCCACCCAGTCCATTACCACCTGAACCTAACGTATCCCAAGTTCAGCCAGACCTGCCAGCTCTTGAAAGACCCAACCAAACCCAACCCATTACCTAAAGAGAGGTATGAAGGAAAAGACGCTAAATCGCAGCAAATATAATCACAAGAGGGGAGTCATTGGTTTGCAAAGTTGCCCTTCAACCAAGACGCCATGCCGAATCCCATTTTGTGACAGACAAAGGAAAGTTGATCGTCATGATCTATGGTTCTAGTTCGCTTTTGGAGCGTATGCTGGTGGTGGTGAGTCTTCTCGTTCGGATTGAGACCAGAAGTTTCCATTTGCTGATTTCTCTTCTTGTGCTCGTCGAGCAATTTCGCTGGCCATCTTCATTACCCAGGCTTGTTCGATGATGCTTCCTGCTGCAGAGGAAGTATCTGATAGAACTGGCGCCGGTGAATACATCAATGGTGCTGATTGCTTCTCCTGGGGATATGTCGTGTGGGAGGTTAAGGACGGTCGTTGCGCACGGAGTGGGACAGATGGCACCTTCTCGGTAGTGGGAGGCTCAAGAATGACCTGCTCGGGTACAGTCTCTGAGCTCAATTTGATGGCTGGACGCTCTGCTGTCGAGAGACGAAGCTTTCTTGGTGAATCACCAAGGTCAATACTGCTAGTGCGGAAGCGAACTCTCTGGGATGGAGAATGAGGAGGTGTAATGATGTTGTCCTCTGGCTCCTCATCAACGCGTGTCTGTATGACAGGCTCGGATTCAGGTGCCATCGAAGAGGTCTCGCTATCACCAGATTCGCTGAAAATATCATCAGTAGTCTTGCTCCTACGCAAGTTGACAACGCGAGTCTTCTTTCTACGCATATTCGATCGTGGATGCTTTCCAGCACCAAGACTGAGGCCTGTGGTCGCTGAATGCATGCTGACAAGTGAGGGTCTTGATGGCATCTGACCATTGCCATCGTCTGATCTGTTAAAGGTATACGTCGTGCTGGTACTGCCAACCGCAGAATGTGACCGGATCAGACTTGGCGTTGCTGGTGTGCTAGTTCCATCAGAATTATTGCGCTCCGACGGTCCTGCCCAAGCTCTGAAAACAGCATCCCGGATGGAAGGCGTGAAAAGTGACAGGGTGCGGTGAGAATCTGTCAAAGCCGCCAGTCGAAGAAGATTCTTCTGCGAGAATAGTGAATGGATCTCGGAACCACCATCCAAAGACAATGACGAAATCTCACTTGCATCCAACACATTGCCCCTTGCATCCACAGCATCTTGTGGAGGGCTGCCGAACGGATCGACCGGAGCCTCTTCCTCATCTGGCTTCTTGGTCTCCATCTCTTGATCTTCCTTGGCGCTGTAATCTGGGCACCATAGTCTCAAAGATAGCTTGTGTATAATCGCGGGTAATTCATCCATCATCAATGTTCTAAGCTGCTTTTCGATTTCCTTCTGCAAGTAGTCTCGAACGAATGGTATCGAGTCAAAGGTCGACGAGACCTTGAGTGATTCGAGTGGATCATTCCGAAAGACAAGGGTCAATCCTTTCTGTCGCGAAAACACCAATATGATAAAGGCCGACAACTTGATCTCCGATAAGGTAATTTGCAGTGGTATTGTCAATCCCGAGGCCGCTGCCAGGGGCTGAGGCGATGTAAACGATGGTTTCGAGAATAGATAGGTATTTAGCGGGTTCGCCTGTAATGTTTATATATTAGCCTCTGATATAACACGCTCAGGGATGATCATTTGCGCGTGTATCCTTGCGCAAAATTCTTATATCCCAGCGCACAGCGGGGAGTAATATTATGCGGTAGAAGGGGAAGGAATTTGGGAGCAGGGGATTCTGGCCGTACCTGGACTCGAGTCTTGAGGGTGAGGAAGGCATCTCCAGAATAGCACATCTTGAAGATACCCCGAAACCTATCCTCTGCCAAATCTCCAATCTCCAATATTTCCAGCTCTGGAGGAACGCTTCCCAAGTTGAGCTCATTGACCAGAATATCGTCGACGATTATCGGAGGTTTGGGTGATTTATTGAGTGCAGTCGTAAGCATCTCCTGAGCTCTCTTGTAAAAGTCCGCATCTGCCGTTAACGGCGACCAGTTGAAATTGAAGGCCATGTTGTGATAACATCGATTTCCGCTCCTAGGTGCCCGTTGACTGTCGCAATGATGGTGCAGCTGTCGATGCTGTTCGTTGTCGCTCCTTTGTCGCGAAGAATCTGCCGAGCTGGCCTGGTGATAAGGATATTCCACAGGACCAAGGCAGGCTGCCCTCTTCACTCGCAGACGTCGACTCGTATCAATGAAGATACAAGAATGGTCGGAAAGCGATGCGATGATGATTAAGGGGAATTAGGGGACGATGCGGCGATTGTGGTTGTCGGTGGAGTGATTGTTATGGGTGAGCGGAACCTTTTGCTTGGTTGCTTGCTTGTGATGTCCCGAGCGCTCTGAATTCTGCATGCGCGCTAAGGTCCTTTCAGCGTCATCACCCGATTTGTGCATGCGGAGACCTCGCGTGCACAAAGTTGTCCCGAATTATTCCTAACGAGCACAAGCAGTGCACCTGCAAGTGAAGTGGCCCGCATAAAGGGGGAGTGGGATGTCATGTTGGCTCCACCACTTCATCTTGCAATGTTCATGCATCACGAGGAGTTTTAGCCTTCAATTCCGCACTGAGTTCAACATCAGCATTTCTTGTTCAATCAAGGACTGGGGATTATTTTACTGGCAGTCTATAGCCATATTCCCAATGAGCTGATGTGTAATGTTGCAAGATATGCCAGGTCTGGATTGTTTGGATACAACTCATGGTTGCACAAGAAATATATCCTCAACCATTATCCAGAAGACATACCTTACCTAGATACATTCAAAGCTCTTCATGGAGACATCACGTGGCCGGCTCTTTGCCACCGCCTGGCAAACCATCGTTCCAAGGTTCCTTCCAGTCTCGAGCTGAAGAAAGATGACTGCTTCCCAGCTTCCAATCTCACATTCTCATCATCAGCAACATTCATCATCACCCAGCTCGACAACTGTCAACAATAGAAACAAAGCATGGAGACTAGCATTTCTTTACCTCTCACCGACATTCGAGTATTGTATCTGGCCGAAGGCGCCGCCAACGTCGTATATCGCATCTTGCCAGAGAGACCTTCGCAGGATGTGACCCCAGGCCCAGCTTTCGAGGAGGAATATAGTGCTACCACTCCGCCACCGAGCATTATTGAGGATGAGGATGATCAAGAGAAGGAAAAACGCTTGGCGGTACTTGACAGTAAGTGATATCTGGGTTCTTTGTTAGTCCTGGTTCTTCTCTCCTGTTGCGCAGCGGCCTTGGTCGAGAAGCTTCCTTGGAAACTTCTTGTGCTTGAATTTTTCTTCTACCTCTATTGTCTGGGCGTTTGGAATCCTGCTTTGACTTATGTATGATCAAAGCTCTCTTCCTGCAAGGCTATCAATAGCTGAGATTCTAGCCGCGACTGGGAGCCCCGTGCCTACAGACGATGCACTGAATTTCTCTTGCGGTATCATCACTAAAGTCTCAGCAGACAAACTCTTGCGCCTCAGAAAAGATCTACCGACCACCATCAATGTTGCTGCCGCTCAAGAGTTATGGAAGAAGCACGTGGAGCCCCTGTTCAAAGAGGATGAAATTGTACACCAAGAACTCATCAAACTCGGCCCGAGCAATATCATTGACGAATTGAATAAAACCCTTCATAATCAAGAAACGAAAGCCTCCCCATTCTTTCTCGCTTCAAGTCCGCCAAAGCGACCAGCGAAACGCGAAGGTGTCTACTTAGCAAATGACGAATATGGCCTCTTGGTCACAGATATGACAGCAAGTAATAAGACCCTTTCTTTCACTTCGGATCTTCACCTACTAACAATGAAGTAGGTCCAGACACCGAAGTAATAGAATTCAAGCCGAAATGGCTTACCCAATCCCCTTCTGCCCCACCTGGCTCTAAGCGGTGCCGCCAATGCGCCATCACCGCTCGCCGGAACGATTACCTACCTATCTCCGAGAGTTCTGTATCTCAACCTCCCCTCCCAGAATATTGTCCCCTGGATCTCGTCTCGGCGTCTGCAAACACAACGTCGCTGCTTAATGTTGCGAACATCCTACTTGCAGACCAACCCGAACCCTCGCAAACAACTAAGAAATTCGTGGACTGGTTGTCCACAACCACCCTCCTCAAGGATCTACGCGATCTTCAAGCGAAACTCGATACCGTAGGCCCATATAGCGCGGACCGGAAAGATATCAATTTCAGGCTCGCGATGACATTGAGGGATTGTACCATCTTTCTCCGCTTTAAAAATGGAGACCCAGAAGGAAAGGAAGTCGAGGCGAGAATCGGGGATCTGGATGTTAAGAGTGAGGATAAGGGTGCATATTGGAAGAGTATCGAGAGGGAATTGATCGTGGATGGATGGTACGAGGGGTTGGAGGTGAAATACGGGGGTTCAACAGTAGAACAGAAGAATAATTGTCTGTTGGGAAGGTGAACGAGTCAAGTACAACTAGACCACCATGGAAGACATGAAGAGATGAAGAGGCTTTTGTTTCTCTTAAGTGTATTGATATCATAGCTGAAAGGCTTTAGTCCAACCAAGATACCAGTTTGCTCTACTGGACAAGCACAAATCCTTGGAGGCACCGAAGAAAATCCTCTTTAACAATCCTAATGTTCCTTCGTGCCTAGTAATACATCGCGTTCTACTATGCCAAAGGAAACACTTCGATCGTTTTATACAGAGAAGAAGTCATCACTCCTATCTATCTGCCTTAGCTCATCTCCAATATTTCCTTCACCTAGAGTCTTGCCCGCTCCTTCCTCCCCTTTCCCATCCCCTACCCGACTACTACGTTGAAAGTGCTCTCGGGACATCTTCCCAGACGCCCTAACGAGAGCTTATCAGATAGATTGCCCATATACCACTACATCTCAACACCCTCTTTCCTCAATCCTCAACACTATTGCTGGGTACCTAAATAACACTCAAAGAATGGGATAAGTTCACCTCACATTACATCACATCACATCACATCACATTTCCAAGGCACCTGACAACCACGAATTCCTAGACAGCATCTGTATTTCTCCTAAGAAGAGGGCTCACGTGGGCACCGTACCTATCTCTGCTCGAAATACTGCTATCTAGAAAAATCAACGCTTGCTCGCACGCAAACTTTTCCCATGATGCAAAGAAACTGGGCTGGGTAAACTCAACGCATATTGTACAATCAGTGTCCGTTGTCCATCATGCCATGCCTTTGTACATTCTCCGTGTGTGAGAGACGGAGATCTGTAGAGGCAAATGCAAAAGCAACTATCCATCCAGTCTTTATGCTGAGATGGTGGGGAGATGAAATTCAGAAGGGGGAAGGGGAAGGAGAAGGGGAAGAAAAAGCAAGTAAAAACAACTCAGAAAACCATGCAGGGGGGGGGGGGAGCAAATCAGGTAATGCCACAGAGCAGCAGAGAGCAAAGCAAAGAACTGCGGAGCCCGAAGGATCAGCAATATCAAAGCCTCCACCACCGCAAAGAATAGCAACGCAAGTATCATCCATCCAGTCCAAACACCATGAGGAGGAGATGTTCTTAGCAGCCAGGTCTCAAAGCCCAACCACTAATAATCATCACTATCCTCTTCATCATCCTCCATATCAACATCACTCTCCTCTCTACCTCTCTTCCCATTCGCATTCCCATTCTGCGTCTTCGCAGCCTCCGCCTCTGCCTTAGCGGCATTCTTCTCCTTCAACCGATTAGCCTTCTCAATCTTGGCATACTCATCCGCCAATCTCTTAGCCTCCGCAGCAGCCTCTTCCTTCTTCTCATACGCACGAGCTCTATCTCTCATACGTCCCGTCGCGCCGTTAACCTCGTATCGAGCCTTCTTGTTCTTGTTCGCGGTGCGCCATTTGTAAGCTCTCTTCGGCTTGACGATCGTCTTGTCGTTTCGGCGACGGATTCTCTTGAGAGGCTTGATCTCGCGCTGGGGTTGTTCGGCTGATTGCAGATCGAGGGCGCGACGCATGAGAGAGCACATGTGGGGCGTGGAGGGGTCGTCGGTGAAGAACATACGGACTTCTGGCAGGGGAGGGAGGGCTTTTCGGACTAGTGCTGGGGGCTTGGGGAAAACGGCGTTGGGGTCTTCGGTGCCAGGCTTGACTGGGAAGGTCATGATATTATCAAAGTCGAGGTGTTCGGTTACGAGACCGCGAGGACCACCGGGAACACCTTGGGTGAGGGTGACGGGGAGTTTGACTGGGCCGGCGGGAGGGCTGGGTTGCTTAACGGGTCTGCCTCGTGGAGTGAGGCGTACGGCACAATCGCCTTCAGACATGTCATCGTCGGAGAGATCAGGGTTGTTGAGGTAGTCTTGGTTATCACCCAATGCTGCTGCCATTCGGAGACGTTGGGGAGGTGGTGGGAGGGGTTTGGCGACCTCGGCTTCAGATTCAGAGTCATCGTCGAACTGTAAATGCTATTGTCAGCGGAGTGTTTCTGCAGTTTAGAGTAATGAACGTAGGAGAATGTTAAAGACTTCCAGAGTATGCTACAGAGATGAAGGGAATCCGCATGATATTAAAGAATGAAAACATGATACAAGCCATCAAAGCTCAAGATAATTAACAGGAAAGGAGATAGGTTGCAGCAGAAGTTGAAGCAGTCGAGACATTACAAATGCTACCACCAAGACGGAAAATAAGGTGACAAGAATCTCGAACATAGCCCCGGACACGATTAATATCATAATCCTTCAAACATGAAGTAATCAACGGGGATAAAACTTTGAAAAATGTGACCGAGAAGTTGAATAGAACATACATCATCGTCGGAATCGTCGTCCAAGTTGTGACCTTGAGTAGGAAGAGGACGTGGGATAGGGCGCAAATCAGGAGCAGATTCATCCTGATCGAACAAAGCCAGCTTGGCAAATCCACGAGCACCCAGTGGCCTCTGTGTACGGACTGGGGCAGTCGCGTTTGTACTAGTAGTCGCGACGCGCTTGACTGCGGGAGCTCCTGGTGCCTTTTTCGTATTAGTGTTTTTGGTTTGAAAGTGACGCGCAACGGGGAGAACATTACCATTGAATTTTCTTGACCATGAGCTGGGTTGAAGGTGAGCGAAGGAGAGTCTGAAGAATGACGAACATGTCCACTAGCATAACCACTTGGGGGTCCTTGGTCACGGTAAGCAAGACCAGAATTCATGTTCGTGTCTGGGTAGTCACTAGCAAAGGCACCTGGTCGAGATCGTCCACCAATTGGCAATTCGCGAAACGCAGCCTGTTGAGGAGAAGATATGTCCATGGCGTTGGTATTAGTATCGCCGGTGAAGATAGCTCCTGGGAACTTGTTGTACGGGTGAGTCTTCTGTAGAATGATTGTAGTTAGCACTGGATGGTTGTTGTTCGTGTTGGTGCAAGTAAAGTTGAAGGAAAAAGTGACCGATAAGACTGCGAAGATTTGAGTTGGTTCGAAGTTACGTCGGAAACAAGGCTACGAAAACAGTTTTGAACGCTAGCGCAGAGCAAGTCGCTTAGATCTGCTCAACTTGAAAACTTAATAGTGCTGGATGAGGGTGGAGAATTGATAGTTTGGGATGTGCTGGAAGGTTGTTCAATGACTTCGAAACAGCCTAATGTTGAGTGCGCAAAACGAACAGAACCTTTGTTCCAGTTGTAATGACAGTGTAAACGAACTTGACAGCGTAAAATAAAAAAGAGAAAGAGCTGATAATCTGAGCATTGCTCAATATTGGTTCCCGAATTCATGTACAAGGTATTTCAGGGGTGAGACACCTTGTAGGAGACGGTTCTCTCCAAAATGTGTGTTCTGAAGTGAGGGATGCAGGAGCTTCTAAAAGTGCCCCAGGATGCTCAACAAGAGATTAAAATTTAAACAGAGCAACCTGTTATAAGATAGAAGTGGACATACCTGCCAATGCTTTTCAACACCACGTGCGGTTGTAGAATCAAATCTGCATCTATTCGCAGGGCACTGATATGCTCTCTCCCATTCACCTTCCTCGTCCTCAGATAGCTCGTGGTCCGAATCCATGTTGAAATCCTCGTCGTCCGAACCAGACGGCGTAGGTCCACTGGTTGCTGAATCCTGGTCCATTTCTGGCTCTGCCATGCTATCGTTACCTGGTTGATATCCTTGCCATCGAGCAGCGGAAGAGGCTTGTCGAGCAGCTGGAGAGCTAGAATTGGGTTGGGATATGGTGTTATCGCCCTGGTAAGTTCCATGAGTGAAGGGAACATGTCTATCGGATCGAGGGGTGGGTGTGTCGGAGCTGGAATGGAATGGATTTAAGTCCTTGGCACGGCGAGTGGCGCCAGGCTGAGGTGAGTCTTGGTAATGATTATTATTATCAGGAAGAAACGGAGAGGAGTTTTGGTCGCCGATCGAGCTAGGGATGGATGTGTTGAATGACGTCTGAGCATATGTACTCGAGACTGATCTACCATTGTTTCGCTTGGGACACATTAGCGAGACTCAAGTACAGATCCTCTAGACAGATATTGCTTACCACGTGCTCATGCTCACTAAGCTCCTCCTCGGTTGAAAATTCGAGTTGGCAAGCCGTCAATGGACAACGATGGAGATCGTGAGCGGATTTTCGGTGGCGTGCCAGCTGTCGATGCTCCCTAAATGCCTTGCCGTCGCAATCCGCACATGGAAAAAGCTTCTTGGCATACCTCAATGCCCCATCAGAAATCCGGGTCTCGTTGCATTCTGCCTTGGGACAGGTGAAAGCCGTAATTTTCGAATGTTGCTGATCTCCAATCCTAGGACGATGTTGCTCATGGTGGTCAGCAAGGTCTTTGGCAGAAGCAAAAGATCGACCACATCCCTCTAGGTTACAGCTATAAGCCAATTCATTGGAGTGCTGGTACGCAGAGCTAAATCGTAGAGCCGGATCTTGGGAAGAATCGAAGGGAATAGTATTGGTAGTGCTCGCGCTATCCTGACGCTGCATCACATATGGTCGTCTCTGATTGCCACTAGAATCATCCTTTGGCTTGTGCTTTTTCTCCCAGTGATGACGGTAGTCAGGGTGATTGGCGAAGGCGTAATTACATCCACGGACTTGGCAGGTGGTGAAAACGGGGATTGCGTGACCAGGGTGCTCTTGCATGATGTGTTCCTTGAGGCCTTTAGCGGAAATGTATGAGCGGGCACAGTCCTGCGCATCGCATGGGTACGGCTTTTGCTCATGGGAGTGATGGGCTCGGGTATGTTCGGCGAGGGCCTTGGCAGTCATGAAATGTTCCATACAGGAGGCAAATCCACATCTATACCGAATTTCCCTCGAGACTGAGGCGACAGAGCCAGCAGGGGCGGTAAAGGCTTGACTACCATTAGGGACTCGTTGCTGGATAGAAGCTAGGTGTGCAATGACTTGGCGTGGGGACCGAGGCTGCTCCTCGAACTCTTCGGAAGCCTGTGGCTCCTCCTTTATGTATTCCTCGCGATTGTAGCTCAGACCAAGCATTTCCATGGGGGGACGAACACGATTAGCATGAGCGACTTCTCGGTGAGCATAGTACTCAGAGTCGAGATCATATTTGAATTGACAACCATCAATGAGGCAAATGCTCAGCTCAGGCTCCAGCTCAGACAATCTGTGTTCCGTGTCGAAATGGTTGTTCATTTCATGAAGGGATCCGAAAGTTCTCGAGCAACCTGGCATGTAGCAAGAGACCGCCATGGTCCAATGACAGTTGATCTGCTTCGTTGTATTTGTTGTTGTTCTTGGGCGGCAGTTGACGCGCCGCGTAAAGCTGAGTCGCTGACGAAGTGCAAGTTGAGGTTAGGTGTTCTCCTACATCAGATTGTTAGCTGTGTACAACAATAGCTCCCGGAGACAATAGTGCGCGAGGCTCGTGGATCAAGTGGAACTTACCACCAGCAGTCGAGATCCAACAAGAATTGCTCGTTGTCGATCAGGCTGGCCCAGCGTGTTGTGTCGTTGGCAAAGAAGATCGAAGCGAGCAATGGCGACACGATTTGGACGGGGAAAAATCGTCTGACAGTCTAGCGTTGTCGGGTGTTCATGTGAACGACCCCATTTAAGGTATCTTCGTATGAGATGTCTAGCGCGCCGATGCTGAGCCGGACTGTACTCGAACAGTCAGACTTTTGACAGGTCTTGGAGTCCTTAGAATAAAGAGCTAAAATCTGAAATCAGAAGAAATCATGCACTACAATGCTATGGCCGATGGTTACAAGCATGAGAAATGCTGCTAATAGTGTACATATGAGATCTGCAATAGCATCGGGTGACAAGAAAGAACATTTTGGACTTCTCTAACACTATGCCTGGCAGCAGCCCAGACTTAAAATATTTCCTTATTAACTGCTGATGTAACAAGCTGTGATCTACAAATACTGTACTCAGCCACAGTCTTGTTCATCTATTTATTGCAGTCTGTTGGAAAACGGAAGCAGCGATAGTAGAACTCGCGTTGGGTTATCGATGCTAAGCGTCTTTCGCAGCTGCCATTGGCAAGGACATCGCAGCAGGCTTGTAATGTTTCCTATGAATTGACTTCAAGATGGATTACAATAGAACATATGACTGGATTATTTCGTCAATACTCTAGACTACGCTGAGAGGAAGTCTCTTGCCTTGAGAGAAGCAAATGTAAAGTAGTAAGCAAATCAGACATTGTTGTGATTGATAGGAACGTCCGTGACAATGCTGTCAAAGCAATCCTGCAGAATAGGGACAAAGTTCAAGAACTAAACTCACAAACTATGCAAAGCTCAGATCCCTGTTTGAAGCTGTTGTCAAGGGAGTACCGTGTCAAAATAGTATGTCAATATTAATTTGGGCAAGTTACACACTTGTTCTCGCGCAACAGGACATCATAGGTCACCATATGTCGATGATGAGGCCCTATCTTCATCGTTATCGGTATTGACGCCGTTGCTGTATTGGTCAATACTACTGTGGCAGTGCTAGCAACGGTAATGAAGACTGTAATGCCGAATGCGACAGCAGAAAGGCTGCCATCCCTCTGCCTCGATAAACTTAGCACAAAACCTCATCAGATTGTCCTACACTTGGGAAACTGGGCTACGCATCTTGAAGAGATTGTGAAGCTCTGGTTGACTGCAGTTGGCAAAGCAGGGGGCATCAAGGATGGAATAGATAGCTCAGAGACATCATAGCATTAGTACTGCATATGCTTTCTGCAGATATGCCAACTCCCGACAAAACCTTTGTAAGATACTTCATGAGGGTTGGGATTGACGTCAGACTTAGAGTAGTGGCCAAGTGCCTTGCTTGGCTAGCAGCACCTTATGCTGAGTAGTTCAATAAGCACGAAGATATGCACAGGCAATGAAAGATCATAGAAGCAAGATGGTGGCAAAAATTGATGTGCAGTAATTACGCACGTGATTGCAAATGCGGTGACCTTCCAAGTTAACAGCCAAATTCTCACACTACACTCCATGCCCATGCCAACAATTCATGCTCTCATCTGTGGAATCAATACGCCGAGATATCCTCATATCCCACCAAACCCTTCCAAATGCTGCAAATTCTCTGCCGATGCACCAATACTTAACGCCAGCAAATGCAGAACGCCAAGCCATATTAGCACGAAACAATAATCAGGACAACTTCGCAACTGAAAAGCTCAACAACGACCCAGTAGTCAGCCCTGCTACAAGCATGAGAACCATGAAAGCTCCAGTTGCTTCTCTCTCTCCGTCCTCCACATGATCGTTAGCTTGCATCATACATGAGCTCCCAAGCCAACCATTGGTAAAACCAAAACCGAATTGTACAACAGCCAAGTAGAAGACATCGCTACGAATGATTGCTCCATGACCCTGAACATTGCAAAGCAAATACAAGGGAATGAATCCGACTCTCACGATCGAGATGATGAAGAGCGTGAGAGGATGCTGACGCATTCTGAGTCGGGTGAGGGTAATAAGTCGTCCGGCAAGATCTCCAATATTCCAGATCAGGAATGCCAGAGGGATGAAGGCAGATGACTTCAAAACTCGAGGAGCTCTATCTTCAGGGACAACTGACACCACTTTCGAAGTGAGTGGAGGAAAGAACATGGTGATTGCGAAGCACAAGAACAAGGCATTGGAAAGCCAATGTGTCTTTTTCCAGAGTGTCCAGTTGGAAACAATTCTGCGCTTCGCCCGCTCAGCTTCTTCGACGCTGGTAATAGAGCTCAACAGATTTGCTTCAAGAATCCGGTTGTGCTTCCGTACCAAGGGGATGAAAGTGATTGCCGTCAAGGCGCTGATGAAACTGGCTGTCAAGAAGTATGAGAATGCTGATGTTGTGTTCTCCTTGCTCAGCGTCAATTCTACCGCAGATGCAGAGTCCCAAGCGCTTGGTGCTGGTACTGCAAGCACCGAGACAATCTGAGCCAGTGATGGAAGTACACCAGCAACGGCATTTCCAGTCAAGATCGCTTGTGTATACTTCGGTTGTCCGAAGCTTGCGGCAAAGGCAAAAGCACCGTTTTGACAGAGACCAGTTGCCAGTGACGTACAGAAGACCATGACAAGCGTAAAGACCAGGTATTTTGTTGACGAAACTGTGCGGAAATGTGTGGTGGATATGGCTAGAAGACTGAAGACGACGATGTTGATGCCGAGAGCAGACCAGATTCGGTGAGGGTATGATGCACTGCGTTGAAAGTACGATAAAACGGTCATCGAGGAAAGATTCGTGATGCAGGCAACAGAGGTGATAGCAGGATTAAAGGAGGCTAATATTCTCTCGCTGTCGGCGAATCGAGTTTGGAAGTATGGAGTAGCAGCCAGGAACATGTTCCTGCAAAGATTAGCAGAAGAATAAGGCTCGTCATATGTGTTTCTTACCATGCCCAAAGCATAGCCACTCCAAGAAGCATGAAGATGAAGTACTCCAAGTACGAGAACTCTCCACCATCACCTGCAGAGTCGGGTTCTTCTCCCTCAAATCTACCATCGATCAGACCATCTTCAGTGCCATCACGACTCAGGACTGGTCTCTCGTTGATCTCGCTCTCAAAACCCATATTGATGGGTGCGTATTCTTGTTCGTTGTCCTTGGTGAAGAAGGAGCGAACTCGATTGACTGTGGTACTGTCCGCCATTTTGAGAAGTCAGGGCGAGCTTCTTATGGTAATCGCATTTGTGGGAGCCAAGCTAGTGGGGAAGCGAGTGAGTGAACTGAGCTTTCTGTCACGAAGGCATGGCGTAACTTGAGTGAAGGGGCAGGCATTCACCTCACACTTCTCTCTTGTTGTTTGGAGCATTATCGACGTACTGGACGTTGTGAACCGCGCCAAGTAATCACGGAACGAGGGGTTCTTCCGGGCCGAGACCTCGTGCTACTTCTCGCTACCCAGACTATGATATACAGTAGCCTAACACACAAGCTGACTGCCCTGCAACTCATGTCAGCAAGGGTTGTCCAAGACTCTTTAGCGGGCTGACCTTCCCCATACAATTTTTGGTGTGCAACGATGACCGCGTAACATGACCCGAATCTCCTGCGATGCAAGTATGTTATGCATACTTCGTGCTGCAAGTCATTTTGATCTACGGCACTATGGGAATATATCACAGATCTGTATCCGACGACGGGAACATCATTTGAATAGCCCTCTCGAAATTGTGGTTAATGGATATCTCAACCAGGTTGAATGGCTCGTCCACATCCTCGAGGTGCATGGTTATCTGGGGACTCGATCCGATCCTGCACAAACCCTGTCTGAATGGCTTGACGATGAGGCAGTTATCCATCTGCAGTGCTTCTCCAGGAAACCGGTCAGTTGTGGATGACAGGAAACTGCCAATGATGGAGCACTGCGGTGAAGCTGCCGCTTCCCGAAGGTCACTCTCAGTCAACCGAGAGACATAGTGGAGCAGGCCCAGCAGGTTTCCACCGGATCGGGATGCAGGATCAGCCGCCGGCGAGACACCTTCAAGGTCAATGTATAATTGCTACCTCAGCTTCCTAGATGCGTGGGCGATCGAAGGAAGAGTGATCTGGAACAGCAGGCCGCCGTTCTGTGCCCCCTCGTGCCTCCGCCACCATGGCAGTGGGCATCAAGGCTCAATCTGCGCTCTGTTCCATGCCGTCCGTCAGTCATATCACGCCGATTGTGAATGGCTGCGAGTCATCTTGTGGAACTCGGCCACAGCGTAACGTTCATCACGAGCAGCAATTTCCGTGACTTGTTGAGAATATTGGAGTAGCAACTGCCGAGCCGGATGTGAGGGAAACAATGCACGACGAGTCTCCGAGAATGAACTTGATTGGAGCACCAACGAATCCATATGTTTGAGCAGACTGGAATGTGACGGAGATCTTCCTGAAGACGATACATTCGATGTTGTGCAGAGATTATTGGCTGCAAACATTGCCAATAATTTTTCAATGCCCTCGCTGTTATCTCCGCATCAAGCTTTCATAGAGGACCTCTAAACATTCTGGAACATGTGTATATCTATCAACTGGAGTGGTACACTCAGGACTCTTTCGCATCATGCCGTCAGCAGTGGTACCGCTCTACCGGCATCACGGCTACTTCCAGACTCGCCTCCTTTGGCCCAAAAGCGTAACCAAGACCCGAACAAGGCGGATGTCGAAATATGGGGAGCAATTCAAGCTTTCAGGAGTGTTGTTGAGTTGCTGTTGAAAGCAAGAGCACTTGACCAGTATTGCCACAAATCTATCATTATCAAATATAACACTTCAGCTTTGTACTCCAAGCCTTGAGGATGCGATATTCGACGCTCCTCTATCTCTTCGACTTACTACCGAGAGATATCCAGCCGCCCGGCCCGGCTGCCTGGTGAGCCGCGATTACCTCGAGTTCAGACAGCAGCCCATCCGCAGTTTCGCAATAGCAGATGGCTCTCAACTATGAGAACCTTACCATCTCAGCTATTAAAGTATTGAAAGATCATCTCAACTTGTCTTTAACCTTGTTCTTGGTACGCGGAACAGGAGTCCTCTCAAGTATAAATCCAAACAAACGCTCAAACAACGGGCCGGACACACTTCAATGGCCAGGTCTCCTTCAAGTGTCCCATCTTTGCGGACCATATAGTAGATATATCAGCTTTCAGATTGCGGGTTCCGAAAGAGCGCCTCTTGTCACTTCTCCAATGCTGACTGGCAGGAGGGATATCGCAGATTAAATCAAGTGGTTGAACTGACATCAAATCGAATACTAGTTCGACAAATTCTGAAGTCGTGAAGCAAGCTGTGCTGGAGGTACTTGATAACAGAAGAGGGGATGAGGTGAGCAGGTACCGAACGAGATCGCAGGATACAATCTTATGGACAACTGATGCTATTGATGAGTTTGCGAACAGATTAAGCCATGAATGGAGAGAAGAGGAAACAATACCACTGGAATTGTCTTGACCATCTCAACCGATCTGACAAGCCAAGATCGAAGTGCAGACCAAGTCCTAAACCGTACCAAACAATCCAGGGACTTTCCAGATTCACCAACTAGGTCACGTGTAAGCTGATTGTCCTCGATACCTAGGTACTTGGGACAGTAGAAGGCCATCTTCAGATATCGAGTTTACTTCACATGATTCGTAAAAGCGCGTTCCAAATTTGAAGGTCCTCATAGGACGTGACGTTTGAGCGCAAGTTCTCTGGCAGGAAATTCTTCAGAATCATAAACTCCTCTGGCTATGCATCATGCCTTTGCGCCATATGCACAATGTCCCATGCTCTGTCATACACCCACAAACTCCAACCAACACCGATTTGTTTTGTATGCGCGCTCTACCCAATGCAAACGCCATGCCACGTACAGCGATCCATATCTCCCCACGCCTGAATGTACAATGCGATCACCAGCCTCTCATCCCAAGAAGCTAGTTCCATCATCTCCCATAATCTGCTCCTCGTCGACCCATCCAACTCTCAACATCCACTCGAGCACTCCTCCTGCAGACTCGAAACCGCCGTTCTCGACTTTAGTCCTATAGTCCAATCTTGACTTCAACTCCTCAATCTCCTCCAAGAACACTTCCAACTCTCCATCTGTCTCCTTCTTGACTTTACCCTTGCCCTTGCTTTTTGATGATCCTTCGGTCTTGTTTTCTTGCATGTTCTTTTTGAGCTTCAAGATGAGCATTGAGAGGAGGTATTTCAGCCAGAGAACGTTGGTGTAGGGTGTGTGCATTTGCCAGCCGAGATCGGAAGTTGAGGACATGAGGGTGCGGGTTGTGGTTGGGCCGTGTTGTTTTGAGTTGAGCATGGGCGTTGGGCGGGTGCGGTCGATGAGGTGGCTTCTCATACTGTTGTGTCGTGTTAGTATCAGTACCTTACCATGTGTATCTATGCAAACGAAATGAGGATAGTCCGACAGAAAAGGTGTGCTATGGTATTGTACCAACGCTCTCTGAACATTCTGATATTGAATCACTGGTAAAGACTTACCGGCGATATGTATCAAACTGCTGCCCCGCAATTCCAGTGCTGGTAGCTCTGAAGAGTCCAAGATCTTGTTCCAGATCATTGAAAGCAATGTCTCTATTTGCAAGAGTAGCACGTGAGAGTCCATAGTCGATGATCGTGACTTCCCAGCCTGAGAAGCCGTAGCGAAGAGGTTGGTCGGGATCGTGTTTGCCGTCGAAGGAGTTGTCCATGTCGAAGGTTACACAAACGTTGTTCTCATGCAGATCGCGGTGCTGTCGAGTAATTAGTCACGATTCTGGAATGATAGAGCAGATATAAGGCAAAGGTGGCAAGGGGGGAAGGATTACCTCGAACTCATTGGTAGTCTCAGCACGAGCTAGAGCAATCGTGATACCGATGAATACGTCGTATACTTGCTCAACAGTATCGATCTGAACCTCATCGAGGACATAACCAGCATCCCCTAGTCTAATCTCGTAGTCAGTATGCTTCTCTGTGGAATTAACATGCGCGAAGCTGCATGTCCCGAGAGTGCGGGGACATTTTGAGCTACGAGCCCTGAGGCAGAAAGTAACAAGAAATTGTACTTCATGAAATTGACTCACTCGATGACTAGGAACATCGAATCTTCACTCTCATTTGCGGGATCTTCAAAGTAAGTCTCCTTGTTCTCCTCCATCAGCTCGTTCATATGTCGGTTCCACGCCTTGACAATACATCTTGGCATTATTCCTTGGACCAGGTGAGAATCTTTGAATGTGACAAAGCCGGGAACCGTAGTGAGTGCGTTCATGATTCTAATCTCGGAAATCAGAGTATTGATGTTGATTGCAGTCTCGTATTCCAGGGATTCAGGAACTTCGGGGAGCTTGATGCGCATTACTTTGAGAATTGAGGAGCCATTGTCTGTGTTGATGCGGTAGACTTCTGCGTATGAAGCTTCAGCAATCTTGGTGAGGTCTGCATCATCGTCGAGAATATCGTTCCAATCTTGGACAAGGAGGGTGCGCTTGAAGTCGGTCTTATAGGACTGGATTAGAGGAAGCAGAGAGTCGTGAGGTCTGATGATGTTTGCGAGTACTTCAAATTCAGATTCGTTAATGTCATGGTAAGGATGTCGGAGATGTTCAAACTTACCTTTGTGTTCATCATCTCCCACCTCCCCTTCGTCTCCTTCCTCCTCAGCCTCATCCTCCTCGCTATCTACATTCTCCTCTTGCTCAGAAATAGCAAGATTGTTGACAGCAGCAGTTACGTCATCCAGGAAAGAGCGCAAAAGCTCCGCCTCCCCGAAGATCGCCGCAGCACCGTGGGAAGCAGCGGAGCGCTTGGTGCCATAAGTCTTCTTCTTTGGCATGGCGGTGCCAGAGGTCGGGCGGAAGGGAGGGGAGTTAGATAAGTTCCTATCTCTTTTGTCAGAATAACACAAGACAGAATTTCAAAGAATAACAATCAAAGAAGCTAGCGACAATTATGTCACCATATTGTGCCATGGAGGATGCAGTGTTATGACAAGCTAAAGTGCTGAAATCCACCTACAACACAACCTGAGATAGGATTATCATGTGACCAGAATGTCCACATCAACAATGGAACCTTACCCAGAAAACTGCTATTCTTGACCACGCATGATAGAGAGACCAGGACTTGGATATCCTCAGCTGTCTGGGACTTCCCACTGACCAGCAGAAAGCAAAGTAGACACGTGATGTTGACACAGGAAAACAATGGCGTACCAGTCAAGCAAAGGTCTCTGGGAGGAACTGGTGCTGTTAAAAGGTTAGTAAATCATTTGACTTCAGCAGGAAAGCCCATGCTCATACCTGATACTGTCGTCGTCCTGGTCGCAGCAAGAGCATATTCCGCGTGCAATTGGACAATAGCTGCAGAGTTCCTGGAGAAGGGTTGCCATGGCGCTGGTTTCGATGTTCACAGTTATTGGTTCGGTGATAATCGTGTCGGACTTAAGTTCTGAAATCTCGGATCCGAGACTTGACGCCTAAGGTTGCAAGGATCACGCGCTAACCACACTAGCTCAGCTCCCATCTTCGGTCTCGCTCAATCGCCAAATCCCCTCGACAAGCAACAGAGTCAAGCATTAACCTGCAAAGATGGCTGGTCTGTTCAATGGTCTCTTTAGAGACTCCAAGCCATCTGCTTCACCAATTCCTGCTGGCGACTCTGGTAAGTGCGCAATGCGCCTCAAGAAGTACAGCTACTAACGTGCAATGATAGATTTCGCAGATTTCGCTGGAGCTGCTGACCCATCACCAGCGTCCTTTTCTGCCATACCCTCTGCAGCAAGCTTCACTGGAGCTGGCGCTCAGCCTACTGGAGGACCTGCAGTGCCGTACACAAAGTGGTATAACATTCACGAACGGCACGCGCTGAGCGACTTCAAGCAGGAGGGTGTGATTCTTGGTTTGATCCTGGTCATTGTCGCCATCCATCTGTTTGGGACAAGCACGAACAGAAAGAAGGCTAAGCAATGGATATCTGCGCATGCGCCAGTCTTGCAGAAAGAATTCGCTTTAGTTGGATTCGGTGGTCCAAAGGGTCCTGGAGCAGATCAGGTTGAGAGCGAAGGCTTGGCAAAGGCCATGGCTAGCAAGACCCTCAAGCTACCAGGAGATATCTTGAAGGAGAAGTCGCCACAGGAGTTTGCGACCTATGCGACAGGACGACAGAATGTAGCTTTCCTCGACGTTAAGCTCACCTTGTTAAAGCGTTACAGCCCCCTCAGTCTATTGGCAGAATATGGTATGAGCTTGTTCTTTGATTCCATGCCTGCGCCAACTGAGCAGATGGAGGCAATCCTGTATCCATTCGATGGCAGAGAAGCTCTGACTGTCCCTGGTCAACTCCCTGGCGCACACGAGCTCCGCAAGGATACCAAGAGCAGTTATGATGGATTTGTTTGGGCTGTTGTCAACAAGGAAACCATGAAGCAGCTTCGCGACGACCGATACGATGTATCAATTACTAGCACCAAGGATACTGCGAAGCTTCCCCCTTGGGCTACCGTCATGAGTGAAAGCGCCGAGATCACGGATTTCTTGCTCACACCTGAGCTGATCAAGGCTGTTGATGATGCGGGAGAGCTCCTGAATCATCTGATCATCACAGACCAACCTATTGATCAACCATTGAAGTATATCCACACCCAAATGTGACTTGGAACGATCCTAACTTCCCTAGGCTTGACGATACCATCCCAAAGAAGCGCATCTACCTCTCCATACGCGTCCCATCTTCCGGCGATTACTCCAAAGTTCTCCCACTCTTCCAATACTTCGTCCGCATCACAGACCAGTTGGTCCAGGGTGCGCACTTCCGACCTGAAGTTCTGCGAAAGGTTCGAACGACTCGCGATGACACTGTCCGCAAGCTACAAAAGGCCGATGAGGATGAAAAGGCAGAGGAGCGCAACATTGAGCGGGAGAAGGCAAAGAAGCTTAAGAGAGATCTCGAATTGAAGGCTCTTGATGCGAAGGGACAGAAGAAATACCTCGAGAAGGAGAAGGAGCGAGAGATGAAGAAGAGTCAGAAGAAGATGTCTCAGAAGGGATAGTTGGAAGGAAGTCTGTGGCAGTAATGTATCAATCTGTACAGTGCACATCGGAATAAAAGTAGGTAAGTGGTGGGCGCATTATGTGTAAATCATATTTTCCATGTAGCCACTTCTTTCTGCCAATTCTATAGGCCATCAAATTCGTGGAACCAGTCTTCAGTCTTCAGAAAATTAGAGCCAGCCTTGCTCGCTAATGCCATTCTCGCAACATACTTTGCTCAGCATCGAAGGACCTACATATCAACCTGAGGAAGAGCATTCTAGACAACAAGCCGACCGCGACCCAGTTAATTTGCCACGAGTGTGGCCCAGCCATTGCGGACTTGAAGTCCTTCCCATCTTTTCATTTTGCAATGACGCCGACCGCTGCTCAGCCTCGATATCATTCTTTGCTTATCTGTGGTTGCTGCAGTAGGCTCTAAGCGTGCGAATAAAGATGCTGTGCGTGCAGCCACTTCGTGGGCGTTCCGAAGGGCGTTTTGCAGGACTTCTCAGCCTTATCTCCAACTATCGTACACTTCGCTTTATATTTTCCCCCCAGTGCATGTTGATCAATGTTTTATTCTGAAATTCTTGGTGAAGACTCAGTCCTTTGGCCGACTTCACACCTGCAATAACGCTTGAGCAAGCAACACGATCTAAGACGCCAGTGATGTGACAAGCAAACAATTGGCCAAACCTCTATCCGATCTGCTTGGAAGACGTGTTCAGTGGTGTTGAGCATCATGGTGGACACCCAGCAATGGCTGCAAGAACCCGAGACGGGGAGAAATTATGTTATCTACAGAGACAAGAGTGCGTTCTCCTAGCTTCCATCAGAGTAAGGCTAATAGACTCGTAAAGGTGGCAGACTTGTTCGTGCATACTCCGATCAGGTGCAACCAGATGAAAGCGAAATATATGAAGAAGATACCGCAGACAAATCTATAGGTCGAACGCATCCTCCTGAACGAATTCAGGAAGCAGAAGCTGCAAACAATGTGCGAAGCGGCAACATATTATACCAAAGCGCAGAGCGTTCCTCTAGCCAAAAAGATGCCCTCGAAGGGTATGGCTTAGATGCACCTGCATATAAGGCTAATGATGCTTGTGAAGACCCATATGGCAACTCTGCTGCTGAGATACAATTGGTCGGAGGTACGATGGGTTTGGACATGTTAGAACTTCCCCAAGACGCTTATCATGGATATCAAGGTGTTGATCAAACTCATTTTGGGGAATCAGACAAAAACCAAGGAAAGGGCAAAGGTATTGCATATCGTGATCCTTCCCGGCCACCTAGACATGGGCCAGTTCGCTATCTCAAACCAACCGTTGGTGATACAGAGGAGCTCGATCTTAGTTACTGTCAGAGGACAACCGATTGGAAAGAGTTCTTTCGGACTGGGCGTGTTTTCAAGACGCTCTGGACAGACCCTGCTGGCCCCGATGACCAGAGTGAAGCCAGTCAGTTCATGAGCATCGCGACGAAGTACAAAGTGGCACCTGGCCAGTACATTTACTCCAAGATCCGTCGTTTTATTGTTGTCAGGAGGAACGACAGATCTTGTCAATGTTTACCCGTCACTACTTATGATGGTAGGGGATACATGAAGAGGGGTATCAATCTCGCACAGCACGGCTTGATTTACGAAGGCCGAAAGCCAAGGAGCGTCCCAGGAATTGCCAAGGAGCCACTGAAGATCGAAGTGGCGGCTGAAAAGCTCGACATATCTTATATCAACTATGAAAGGTCTTATTGCGTAGACACCAACGTGAAAGTCAAAAATATCGGTACGCTCGACTCCGCTTCTCGGAAGCTTCTCAGGAAATATTACAACGAAATAAGATATGAAGAAGAGGAAGAAGAATGCAACGGACCGCTGCCGCTAGAAGATCCTGCTGTGCGCGAAGGCGACTTCAGAGGCATTGGTGGGATTGCTAACGATATCGGTGGAGGTGCTTCGCCGGCTGGTTCACAACACATGCCACAAAACGATCACTATGATGATCGGTATTCCTTGACCTCCAAGCAGTTCCAAGACCTATCTTCGTATCCGTATTCCCCATACATTAGGACACAAGATTACATCGACCTGGAGGGAGCACAGCGTGTCTCAAGAGGGTCAAAACATGACAGAACTGCTATGTGGGTGTCTGGTAGTACTGGAAGCGCTAAACAAACTGCTCAAAATATACATAGAGAGCAATACCAAGAAAGTTCACCAAGGAAGCACTTAGCTAATGAGAGGAACCCCTCGAGCGGTAGCCTCGGAAACTTCTCGCAATCTCATGGGCACCATGATGGAGCTGGTAGGGTCCCTCCTTCATCCAAGGTAAAGTTTACGGATGAAGAATTTGCCAATAGCCTGATAGGAAAGGCGCAAACACGCATGGAAGAATCTCTCAGTATGGTCGGAAAGGGAGATGACGCTCCGCCTGGATCACCTGCATTGTGTATAATGCTCTCGTCGCCTACAGTCCCATTATATCATCATTTCGTGAAGCGGGCTTCGGATCAAGGAAAGGACAATTTCGTTCGACCATCACCTACAGGACAAATGCGGAAATTCAAGGGGATAGCGTCTATTTCCACTTCGGAGCCATCATATGCCCCTGAAAACACTCCTATGCCGACGGTGTCGTCGAAGGAAGACACAAGAATATCTATTGAAGGAATCCACGATGTATCTCTTGATAGAAAGCTACCTACAAAACAAGCGGCTGAATGCCCTGCTATCCATGCTACGACAATCTCGCGGACATCTTCACACTCTAGTCTTTATTCTATTGCAAGCTATGCTTTCTCTATCGGACTTCTAAGCACAAGTTCAATGGCATCATCTACAAACACGGACCCCAGTTACACACAGCGACTTGTGAACCTAATTCTCGCTGACCCCGAGCTCCACGATCTCTTTGAGATTGCTAAGGAGAAACTATCTCTGGATAGGTTTGAGAATAATTTCAAACGATGTCTTAATCATTTCTCAAGCCATCTTCGTGTAGAGGCGCCGCACTCGCTCCCACCATCTACGCCTAGACTCATTAGGGCATTATCAAGTAATGTAGCTCATTTGATTCGTCAGGACTTCGAGAGACAGGTGGAAGATTTGGCGACCCAGAACATTAGGGACCCAAAGCGGCTTCCTTCGAAGCTCAGGATTGTCAAAGATATCGAAGAAACTAGTGACGATGTAGCAGACAATGGGATTGACGCAGTTGACGATGTTGAGGAGGAAAGTGGGCAAGATTCAATCCTTGAGACGGCCATACTGGCGACGTTCTCGTTTAGAATGCTTCGTGAGAATTTCAGAACGTTTCTCCAAGCCGATCCGATCCAGAGGGCAGTATATGAATCCTGGCCTACTGCTATCCCAGACACAGAACCAGTTGAGCTGAGTTACATCATTCTCCCAGAAATTGGCTACCACCCCAAGTTGCCTTTTCCGGAGGCCCACTTAGCAGATATCCTTGTCTTTGTGGGCGCCGATGAAGATGCAGAAGCAGTCAAGTGCAAAGAATATCTCGTTAGAGAATGGCCAGAAATTGGTCAATGTCTAGGGGAATGCCTTGACAGATTTTATAATACCAAACTACAAAGTACGTGCATAACAACAATGGCTCAAACTCTTTCCTTCATCAAGCTAACTTATATGTCCAGTCACAACCCAACATATCGTCGATACCGTTGGCATTATTATGTACCCTATGAAAGATGCGGGAGTCTTTATGACCGCTCGAGCTCCATATCGGCTACAAAGCCAGATAGCTGCAGCAGCTTCCTGGCTTAGCTTTACTTTTCGAGTGTCGTCTCCACAAGGAGTGTGCAGGTCGCACGGCTCCGTGAAGGCAATAGCCGGAGATACAACCTCAAGCAGCGTTCCTCCACGAGAGCACACAGGGAAAGTTATTCAAGTCATATTAAATCCTCTTGAACATATCAAAGCTGGAACTTCGTGCTGGCATTACTTGTTTGCCCATGCTGTCATCACATCCGGTTTCCCTGCTCGACCAAGAGTGAGTGGACAGGGACTCGAAATCTCATTTCCGAACCTAGCAAATTCAAGTAGATGTCTTAGTTTCGTGTCATTCGATGATGGCTTGATAGCACATGGACTGAAGACGGTGTTGGTTCCTGTGGCTGAATTGGGGAGTGACGATGCCATACAGTGGCACTTCGAAAGTAAGATCCAACCATCCTCTGCAAAAGCTGCCTCTATGAGCCAGATAATGAGGAAAATCCGGCTTGACAAGTGGCATAAAGAGCTCGATCCAGGTCGGTTGATGAATCGAAGATGTTTTCTGGGATGGGCTGAAAATGCTACTGTTGTCTTTGGAACGAAAAGCTACAAAATGCGATTGGGTCGGTCACGAGCCGCTGTGTGTCCTTCTGTTAGGCATGCTCGAAGCTACCAATTCACGACTGGATTATCGCTCTTCTCTTGGGTCAACATACAAGGCACTGTTGTGAGAGAGCCAGTCTCGGTGCCAAACTCATTCACAACGTCTCAACGGAATGATCTCTTCGAACTTCTCGATGCCTCAGACCATGAGCATGCAATTATCTTTGATAATAGCGTGGGAACAGGGTGGTGCATTTCTCAAGCCAGCATCGTGCTTCAAATCGCTCGCACGATGGTTGCTGTTGATGGTTACAAGTTATTTGATGGAGACCAAGCTATTCTTGATGATGACCCTCGATTCTATGCAAAGGCAAGCCATGATGCCGCTTTGGCTGCCAGCGATGCCCTTAGAAACTGCTCCATGTTGAAATTACGCAAGCGTACAAACTCTTCCGAAGCAGTGGAAGCGTACACAGAAACAGATTTTTCGGCCATGCTTGCCAAAATCTGGCACACGCTGAGCGAAGTCGCCATGGCTCTGTTCGAAAATTCAGCAAAGCAACTTCAAATGGTTGAGGACCTTTCTCCTAGATATGTCTTAGGGGTAGATTTAGAGGATGCTGCACGCAACAGACAACCGATGAAGATTCGACGAGTAGAAGTCAACCAACCCTGGACACAGCTGACCGTGGAGCAACCAATCGTACTATTCTGCCGGGATTTGTCTCCACCCATTGTAGCGACGTCGTTGATGTGTAAGTCCTGGGCTACAATCCCGCCGAACAACAATTTCCTGGCAATCATGGCTTCAACAGTACGAGTTCTCCTCGATGGCCAAGACAATGGACTTGCTGAGGGACTCAATTGGTACGCAGCAACGAAGCTTATCGCAACACATAGCAGTAAACAGAGCGGCTCTGTGCAACATGTCCAAAAGCTGAAATCCAACAACAAAGCTGCTGAGAATGCAAGACTGAGGACCTCTATACAATCACACCCCCGGGGCTGCTTCATCTTTGGCAATGGTTCAGAGAAAAAGTGTTATAACAGCTTGGACCTCTCATTTGTTGGTTTGGAACAAGGACGAACTAATACCGAGATGCTTTCGGACAACACCGTATCTCGCAGCGTGTCGAGTTCAGCCAGCGTGAGTTCTGTCGAGGCAGGACTAGAGGAGGGAAGCTCTTCCAGGGACCAAGACCATTCGATATCGGACGACAGCAATGGCCCAGATGACTTTTCGAACGACCCAAGACTTGAGAGTCTGGCAGTTTCGACAGCAAGCCCGCAGACTACCCACCTCATATTATCAGAAATTGATGAGAGAAACGATATATCTGGACAAGGTGACAAGATGGGAAGCAGGAGCAGAAGTAAGATATCTTCGATATTTGCAAAAGCCCGCAGAAAGTCATAAGTAGGATGGACATCAACAAGCTCGAGAATCTGTTCGCCCATTCCTCTATTGAGTCACAAATGTTTAAGCATGTTTTGTCTGCTGCCATTTAATATTGTATCATGGTCTGTTGTTGGCAGTGTAGACCCAATCTCACCGATTCTTCCTATAGCTTAAGTTTGGCTCTAGAGCTAGTGTCGTGAACTATATGTTGACCTTCAAATGACAATCTTATTCCACCTTTCTGATTCATATCAGATCGTAGCACCGAAGTTCAAGTCACAATTTTGTTCATACCGAGGTCACATTCAAAATTAAAAGTCTCTGAGTTTTCAGGCGTGGTGCTGCAATGCAAGGGGACTGCATTTTGGTTTTCATTTCAAATGGACATCTATTTCTTTCGATTCCTGCAGCATCTATGATATCTCTGGCGTACTGTGCACACTTTCATGACTTTCTGGTCCCACGTCTTGCCGTGTACAGTTGCATCTTCTGCATCTTCTGCTCGATGCCACACACAATCAAATACCACAAATAGACTCAGGCAGGGTGCTCATAGAAGTCAGTGGCACTGAATGTGTCTGCCCAAGTCTTGTACGCGTCCGGTGGCACTGGTTGGTACTTTGGAGCACGCTGTGGGTGATAAGCTTCGTTGAAAGATACCCCTCTATCAGCAACACCGATCGAGTCCTGAGGCTTGCCTTCATCTGGCAGATAATCGGGCCTGTCTGTGGCTGTTTCAACCCAATCCTGTCCGAAGGGAGTGCGAAATGTCGTTAGAACATGAAGGTGCCAGATCTTCCACTTGCCGTCCTCCTTTCGGAAGTCAACTGCATATCGTCCCCATGACCAATGTGCTTTCGGCGGCCCATCGGGTACTGGAAATGTCTCATGGCCAGGAGAGACCCAGACACCTTTCGCAGTTTCGCCATCCTCGGCAATTTCGATGACTGGAGTCGTGAGGGTATGCTCGATCATCAATCCCTTGGTCCCGCTAGGAAAGGGGTTGCCTTGGACGTAACACTTCTTGACGTTGGAGAGCTTAGTCCAAGCACCCATGTCTTCGGCTTCAAATACGACATCCTCTTTTGTACTCCAAAGCTCCTCGATCTCGCGGTCGTGGCGTCCGGCAGAATGCAGATATGCTCGACGACCCATGATGTTGTGGATTTCTTGGATAGCTTCAAGGCGTGCAATGCGACAGAGAAGAGCGTCCATGTCAGTAGATGAAGACATGTTGGTGGAAGGGAGCAGTTGTATCGTATATAGTTCTGTAGAGTTTGAACCGTCAGTATATGGTGGACACTTTCTTGAGTTCCTGCAGCCTCCTCATGAGCAGAGAAGTATAAGGTGATGAATTTCATGAAGCAAGTGATTTCATACCTTCTTGGATACCTGACTCTTGTCTGTTCTTGATGATTTCAGTAGTTCTTGCAGGTATCGAAATGGGGCTGTGGGCACGAGAAGTCTTGTGGGAGGAGTGAAGGATGGAAAGCTGAGTTGTGTTCCTCCCTGATGTGAAATGGGACACCAAACTACATGTTTACCTTTATATGACATGAGATTGCCCACTTACTATTGAGCAGGTCGGGTACGATGCAGGTCCACAAGGGATGTCACATGAATAGACCCGTCCAACGCGTAAGTTGGTGGCTGTCAGCCCAAATGAAATCGAAGTTACTTGGGGCTTTGCATCACAGATCAGATCGTCAAACTGCTCTAGTCCCGATTTTGAAGACACGTAACGACACACGGCATCACTGGGGACTTTGTATGATAAGCCGTCGGGTTATCAGACTGCACTAAACCCAATTTTGAAGACACGTCACGGTCAATGCCGGTTCTTGATGCACGAAGCGTTCCCGAATGTGGGGTACTGACTGTGGGGGCCGGGGTAGCGCTCCCGTTCCCGAAACAGTACGGCAGTCAACCGGCTAGTGATCCTGGGCTGGGGTAATTCTCCTAGCGAGGGGGCTGCTGAACTTGCCGAACTTGCTTTCAAAGTTGTCAATTTGGTACCATTCAAATGGGGATATGATAGAGACGATTCCTTCTGCTGTCCTACCGCTTCAAAGACCAAACGGCAGGGACAACACAAGTCCCAACTTCAACCAATTTAAAAATTTTTTTGTCTTGTGCATCAAGACAACAATCACTCAAAATCCCAAATGCAAAACCAATCTCGTCTTAGCTCTCAGGGTGCAAAGCACAGTGTTAGTTCCGATGGAGAAGCCAGAAAAAGTATTGACAAACGTAAGTATTCAGCTACTTATACTACTCAGAAGCAAAACAGCACTTTAATCTCGTTACTGATTGCTGATTAGCGCAAATTTCTCATGTCGAGATAGTCGCCATGAGCCTTGAGCCTATGGATGGCAGCAGCGGAGCCAAGATGCTTGACGAGACCGACATAGATGACTTGAAGTCTTCTCGAGATGATCAACAACGAGAATACCTTCATGGCCGCGCCCTGGTGTTTGCATTCTGTGCATGGCTTATGACTGAATTTATGGGAGGCTTAGGAGGGAATATGCTGTCACCAGCTCTTCCCATTGTTGCTTCAGAATTCAATGGCCTCAATCAGCTGGGATGGGTTAGCGGAGCCTACTACATGACCCAGTGCGGCTGCATGCTTCTCTTCGGCCAGTGCCTCGCCATTTATAACGCCAAGTACGTCTTGATGGCCGCAACGACATTCTTCATGCTTGGTTCTTGCAGTGAGTGGACGTTATCTTTTGTCTTCCCATTTCAAGTTGGCCTCTAGCAGGGCCCCCATGTGTTTCGTCCTTCCTACTGGTTGCTCTGATAGAGAACAACACACTAATTTGTTGTAGTCTCTGGTGCTGCCATGAACATCGAGACTCTGATTGCCGGTCGAGCTGTTGCTGGTATTGGTGCTGCAGGCTGCTGGGTCTCCGTGCAAACCCTTGTTGCCATGTTGGTTGAACTGGAGGACAGACCCAAGTTGCTCGGCTTATTCGGTGTTCAAAACGCAGTCTCAGGAACGACTGGTCCAATCCTCGCCGGTGCTCTTGCAGCAAATGGCCAGTGGAGATGGTGTTTCTTCCTTGTTTTGCCACTTGGAGCTATAACAATACTGTTGAGCGCCTACGCCTTGCCATCACTTCCACCATGGCCACTCAACGAAGAGACAGAAGAAAAGCTTAGAAGACAACTCGCCTTTCTTACGAGGGGAAAATGGCACCCGAAACGCGATTGGCAACGCCGGGTGGTTCTTGTCGATATCTTCGGTTACTTTATTGTAACCACGGCTCTCGTCTGCTTCGTCCTCGCACTTCAATGGGGCGGCTCTACCTTTGCTTGGAAGTCGGCCACAATCATCGGACTATTCGTAGCCTTTGGCGTCATTATGGGTCTCTTCTTGCTCTGGGAACACCACGTTGCTTGGCCACTCATGGCTCCGAAGACTCTCAAGGATCGCACTATTATCGGCGCATCTATTCTCGCACTCTTCACCCTCATGTGCAATCTCTTCCTGGCCATCTACCTTCCGGTACTTTACGAAGCAGGGCGAGGGGTCAGCTCTTTGAAAGCGGGCATCCTCATAATCCCGTTTCTGATGACAGTTGTGGTATCACAGGCGGGCGAAGGCTATATCATGAGCCTCACCAAACGGTACTGGCACTGGGGTTTCGCATCACCAGCCTTTCTCGCTATTGCCGGCGGCCTTTTGTACACAGTTGACATCAACACGACCTCCGAACGCCTCATTGGCTATCAGATTCTCTACGGTCTCGGCGTTGGGCTTACACAGAATGTCGCATTCCTCTCAGTCCAAGCTGACAACGAACCCAAAGCTGTTCCGGCCGCTATTGCCATCGTCTCCTTCGCGCAGCTCTTTGGTGGCATGTGTGGTCCGGTCATTGGTAACGCCATCTTGAACAGCTCTCTCAGAACGTATCTTCCCTTATTTGGTGTGCCGGACGAGACAGCCACAGCCGTGGAAGGTTCCGTTGACGCCATTTGGGAATTGGAAGGGGATGTGCGTACTGCTGTCATCAAAGCATACCTCAGGTCTCTCAACAATGTCTACATTGCCGTCGTGCCTGTGGCATTCTTGATTATTCTAGGTGCTCTACTGATCAGGAATGTCAGCTTGAAGTCGAAGTGAGTACTGTAGTCTTGTTGATACAAGAGAGGCATGTCGTGGAATAGGCTACATGGATGTTATACTGTCGTGGCGGAAGGAAGGCAGAGCGGTGCTCATATTACGGTACGCAGGTCGTCTTTTAACACTGCTACTTCGACTTAAGCCAAAATCAAAATTTGGCGTCTATGAATGCGATTTACTACACTAGAAGATTTCATGTGACTTTTCAATATGAGCCGCAAAAAAGAAACAAATTGAAATTGATCGCATGGTGGTCACCGGTCATAAGAGCCTGTCATCGCTGAAAGTGGTACCAATCCTCACTATTTTGACTTCTACTCTAACAATATCTTGGTCTAGTCTATACTGGGCGCCAAAATGCTGCCTCGACGCCTCTCTATGCAAGAAATCTGTGAGTACTGCAACCAAAAACGAGGCTATCAAAGTGAGGTTCTTACTTGAAGCACGCTGACACGCTCATGCCACCCATGAGTGCCATCTTTGGCATGCACACGCTCAAAAATCTCCCCCGCGTTGGGTCCATCATAGGTCTTCATTCAGACATTAGTATAGAATCGTAATACGAGGGATTCTACTCTTCACATCCGATTTAAGATTAGAAGAGTATAGAAAAAATAACACACCTCTTCGATTTCTAAGTACTTGCAGTCCACGCTAGTTTTCAATTCGAAGGCTGTAGCGCCATCTTTGAGGACTTCCTTGCCGTGACCTGTGAAGATTTGCGCAAGTTCTGAAAGGGCGACTGGATTGACTGCCGTGAGGACGCATCGGAAAACGAAGGGTCCAGGACCAGAAGGTGCAGCAGGACGGCCACCTGGTCCAGGAGGAGGAGGGGAATCGGGAGCTGAAGATGGCATAGCAAAGAAAATTATAGAAAATAGTATACCGGGAATGGTTGAGGTTGAGACAAATGACTTCGATGCCAAATGAGTCTTCGATTTCTGGTACGAATACGCACTTGGAAGGAATCACTAATATGTGACATTGCTCTCTGCAAGCATGGCCTGCATCCAGCTCGCCCACATTCCGATTTAGACAGTTTCAGGCACTTCGGTAAGGGCCGACTGCATTGCATAGGGCGTGCTGATATGACCTCCTAATGGGGATGTGCTGTTCATGTTAAGGTTGATGTGGTGGAGGGTCCTGCATGATCGCGATCCTTGCCAAAGCAGCGCATCTAGAAATAGGAACACTAGGAAGAGCAAAATATATGTTCTGAAACGTGAGTAAAAATGTGATCAGCCCTTCTTTCATGTGGGGCCGGTATTCTGATTTGAGGGAAGGAACATTGCTGCTTGCATGCTGTAGGTACTCACCTGCCGTCGGAGTTGTGAAGAAGCGAAAGCTAGATGGCAAAACGAGTTGCACCAAGATCTGTCATCGAGGTTGGCTGATTCCAATTTCAGCTCGAGTCAGATTCGAAAAGTGTGGACTTCGTAATCCCATTTCAGACTCACGATTTGGTAAACATGATACTCGCACAACCCAGCTTCGCCTTTTCCGCCCCAGCCAAACACTCCAACGCCGCCAAGCCAACGCGACGCGTATGTTAAAGAAGCAGGAGAGCTGAGTCTTCACACCCATCGGATGTGGGTGAGGGATTTTGACTAGAGCCGATGCTTGAATTCATGCCATTAAATGTCAACCGGACGTGTTGCAAGGGTTGGAGGTTCGAAGTTCGATTTGGCCATTGTTAAAGTCGATGGTGCTCGGAAGAAAGACTGGTGCAGAGGGAGATCTATATATTGAGGAAGTGCTACTGGTATTTGATACTTTAAATATCGGCAGACGCTTAGTCTGTAGACTGAATTGAAACGATCTCCAGGTTGGTGTTGTTGTGGAGACATCTAGAATGGAAAAAATAGTGTCAGCTTAGATAGCAATTAGAGTCTTGGAATATGGGAGGACTTTCATACCAATTTGCTATAAATTTTCAATCTGAGATCCCTGTAGGAGCCCAGGGTGTGTGAACAAGTGATGGTCTCCATCGGCAGCGTTGTGAATGTCTTTCAGCCAAGTATCTAGGTAGGTAAAAGAAGGGACTCGGCCCCAACGGCGTCGGATCACGAGATCGTTCATTGAGCGGCTGAACCTGGAACATGAACGACATATTGATTTCTATATCTGTCTATATTATTTCATATATACATATCTCCAGGTTTCGGGGGTTCCACCTCCTCGCTCGTAAAACAACAATGTCCCGGTGATCCATCTGGCAATTGATGATGCAACGCTCCCCATTTAACCTTCTTCAATTGCGCTCCAGCATCGTCCTGACTCCTATGACAAGCCGCTGAAATCGCAATACTATTATTCCCCACCAAAATCCCTCCTTTCAACTTCCTCGTTCCATTCAAGATCATCGCTACCACCATGCCAGTTCCAAACAGAAGAGCAAGTAGGATAGCGAGAGGCGAATACCCAACTTCCATGTAGGAAAGGGGTTCTGGCTCCCCATACGTATCCAGAATCTCCGTCCTCGCCACGAACAAACTCTGAGAGATCAACCAATGCAACACCGAGCTTGCAATTGCCAATGGCAACGCATACGTCCAAGGCAAACTCAACCAGTACGTACTCCTCTGTAAGCCTCTTGGATCAGTCGTCCTGAGTGCTTTCCGATGATTCGTAAACCGTGACCACTCGTCTGCAGATACCATGGATGTATAGACAGTGTTGTACGCAAAATACAGACAAGACACAATAACTTGTGGTAAATTTGCTACAGCAACCATGCCGATGAGGATACTGTTCGAAGAGAAATCGCGGGCGGAGAGGTTCGAGTCTTCGGAAGATCCAATGATGTTGAGTGTGGCATATTCATTGTACGTTCCGAACCCTATTGAATAGGGTCCACTATCGGCCTGGGAAGTGAATGAAGAATTGCCAGTGACGAGGAGGCATGAGACTGTTATTATTGCTACTGTACAACTGTCACGCACAGTCAGTGGATGGGCTGATGAGAACGAGGAGGGAGACTCACAGAACTAAGGTCAGAGACCATCGACAGGGACTTGGTGCGTGCCACCATCTTCGAGCACGTTTGGGAGGGTAATATCGGACTGCTTTTGGCTTCCCAAGGCGTCTGAAATTCCTGGCATGTGCTCGATCCAGGAATGGTCTGCCTGCTGTTGTGACGTCTGGTCGTTCCAAGAAGGACGCGATTCCATCGCCGATAGTGGCTAGAATAGGTTCCAAATGCGTCATCAAAAGGTATATAATACACGAGAACTTGATGCTGTTCGCAACAAGAACGATGATCATGATTGTCAGACTGAACTGTAACAGGCACACTCCACTCAGGTCGGTGGACTGAGCCAAACAATAATCGACCTCCCACTGATCTGACTCACCGAGAGCCCATTCATTGCTGCCGTCAGTCTCGAAATTGCCCAGGGTCCACTGGTCAGCATTGGCGGCGATGTCTTTGCGATTGCACTTGTAATTATGGTCAATCAAATATTTCGGAGAACAAATCCAGTTATTGCCGGTCCAGTTCGTGACGAACCTCTCATATTTGAAATGCTGCAGGAGCGTAGTACTCGCGTTGGCAGGTTGGTCTTTCGTGACAACGAGCACATTTCCATACCCTTTGAGAAGGGTGTCACCTTCCCCATAAGTCTTGATGCAATCCTCGCTGCTTAGGCGAGTAAGGAGACCTTGCGTATAGTTGGCAGAAAGGTTTCGGGCGATGTCGCAGACGTCTTCTGTGTACCAGTAGTAAGAGCTCAGGCCACGCCCGCTGATATTGTAGGCCAGAGGCACTTTGTAGTTGTAATAATCTGCGGAAGCAGCTTCCGCAACCTCAAATGTCGTGGAGATGTTTTGTGTGCAGTCAACTGTTGAGCTATTCAGGAAATTTGGTGTCGTCACATAAACATTGTAATCTAGATTTTGCGTTGTGGTGAAGACTGCCGAGTTCCATCTGCGCCTATTAGCAATCATCATAGCGTCCAGTTAGTTGCACTTACAAGAAATGCAAAGGCATTGTCGACAACACCAAGAAGGTGAAGACTATCTTCTTCTTCCATCCATTCAAGTTTTTCGGGCTTGGAAGTCCAATATCGAGATATTTCCCTTGCGAATGGGCTCTATCAACCTCCTGCCGTGTAGGCGAGCTCAAGCACTGCATCGTGTAATTGCTAGCGCCAAGCAGCAAAGTTCCCATAACGTTGATAGCAATATGCATCATAGAGTCTGTTTTCCTCACTGTTTCGCAACTTCCTGCATATATCGTTCCAACATCCAATCCACTCTTCGATGTCGCAGCGGCCCATATCGTGAATATCAAGTTGATGAGAAGCACAAGTCCCGCGCTTATGGACGCTGCCAGTATCCCTCCTCTCCATCCGCTGAACTTCCGCTGTTCATCCGAATTTCTCAAACTTGTATTTTCATAGTGGACGTGTGAGGCATATCGACCTGATCGTCGAATGAGTGCGAGAAATTTAAAAAACCCATTTGTGCGAGGTGGACCGATCGCCGAGCCAACTTCGGGAGATTGATTTTGAAGACTTCGTGAATATCTGGCAAATATCAGCTTTGTGGGCATTTCGTACAAGGTCATTTTCTTACCCATTGAAGGATTTTGAGTCTTTCGTTCCGGATGCCTCAAGCTCAACATCTCGGTCCCATGCTGACGAATATGCCGGAGGATGCTGCGATGGAATCGGGCTCTTCTGAATGCCAATATCTGAGCTGTCGAAATCTACCATCTCATAGTCGCTGCCAAAGTCTATCGGTGGAATCCTTGAAATGCTGGAGCTATGACCGAGAAGATGCTGCTGGTCGCTGTTCCTGTCTCCAGCCATGATCGCAAAACAGCTTTTCGAACCTCAACTCTAACCATACTAATGTATACAGGAGCTTTTGAAGGCCGGCCCAAAACGTTCATCGTAGAGTGTAGCAAACTTGGAATATCTCCAAGACGTCCCGTCAGCGGCTCATGCTTTATTTACGTGAAATGGCACATCTTCACAAGGCTGCCGTGCAGGAACCATCCCGCCATGGGGGAAATCATGAGCGGTCAACAAATCAAATTGCTCGACTCGACGTTAAATATAGACTTGCAGCTGCTATGACGCTCAGTGGCATAGGAAAGTGGGAACTTCAGCGAATCAAAGAAGACAAGGCTGGGGTAGTGGAGGGGAAATGCGCAGTTCGTGATGGGGAGTAAGCTTCGGCTGACTTTTGACGGACAAGATCGCTGTGGATGTTGGTGCTGTGCCGCACCCTAAATCACAGTTCCCAATCCAGGGGACGCCACGAAACACGGCGGCTCGTCCTTCATCTCGTCCTCCGTCCGTCGAACCATCCTGAGCACAGATGAGGTGCTGACTGGAGAAAGTTTGAAAGATGGGAATATCCCGTGCGCATGGAGAGTTTGCCATTGTACTGGTATCATAAGGCTGAGGTCGGTTCAGCTAAAGCTTATCGGCCTTGAATTACAGTAGGGGTTCGCACGCATCGAGGAGTCAAAATCGCGATCCTCGGGTGTGCTCCATGAGAAGTCATATCACGTTACCTGTCTCGGGGCATGCATGACGGGGGAGCTGCAAGGGAGAAAAGGTTGGGAAACATGCAGTTCCCCGACAATCTCCGCATTTTGTAAATCTACCGAGAACCATCTCAGATCTTAGATATATCTTCACCACTCTACCCAAATACAGAAGTGTTGGGATGAGGAGATGGAAATTTGCATGGAAAGTCCTGGCTCATCTACACGTGGCAGACGTCGTGTTCCCGTCTCGATGCGGTTTTCACGAGAATACAATAGTTGTTATCGTACGAATTGGCCTAAATCATGGCTTTTAACTTGTTTGCTTGGTTCTCGATTGGTTGATTTGAGCTGTGCAGCTTCGCGCAAGTAGGGAAATGTGTCGGATGACCGCATTCATGTCTAAGTGCGGTTACACAGGTTAGGGTCGATCCCGTTTCTCCTCAAGTCGAGGGCTCGAGTCTTGATACGGCTCGGACCGTTTCGTGTGTTACTCCTTACCCTAGAATTTGATGTGTCAATTTCAAAATGCGTGGATTTCGTTTGTTCGAGAGCGCGAGACTGTTTTCATGTCATTCCCGAAGCAGTGGTAACTCTCGAGTTTCGTGGTTGCAGAAGCACCCTCATAATCGGAAACGATGTCTCAGAACCCAAGGAAGAAAGCAGATGACCAACGTGCATGAAGGTGTGGAGGTGGGGCCAGGGTAAATGCAGCATGCGTTACGGAAAAAGAGAGTTTTCGCTGCTTGAACTTATGTATACCATTGGTTCTAGGATTCACAACCCTATCGTGTTGAAGAGGCTGCCTAAACGCCCAACAACATTCTCATGTGAAGTCTGAACGGACTTCTACTGGCGCCCCTGTTTGTTATTCTGGATTCTCTCCCCTGGTTAAACATATCCTGAAGATGACGCGAATGAAGTTGAGACATAGTTGCAAGCAGCAACACTTTGCACCATGTAGTCATGGTGGCTCGTCCTCCCTTCTTGTACCACACGAGGCCGCACAAGAGTTGGAATTCGAGTGCGGTGGAGACAGCGGCCCAACGGTCAGTGGTGCCCGCCCTGTGGCCGTTAGATGGTTGACGATGTTGATATCTGTGGCTGTCTCAGATTGGGTCCCGGCGGCGTATGGCGCTGAAGGCATATGTTGTTCAGATTCAGCTGCTCTAGAGACCGTGTTTTCATAGTGATCTTTTGTTGCTACCTTCGTAGAATCTAAGTTGGCATTTTGGATGTTATCGCTGTAATTGTTCCCATGTTCTTCGGCTGATCTTGGTTTAGAAGCCTCATCTAACTCCCAGTAGGCAATCGTCAACTGTGACCAGTTGGATGGCATTTCTTGGTGTTCAGTTTCGAGTAGATCTCGTAGAATAGAGTAGACTGAAAGACCTTCGAGTCGTGATTCAAGTGCAGTATACTCCAACCATTTGTTGATCCTTGTTCTCCTTGAAGTAAAATCTTCCAGCAGCTTGTGATGAAGTTCAATTCCTTGATGGTGGAATCTTGGGAGTGGTTGGGCTGGGCCGTACGTGCTCACCGGAAGCTTTTCTTTGGTCCCAACTTCAGTATTTGTGATATCAGAAGGTAACACTTCCAAAGGAAAATCGAGATCTGCGATGCCGGAGTCCAACTCGGATCCCCAAGAGGCAATTTCGAACTCCTGTGTGTTTGGAAAGTTCAATACTGGAAGCTGCGGTTCTGGTTCTGCATGGTTAAGCTCCATGATGGGGGCTGAACGGGCACTAGTGGCCACTACCTGCTCCTCCAGGGCTTCGACATTGGACCTCTGGCTACCAGAATCAGAGTCTGGCATATATGAGCTTGCTGCTTCACCACCGTGATCCTCGGCATACTCTGCGGCAACCTTGAACTCGTCCTCGAAGTCGGTGTAGAGATCCTCCTCAGCTTCTTTGAGCTTCCACATCTGGCCCTGCCAACGAGACTCTGCCTCTATATTGTCTTGCTCCAGTGGACCTAGAAAGTCTCGTGCAGCTTGGCATTCGGTAGCAAGTTGAGACAACTCTTCGAAGCCTGTAAGCTTGCCATGTGCGTTGAGTCTTTGGATCTCCCCCATGAATTTGGCATCCCAGATCCAAACATCCTGTCGTTTGAAAGAGGCTTCCCGTCTCTTCTCACGAGCCTCAATGCGTGCCCTGGTTGCCGCTCTTTGTAGCCTTGCAATATTTTCCAACGAGTACATCAGTTCTGCCCAGCGCGTCTCGTCGATGTTATGATAGCCCTCCATTGTCGGTTGGGATGGCCGGTGTTTTCCTTGTTTGCTTCGTCCATGATTTCCTTTAATCGAGGCATCAGAGCCCATACTGCGGGGCCGGACTCAGCTGGAGGCTACTCCAAACTCAGGGACGTGACTCGATGGTTCTGTCCCTCCTTTCAAGGGGTAGCCTATCTTGCAGACTGTAGCAGACATGTCAGTTCACTTGGGCTGCCAGATCGCCATCAGACACGTATCAATGATGCCAGCTTATAAAACAACACGCCACAGATCTATACTCAATATCAATACATTGTCCAATGCGAGTCTGACACAAGTTTGGATCACCTTTTGGGCACACTTGAAGAGTTCTTGCTGTCATAGAGTTGGGTTTGTTGTGAGTGCTCGATGAGGAGTGTTGGACGACGTGCAGAAGCACCACTGCCCAACGGCTGGCATCTCGGAAGCAATGCCCACGTTATAAGCATTGGGTTCGTTTGTGGCTGAATAGACCCGAGAAACACGAACCAAATATACCGTGGGGGTGATATTAGAAGGACTGTGCCATGGTGAGACTTTCCCGAGCGTGCCACCTTCTAAAAGCAGCCACCCTGTCGCACCTCCTTCCTGATCCTGGTTTGCCCATGACAGCCACCAGCATATGCTGATCTTGTCTCCATGCAACCACTACCGCCTTTTTCCAGGATAGCAATCATGCCAGCAGACCAATTGCTGTGTCTGCGCACCTCGACGCCAAACACAAGCATAAAATCGTGCCGCTGCAGATTCTCCATAACATGGCTTCTGCAATCCCAGCAAAAGATATCATATCATGTTCGGATAAGCTACGCTCACTTATAATGCGGCTCTATGTGTTATTGCGGAGTGGCCGGCCTGCGTGTTGCCATATAAAGCACGACTCAGGCCGGGTGCTTGTGGTCTAAGCATGCACAACCAGAGCAACGGCCACCGAGGAGCGCAATATGTCAGGAAAGCAACGCGACCTGAGCACTGAATGGAGCGAATGGGTCTGGAGCGAGGAACTGGGCTGCAAATACTCCACCAGGTACGGTCCGACCGGCGAGCTCGAGTACGACTACCTCAAACCAAATGAACCCCGCTACACGCCAGATCAAGACTGGACCGCGGCAGAAGGGCACGACTACCCAAATCCTTCAGAAGGGTCAACTGGTTATACTACTTCCATCCTCCCCAAAGGACTCCCTTCCAGCAGCAAGGTCTCTACGTCGAAATGGAAGACTCCTGGTCCCACGAGATCTGGCGGGCAAGATTTGGCGCAGACTCTTGGATCGCTCTCCTTAGATCAACCAGGCATGTTGATCCATGAGGTGTTGTTCGAGTATAGGCACTGATTATGCCCATAGCAGCTTTGCGTGAAATTGAAGTGGAGAAAGATGGGATGAGAGGGATGGCAAAGCAGATTACAGCTAGACAGGTCAACGACAATGTCGTCTCTCCGGTCGGGTTGAACGATCGTAAGGTTTGGATATGTCCATGATACTCAATATACTGACTTGGTAAGGATATGTCGTCGTGGATGAGCAAGAGCGCAAAAACAAGAATTTCTGGAAGCAAGGTCGTGTTTTCATGAGTAAGTTCTGATCTCATTTCCGTCCACCTCCAGAGCCTACCACAGTGTCAGGCAGTATGTCCAAACTTCGAAGTTTAAGCATGCGAGCATAGCTCCAGCCACTTCTCAATACGCACACTCTCTGACATTGTGAAGTGCTATGGACAGAGCCCGCCGATTCGAAGCGACCTCCACGAGGTGTAGAAGGCACACGGGGATCACGATATAGCACTGTATGGCTTGGTGAACGTGTGTATAGCGAGATTCGTCGTTTCGTAGTCATTGGTGAGGGTTATGGGAACGTCATCTGTTCGTAAGTCTGTTATCTGCTGGAATTCCGTCGTGTAGCTTGCCTGACAACCTTGCAGCCCAATTCATACCTATTCCGGGCAAGCCACATTCAAACAGAATCTGCCAGATCCACAGCAACATGCTATCATTTACACGAGTCAAAAAGCTCCACCGGAGTGCACTTATTATGATACAAATGGCAAAAAGGTGCGGGAGGACCTTACTAAAGATCCAATCCGTGTCATGCGTGAATGCGATGAGAAGGAGGGGGATCTCGGCGAGTACTCCAGGATCAATTACGCCAAGATCTACACGGTCGAAAAATACGTGCGAGTCCTCAACATCGGAAAGGTACACGAAAGCTCAATGGAGTCTCTACTTGCCAGTTGCTTTTTTGCCAGGCCAATGGACGAACCTCCACAAGGACCTCGAAAGTCGAAACACAGCAGTAGCAGTAAGCCGAAGGAAAGTCGAGAGAGTAAGGACGACAAAGACAGAGGCCAGAGTTCGAAGTCGGGTCATCATAAGGGGAAACACACCAAGTGACTCATAAACTCCTAACTCCTACCCTACGACACGTTCATAGCTGGATATGCTCATCTGGATTTACGTTGCACTTCCTCGAAGTGTCCTCTTCGGCCGAATGATCTTTTCTGGGCCGCCTATACACTACAGGTTACCTCCGTCAACACGATGACTTTGCAGGTTTCCTTCTTTTCTTATGTTTTCTGTATGACTGTTATATCGCTTTATATCTTGCACGCTATGACGAATCTCCTTGTATGCATTGATTTTCCTTCTGCATAGCGGCTATACCCCTAGAGACTATCGAGTCTAGTTCATAAAATGATGATAGGGAATTGGGACATTCGTTGATACATAGCGTTTGTCCTTCCTATGTCGCTAACGCGCGAGGGGTTGACTTTGAAGCATATTCACGATTGACTTTTCTGTCCAGTATAAATGCCATGCCGCTTTGAGTTGTCATCACATTCTGAACGTGCTTGTATCACTTCCAGCGTGCATCTAGTCCGCGATTTTCCGAATTTGAGTCACCGTCCTTCAGCTTTGCCTCTTCGAAGTCCTCGCAACACTGCTGCCTTCACCGCCGGCCCGCCACATCAAATCAAATGAATCACAGGCCACTCTTCATGCCGTCCGCCTTGAGATTCAATCCCCTGATCCATTTTCCATTCCTCATCCAGCGGTCTCCGAAAAGAAGTCGCATGCGTTGTTTCCAAACAGTCGTAGCTTCCGAACACGAAGGTCTCGCTTGTAGCCTCACTTTTTTCAACACTTTTTATCCACTCGACCCTGAATCCCAATCTTATTCTCGCAAGACCTTTACGCATCCAAGAAAGTTCGAAGTTATCTGATCGACACTCCGAAATCTTCTAATTCACGACGATCCGTCAGCCTCGCCTCAGCGCCCAACCCTACAAACGAAGACGCAGACGCCCTCTCTAACCAAAACGCCACGGCCCGTGCCTGGGACCCAATAATACGGCCCGCGCATGCAGACAGGACCCTTAATGTGATAAATGATAAATCTGGTGTAAATCTGACGCCTCCGGTGGTCTGTGAGTCAGGGCTGCCTTTGTCGGGTCGGTCGGTGTCGGTCGCACTGTTATCACGGCGTTGGTTCGCCGTGCAGCACAGCAGGAGCAGGGCAGGGCGATAAGGGATGTGGCTTTTACGTGCCGGATCTTCGGGATTTTGAATCCAACGTTTACTACGCCGCCGCTGGGAGCTGTTAGGAGGCGAGTTTGCGTCGCATGCTCTTTCTTACGCAGGAAGTGTTGGAGTCTTGATTTGCGTCGTATGCTCCTCTAGGATTCCCCCAGGAATAGAAACCGTTACACATGCTTGGTAATCCTTCTCTCATCATCAGCCTGAATGCACTGAATGCACCGCATCGTAAGCTTAATCCCATGACTTCTTACTCGATCCCGGAATGCGAACCAGATAAGGACATTCACATGTGGGCCGCGAATAGCCATCTTGGGATGCATGCAAGCTGACTTACTGTTGAATGCGATATCATGCAGCTCACTTGCGTTGGTATCTGCCTCACGGCTGCTTTTGTCGAGCGTGCGCTTGTTGGTTGCCTCGCAGCAGCTTGCGGAGTTGTGACTGATGCTGACGCCCGGGAGGCCCTTGGTGGCCAATGGGATTGGTGTGGGAATTGTTTTTTCAAGAGTGTGGGGTTGGTTATGATTGGAAGTTGTGAGGGACGTGGTTAGGCAGTCGTTGGAGAGTTGTCGTGAGGATGGTGCACCACGTGGTACGAAGTAGGTAGGATGCTGATTGGTGAGTTGGAGGTGAATTGTCCGAAAGGGACTAGTCCCATGGTCGTTGGTAAGGCTGAAGCATGAGGCAGATGCGATTGAAAAGCTGTTTGCAACGAGTGAAGCTATTGATTTGTGATAATGTAAACATATAGGGGTAGAAGGAAAGAATTAGTGGCCTAAAGACCCGCCAAAATGTATTACCGCCCATTATTGCCCTATAGTAGAGAGAAGAAAACGCCTAAAAGGAGATAGGTTCTGTTGTGCCCTATGAGACTAGCAGGAAAGCGCCCAGCTTGAACAACATTCTGTTATCGCGAGCCCATCACGATGCCAACAAAACGCCCTGCATGACAGAACAAAAAGCAAACCAGGGTATCCGAAAGCACAACAGTCTATATAGCTGATCCTAGTCCTACATGCTGTACTGTTGTCCAACGAGTACGAGGCTACAATTTACCAAATGCTTCCATATTTATCCTCCCCGTGCCGTGGTATCCTAGTCTAAAACCTTGCTGAAATCGCTCACTGGAAATCGCTCAAATGAAAACAATTTTTTGGTTGCTGGAAATGACAAAAGAACCTAAAACGCAAGAAACATGATATACCCCAAAAGAAATGTTAGATCAACAGGTAACTCTTTGATAGTGATGTGAGTAGTTTCAGAATCTCTCTACTGCGAGGTGGCGGGCTGTCGCAGCGCTTATGATCGTCCAGTATTGTGAAAGTGTCTTGCTGAAGTGTCAGATGAGACGCCAACTAGACATAGAGTATTGCTTGCAAATCAAAAGGAATGGGATCTCAGGTTTCCCCCGTAGGCGACCTCCGTCGAGGAGAGATAGGTGGTGGGTGAAGTTTGTTCATGCCGAGTCCACGTGCTGTGTCGTCTGAATATTCTGATGGATGTTGACCTGAGGGGACCAGTGAAATCGGAACAGATCCACCCACATGCCTCTGTGACACGTCTGAAGAATGCCTTCCAGTAGAGTGTATTCCAGCCTTCGTGCTTAGACTGTTCTGACTTCCTGGTGGCGGCTCTGCTGGAATCGATACCACCCCAGTATCATCGTCATACCAAACCCTCAAAACGCGAAATTCCCAGTGTTTGTAGATCGTCCCATGAGTATGTTTGAAAGCGCTCTCAAGCATTTGGACATCGAGAGGAGAAATGCGCATATTCTTCAACATCCACTCATTGATTCTCATGATCGAATTTTCTGACACCACGTCAGGTTTCGGCTCGAACTTCTCCTTCCCTTGGATCTTTATCCAAGGATGTGGGATCAATAATGGGTATTTTACATACTCGGAGTTTAGTTCCTGGGGATTCATGTCCTCTTCTTCCACGAAGTAGGATTCCTCCTGGCTCTGGAGGCTGGTCGGTTCTCCATCCTCGTCGATCAAGTTCTTAGATAGACACTGTTGCTTGAGAACTTCCAGGTCTTGCTCCAGCCTCTGGATATTGCCGAAAATTTCGATGTGCTCCCTGTCCGCATTGTCGAGCCATTCTTGATCTTCTGGGTCGAGGGTGAGACCGAAGCGATGGCGTGACTCTTTCTCCGCCTCCAATGCCATCTTCTCGTCCCGAAATTCGTCGAGTCGTTCCTGCATAAGATCGAGATCACCTAGCTTAGACAGATATTCGTTGACCAGAGGATGATACTCCAATGTCTCAAAGTCCTCATCGTCATCAGACATGATAGAGGATGACTCTGAATACTCATCGTCTGCCAGAGACAGACGCTGCGATCTGGTTGCAGCAAGCTGACTTTGTTGGAACTTGGCAAAATACTGGTCTTGAAGTCGTGCAAGCTTGAATTCTTGTTGAGACATGCGATCTTCGAGACGATTACAGTCATCCTCCAATGGACCGTAATCGTCTCTGGCATGCTGGCTGTCTTCCATCAACTGTTGTAAGCTTCTCTGGCCTGGAAATGGAGTGCTAGTTGTGTCCGTGAGACTAAGACCTCGAGCAGTCATGTGAGTCATGCGTCGAAACAAGATATCGTCAGCAGCAGATTTGGCTTCTTGCTTCTCTCTGAGGCTAGCCCTCAGTTGATGAATGTGAGAGCGGAGATCCCATACCTCCGCCCTTAATTTCTGGATATCATGCCATTCTGGAGATGACTTTGCCTTGGGCACCTCCTCGACCAGTCCGACTGTGGTGGTGGACATGATCTCTTGCTTCGTGGTTGCTGGCTCCCAGGGTTTCGGTGCGTCGTCTGGAACAGGTATGGGTGGCTTTGGTGGGTCCCTCGGATTTGAGATCGGAGGTGATATAGAATGTCTGTGAAAGGGATAGGTGATGTCAGGTGATTGCGAGAAGGTGTCATCTGAAAGAGCCTCTGGTGATATATTTCCATGTTTTGTGAAAACCAGCCCAGGCAGTGAATTCCGGTTTTGCTGCCCGTGCCTCCGGTCGACGATTGCCCTTGCCCTTTGCTGTCCCTCGTCCTTTCCTAGACGTAGCCCGATGTCTTTGCCGGGCGTAGTCTTATTAGAGTTCGACACGCGCAGCATCGGAGTCTGGTCCTGCCTCGACATCGATGGCCTTCTTGTTGTGCCTATCGCGTGGATGATATCGTGTGCTTGTTCGAGCACGGTTAGCACCTGGGTTTGGCGACCGTGTTCGAATGGGCGATGAAACATGTCAGTACCTTTTAGGGTGATGGAGAGAATCGTGTCGCAACATGACATGAGGTACGTGCCGTTGATACTCCTTGTTGCCCGCAAGGCTGATGATGGTCGGACGCGCTGATGTTAACCTTAGTACGGGTGACCCTATGCAAGGCGAGCGAGAGCCGCACACATGTCGCCGGAACATTCCTTTTTTTAGGGAGGCAATGTCTCTCAGCTCCCGGCGTGGGGGCACGTCGCAGATTGGCCGACCTGCTGGTGAGGAGCGCACGGCTGAGACGACGCATCAGGCTTGGAGTGAGTTGACACATACTGGTAATAGCTAAGCGGGCTAATCGCGCTCTCCTCGTAAAGCGGCATGATTCCGCTTTTCGAGCATTACATACCAGCCACGAATAGGACGACAACGACGTCGCGAGCCTTGTCAAAGGCGCCTGCATTCCGAGCTTAGATAGGACAAGCTGCCCAGAATGTGCTGTCGAGCTCCAGTAAAGCTCTGCAAGTCCACGCTGTCACAGCATCGTCAACAGTGATTTGGCCGAGGTGTGGAGGCTCAAGTCTTGCCAATTCATCCGCCGAATCAACCATAAGGTGCTCTCTGTGACCTGCCGAAATGTCTCCAGGTCGTGCTGCCATGGAAGGAAATGCATCTCGCTTTTTCCGTCTGTAAGGCGATGCCATCATGTCGTCCTCTCGCTCAAAACACCGTGATCGCTCGAAGCGGTCAGGAGCTTCGTCCTCATCGTCGGCGTCCTATTATCCTACTCAGTGGAGCGAGTGGGAGTGGGATATCGAGCGCGGCGATTTCAGGCATTATCGCTTGAGAGCCCCAGGTAGGACAAAGAAGCAAATGCTGGAGCGGCCTCTGACTGAGATATCCTAGGGGAATATGAGTTCGAGTATGAGAAAGACCAGCAGCTTCCACCAGCAGCAGACTCCGCGGAGCCAAGGACACCCCAGCCCTCATCAAGTCCGATCTTGGAAGGGCCATACTCCTCCTCGGGTCAGAACTACTCGCTATCATCGAACGCCGCACCCAGCATTGGAGGAATCACTCGAGGCCTAGCGAAGACATCTCTCAACTCCGCTGCTCTGAGCTATCCAACAGACTCAATTGGTTTCACCCATATCAAAACGCTCGACCCTTCCACAGACAAGGAGCGATTTGACCCACGTGAGCCAAGATCTACGAGGATACCTGTCACATGCTAATGCATCGTAGATTACAAGGTGCATCCAGCGTTTGAATTCAAGCAAGGCCGAGTAAGATATTGCAATGTTTCTCGATTGATCTTTGCTTACGCTAGAAGGTCTTCAAGGTTCTCTGGTCTGAGCCTTCAGGTAATGTCGGGGGTCAAGCAGAAGGAAGCAGTGATCAGACGTTCACCGAACGGGAGAACAAGTATGGCGAAAAGACATTTCAAAAAGTCCGCAGATTTGTCATTATCAGACCTCTTCCCGGACACTGCATTTGTGTGTAAGTCGTAAAGCATTTCCTCAGGTGCTATCAATCGCTAACGTAATCAGACCAATCAACACATATTCAAGACAAGGCGTGACGAAAAGAGGTGTCCACGCCAGCGATCACACAATCGCGTACAGTGAGGGGAAGCCCGTATACTTCAAAGGCGAGAAATCGAAGGGCCTCACTAGGAAGCCTCTCAAAATCTCGACTACCAATCCTCGACATAAGCTTGCCGACACATCCCGCTTGAATTATGCCAAAACGTACACGGTCGAGTACAATGTCAAAGTTTGGTTCATTGGGAAAGTTGACAAAGACCATCTGTGGCGTCTTCTCACAGACTTCAACCAAGTTCATCCGCCTTTGAACACCGAAGGCTTGACGGAGCCGCCTTCTTCTTACCAGGACGAGGAAACTGATTATGCGGAGGGTGGCACGGGAGATCAGCTTCTGTACAATGCACCAGCTCCATCCTACCACTCAGGAACATCATCAAGCAAACTGTCGTATACGATGGGACAAACAGGAGAGACCCAGTGGTCTCAGGAGCAGGATTATGATACGACCTCTCAGACATATATCGGATCAACCACGACAGGATACCCATCAAAGTATTCGAGCTCGGGTGCTAGTCGACCCTCAAAATCCAGAGACAAAGGAAAACGCGTAGAACGAGACAACAGAGCTGTACCAGATATCACTGAGGAGGATGAAGTGGAGTATGGCCATAACCAGACTCCATACGAAGCATCTGCTGCGGAAGCATACGAAGCGCCTTATGAAGAGGCGGAGCCGGAACTGCATCACGAGACCCCTTACGAGCCGCATGTTGCGGACTACCATACTGAAGCACATGAACCTTACGATGCTACCGACTATACACCTAGCGAACATGAAGCAAGTCCCCATCAAGCCCATGTCGAAGATGACGAGGGCAGCGAGGGGAAATGAGCATTGTCGCTCCCTCCACTCCTTCACCCTGTTAAATGATCTTCCCATTGGCAACATTTTCCTACGAACACGACGACATTTCAGCAAGATTTCCACGACCGAATTTCTATTAACGTTGAGACGTCGCTCCCACGCACATCTCTCCTTTACAACGCTATTGGATGTTGGTCGTCTCTTTTGAGACTTCCTCCCAATTGTTCACTGTGATGTTCAATATCTGAACAGGGGATTGGTTTTCTATGCTCTTACTTACGACTGATGATTACGATGTTACGGAATTTCATTTTGGTTGCACTTTGTTTTCCTGCTCATACTGCATTGCATCTCATGTCATGTTTTCATTGGATCATTATATTGCCAGCAATTCAGCGAGGCATTTTCATTGGTATTTACTACCTTGGCATAAACAGATTGATATCGACAGAAAATGGTTCCAGTCCACCTGTTGAACGGGTCTCATTTCTTGCATATGTTCCTCGGTAGCTTTTCATTACAATGGCATAGTCTCAGGTAGATATCAGCTGACATCGGTTCAATGCATACCTACACTCTTCCTTCCACCTCTTTCTCGCCATCTGAGTCTGTATTTCAAGCTCCGCATACTGGTCAATACTATGTCCATTGATTCCAACACATCAATTCAATCATCCCCACCGCAGCTCTGCCCGACTCACCTCATGTCAACACTCATGCACGTATGCGTTGACACCCAGCCCCACTCAACAACAAAAAATCAAACAACAGCTCACCTGCCACATCATACTCTCAGCCTTCACTTCAGCCTTCTCCTGCCCCATCACCAGCCTCTCACAGCCTCGTCGCCGCTTGATCAAGCACCCAAAACTGTAGAAAACGCCACGACGCCCGACTTCTTAGTATATCCTTGCATGCCATGTTCTGCCTTGCATGAACTACACGTCTCATTCCGGCCCGTGCTCAATGATTTCGGGATCTGTCCGCAGGCGAGACGCGAAGGAATGCTACCTATCGTTTCCCGTGAGATTGGTTCTGAGATAGAGGCGTGCAGGTGGAGATGAGAATGAGGCAGCCACGTTTTGAGCTGCGCATGAAACGGTCAACTTGCAGGGTCTTGGCTAAGCTTGTCGGGAATTTAATACTGATTCCTACGCTGCGAAACCCTAATAATCATAAAAAAATCTGCAAAAGAGAGGAATCGTGTTTCCAAGATTTTGAGTACCTATAGATAAATCTTCACGTGTCCGTTTCGAGATAGCCGCCGGACCCCCTTTTCCTTTGAAGTCCGCCCTCGTCTCGCCGCGGCCCGGGGACCGGGATACAGTTCCTACAGTACTAGCTCGAAGACTTCACATGCATACAGTTATTCGCATGCACGTTGATGCACATCTCGTCTTCAACGGCGCTGATTTAAGCATATGCACATGCCCACTTTATGAATTGAAAAATTGCCGCGTGATGCTTTTCTATTCAAACCTTGTTATCGTGATGTAGGTATCAGGGGCAGGACGCAGGAGGGTTACTATGGAGTTCAGGGCGGTCTCAAAAAGAATGCAAAGGAGCCGCTTCAAACTCAATATATTTTGCGTGGAACGCCTCATGCAAGCCTTGAACTTAGCCCCTTTTTTCACGAACGCTTTAGGTCGCGGGATTAATACCCCGATGTAAATCTAGACCTTAAAAACCTTTTGAAAACCCAGAATCCTAAAGGATAATTAAAACAGAGTCGTATCATCTTCTTGTCGCCTGTCGCCTCACAATTAATGCTGCTGAAACTTGATACCCTCGAATCTCCTCAAAGGAGCCAACATCCTAAAGGATGATCAAAGCAGAGGTCCTATCATCATCCCATTACCTGCCGCCTCACGATAATTGCCCTCTGAAGTTTAAATCGAACCCTCGAACCTCGAATCTAGATCCTACTTCTAATCTCAATGCCGCCCGCCTCAAACTCAACAAGTCCCCGTTTAGAAACCCAAGCTGAACATTCCCGTACCCGGCGTATCATACCTTGACTATTTGACCGAAGCGTGACCCCGGGACTCGAGATAAACCACCGAGCCCGGACCAAGGCACCGAATAATCGCTCGTCCTTCCAACTATTGATTCCGATTGATTTGCTATGCAGCTCTACTGTATTCCTTAATAAACTCAATACCGAAAAGCAACTGCCGTAAGTGGTCAAAGATCCGTCAAATAGCTGCATCGGGATCAATGTGAGAGATCTAATTGGTAGGGCGGGATTGTGAGGCTGGAGCTGGAAGAAGCGAAGCGGGATGATCGCGGAAATGGCACCTGATTCTGCAGGTGGATAGGTAAGGAGCATGCAGGTGCGTGATGAGTTTCGGGCGTAGACGGTTCGAAAGGGGTAAAAATCTGTGCTTTGCATGATGGCTGGTGTCTTGTGAACAACCATGAAGGATGCGGGTGGGGTTGATGTGATATATGGCACGTGATATTGTATTTGTACTAGGTACCGACGAGCTAGAGTACCTAGGTACCTACCTATAGGTAGGGAAATAAGCGAGTAACACGAGAATGAAGCAGGTGTGAAGACAACGCGCTCGAAAGAGTAGATTTGTACTTATTGCTGGGTATCATAAAACAGCTATACCTGAAGCGCGCACCATATCCAATTGTTTCCCGCCTTTTAACTTCCCAAAGAAAACACAAAGTACCGCAAAGAGATAGCATCGATTTGCAAATTATGAGAACTCCCGTGTATTTCAATCAATAAAAGAAAAAAAGAGGTGTTTCCCAAAACCCCAATACAAGAAGCAGAAAGTAATAATGTAATATTCCAAAAGCTTGTGCCTACCAGCGGCCTTTAAGAAGATGATATCAGAAAGAACACAGAAACATGCTAAGCAGACACGCCAAATCCCCATAACAGTACAAAGGTATTCGTAGAAACACTCCTCGCTATACTATGGCCCCCGACAACCTAGAATGAGAACTAGCAATAAAGAGTTCGAAAGTCGCCAAACTAGAGATCATAAATGTTCATAAAAGATGTAGAAATAACATAGAGAAGTGAGCAAGTGGGCGGCGGGGCTCCCGGAGTTCGGCTCAAAGCCAGTACTTGCAAATGCGAGTTCTGTCCACCTCGTTCCAAGCTCTTGAACTTTGGCAATCGAAGTTGAATTCGAAAAACAAGTTTGTGTGAGAGATATTATTGCAAAAAGAGAACGTCGAAGTTGGATTCGGACTTTGGGTTGGTGTGTGTTGGGGTTGTTGCGTGTTGGGTGTTGCAGAGTCCAATGAGCCCTCCACGTTATGATCCCTAACCTTGAAACTTTGAGGGTGATGTATAGCCATTACTAGGGTACTAAGAAGGTGTTTTGTGAGAGGCATATGGTAAGAGGAAGACTGGTAAACATTCTCCTGAATTGCCACCGCATCTATAGGACTCAAATTGCAAAAATTGCCCAAATAATTAAGTTGATGAATTTCTTTCAATGTACCAGCTTGGAACTCGCCCCAGTGCATGAGAAGCAGCATCTACAAGGGATGTAGGAGAAAGACTTCGACGATGTCGTATTCTGTGGTCTGTGACAACATGCAGGCCAGAACGGTCCGTACGCCCAGAAAGGGGATCACTTTCTGTTCTGGTAGCAGGTTGAATAGCTACACTTTTAGCCCGCTGCCGACTTTTAGAAAACTCTGCGATGTCTGCTGGTATTGTGATAGTCGGTGGTTCAGGTATTAGTCTTTGTGGAGAGACGATGGCTGTGCTCACATTCGGCTCGGTAAGGTCTGGAGTGGTAGCGGCGTGAGAAATGTAGTTCAGCTCAGAGGATTGAGGCAGTTTCTGATCGGGCGTCTCTACTTCGAATATCGACGTTCTAATAGCATCAAGGACTGAGGCTTTGATCTGTTCGGCCTCGACATTTCCAATAGAAGTGGAAAGTACTTTTGGTGTAGATGTGATGTCGTTCCGGAGAAGAGACGGCGCGGAGCGTGATAAACTTGTAGGAGCTAATAAGCCTAGCACTTGTTTTTCCTTGTCGCCATTATTTGACCATGACATGTCATTTGGATCAACAAACTCAAACTCTTTACTGTATTCGATATCGCTGGGATGTCGTTGCCTCAATTCTATTGGAGGTGCAGTGAGTTGAGGATGGTCGTGGTTGAAGAAGGTTGTAAGATCCGGTAAGACTTCAGGGTCCGTATAAGGGGTATGAGGTGATTGTTGTTGTCTCGATGTGCCATGACTTTTAGTGCTCTGAAAGGAAGCAGAAAGGTCCCCCTTCATGGGAGTAGTACTCTCTTGGACCTGCAGAGAAGCCTCAGCACCGAGCTCAGCAGTGTCTATATCTAGGCTACCAGATCGTGGGGCGGCCTTTGGTGTTGTCACGAACAGTGATGTTGGGTTGATCGGCGCACTTGTCGCCGAAAGGTCTTGTAGATTTTTGGCAATAGGAGCATGGTACGTTGAATGTGACACAAAGTCACTTTGAACAGCCCGTGGGTCGATCGGAGTTTCTCCATCAGGCATGACATCCAGACTTCGCAAGCTGCTGGATATACCAGACCTTCCAGTGCTTGTGGCATGAGCCTTGCCTATAACTCCTGGTGTAATCCCAGCGATGGTGTCTAGTCTGCTTTCACGATTGTTCTTGTTTGCAGTCTCCCCTGCTTGGTCAGTATCCCAATTTTCCACAGCCAACTCGGACCATTCTTTGTCCCCTAGCCTATCCACATCATTGGGGAATCGAGAGTCTATGAAGACTCGCAGAAGCAGTGTCCCAACCGCAGATTGTTCCACCAACAGTAGGAGCCACCTGTTGACGTAGTCTTGCTTGTCTCCATAGTCCTTGGGTTTGTCGTCGTACTGGAGGCGTTGAACAGCTACCCGAATATCAGACCGATCCTCCGCCTTATGTACGGAGTCCATAACATCGTCTTGAAGTGCGTCTCGTGGCTCATACGGATATTGAGATTCAGTAAACAAGCCTCGATCGATGCATTCGTCTCGCGTATCAAAAAGGGCGTCCTCCGCATCGTGCAGGTCGCGAATAGCTTCGAAATGCGATTTTGGATATTCGTCGAGGAATTTCGTGGTCGATTGAGAAAGTGGAATATTGTGGCGACTGCGAAAGGTAGCTTCTCCTGAGACTTGTAAGTACTCATTTTCCAAGTCGTCCACTTCTTCCTTGAGACGTTCGGCTTGTTCTACTTTGTCTAAATACTCTTGAACAAGACTGTCAAGGGCAAGATCTGGTGGATCCAAATCATCATCGCGAGTTGATTCTGAAAGTGGTGAAAGTGAGGCTCTGATCTTGGACTCGGGGACATCAATATTGAAGATATCGTAATGACAGTAGAAATGGTCCTCCTCTTGCTCTTGGTCGTCTTCTTCCTGAGCCAGCCGTCCCTCAAGACTATCATGTTCGTCTTCAAGTGGGCCCAGATCATCATGTATAATGTGGAGTTTCTCATATAAAGGACGTATGATTTCTCGAAGGTCCTGTTCGAACACCACAGGCTCGTTGATTTTCCTCGTCAAGTTGTCGACCGCATCGCGAGATTCATTTCGAAGTTGCTGTACCTTTTGCTTGCATGCTCTGAGCAGATGTCGTGTCCGCCGCACTTGTTCACGTCTAATGATAATCCGCTCTCGCGCTCTCAACTGCCGAGCCTGAACTTCAAGAGAAATTTCGGCGTTGTTGTTATCATTGACATTTTCAAATCCACGCGTGGAATAGTACGCGGAGTCTTGTCTTGGTGGCGTTGAATCTTGTTTCGGGCGTCCCGCAGCGGAGGAAGCATAAGTAACCTCTCGGTGCTCGTTTGGTGTCTTGGATTGCGGAGAATATGGTCCTTTGGAGCTTCTATGTGGTGATTCCTGCATCGTGGCCGCTTCATCTCTTCCCAAGACAGATTCATGTTTGGGGACACGGGCATCCGAGAACAGTACACCATGTTGAAGGTCAGACTGGGGCTCAGCAGTGGATTCGTCTGTTGCCTGTTGTTTGCTGACAGTGAGGCCTGTCCGCTCCTGGAGTTGTCCTGAGGCTGACGTTGATGGCCAGTGGTCGTGAAAGGAGAGACGTGGCCCTGACGAGGAGAGCTGTAGCTGTCCGTCTTCTGATGTTCTCCCTCGATGTAAACCTATACGTATACCTGCGCTTGCGGTGCCATCGGCCATAGAGCTGAAGAAGCCTTGCTTTCATCCGGGTCGTGTTGTATTTTGGTCACGCTGCTTTGGCGTGCCATGAAGCCTGGTACCTGGGTAGGAGTTCGGGCAGATCTTCATGAGGCACGGTACGGATTCGATAGACTTCTTAGACGCTGAACGAGGCGGCAATATCACGAGCCCAGCGCTCCTGCTATGCTGGCATTCGAATATCTGACTTGGTCGGGAAGAGCCTCATCGCTGGACTCATGATTATTCTCGGGATGTGATAGGAAGAATGGACACAGCCTTGATTCCCGATGAGGTGTCTGCAGATGTGCGTCCCTGCGGCCAACCAAATTTCGTGACTGACAGGGATTTCCCGCACCTAATGCAAATGCACAGGGTCTCGTCTTTCGCACTCGCAGGCTCGGGAGGCCGTGCATTGCAGGCTTGAGAGCATTGGCTTCAGAGTTTCCTCGTTGACCTGCTGTGCGACTTCAACTGCGACGCTACCTGATCGTATTCGTTCCACCTATCAAGACTCAATACATTCATACCCTGGAGTCTCTATGAGAAAAATACAGTAGCGTCACAGCCAAGCTCAAGTACGGCAGAGGTCACAGAAGCGCTACTCGTCCCAAGCATGTGTCACCATGATGACTCTTCGGAGACGACCGACTCTGTATCACTCTTTTAACCACGGCTCCCCTCTTCTGGCCCTCCACATATCACCCCCGCGCCGCTTTTCCATAGGATCCATGGATGCTGCCTTGGATAGCACTGCATGTGACCCTTTATGGCATATGGACCTATCGCATGAATATGCATGCTTCAGCCAGAGAGCACTTGCTGGCACTCTGGCATCCACCAGCAACAGAATCGACATCCCGAGCAGAGAAGATCCCCGCAATACACACGCATATCTGCACAGCTACACAGCTACGTGGTTCATTTGGCCGACAATCAAGCAACCCCACTATGGCCCTTCCTATGGCTCTACTATTTCTTGCAGAGCCGCAAGAACCAATCTCAGCTGTTTTCCGGGATAAAGGGTGGCCGAATCGCGGGGCAAGACGCTGTCCAGTCTTGTACAGCAAGTCTGTCTCGCAATGGCTACCTCGTGGATACGGGAGTCTCGAACAGGGCGTTGGTATGTAAACTATACAGAGCCAGGTAACATATACTCGCTGCAGCTACGCACTCCACTCTCACTAATTGTGGCTAAAGGCGGTCAAACCACTCGAAGATACGAGGACGAGCTGCGTCAGCATCCAGGATACCAAGGAGGCCAGGAAGGCCCTCAAGGAATATATCCACAACAACACCAACAAGGGCCAATACTAGAAGAACAATCGTCGTCGTAGTCATGCCCAATCCTTCTTCAAAGTCTTATGCTAATTGGATATATACAGCAATGTTCAACGAACTCCTCGTTCGAGACCAGCCCTCGCTCCAGAGAGAAGCCATCGTGATCGGAGACACTCTACATCATATGCCTCAACTGGTGGACAGGGTCAGATTATTAACAGCCGCAACGAGCGGCACGAACGACGTTATCATGGATCCTCGAGTTACAATGTTGCTCGGGATGAGATACCGATTGCTAGGGCTGTCGGCGACGAAGCAGACCAAGACCCTCAGGTCATACGCCAGGATCCTGCTGTTGAGAGCACAAGCGATTTCGTTTACGACGAAGGCTCTCTCACTTCTGGCGACATGACTTCCAGAATGGGCAAGATGACAATGGGAGAACCAGGATACTCAACAAGCCCCAATTATCGCTTCACGCCGTCGCAGCAGATATTTAGTCCCACCATACAGTCTCGAGATTGGGCTACCAATGCTGCTGAAGCAGATCCTACTATGGCGTTTCCTGGGCGACCTATACATTCGACAGCTGGTGCTACTGAGGAACTAGATCCTAGTTTCAAGAAGAGGAACAGAGATTTCAGAACCTTTTTCAGATGCGGCCGGGTATTCAAAACTCTGTGGACCGATCCGTGGAACGAACCTGCGAGTACCACAAGCGAACACAGTCAGTTCCAGACCCATGTGGTTTTTGAGGTTGCAATGGGCCAAAAGGTCCACTCAAAGATTCGACGTTTCGTTGTTGTCAAAGCATCTGCTGACAATTTATCTTGTCAATGCCTACCCGTTACCACCTACGATGGAAAAGGATCCAAGAAAAAAGGCATTGTCCTGGATGAGCACGGTCTGATCTATACTGGCGAGAGAAAACCAAGAAACATCCCTGGCATCACGAGAGAACCACTGAGACTCAAGCCTCCTGGCAGGGATGGGGAACGTCTGAATGACAAGTCATACATCAATTATGGAAGAACATACAGTGTTGACTGTTATGTAAAGGTCAAAGATCTAGGGGAGCTTGATGGTGACTCCCGGAAACTGCTTCGTCAATATTACAGAGAAATCCATTTCCCTAACGATGAGGATACTGGCCCTGCCATACCACGGGATTCTCAAAACCGCTCTGATTACCTTACTGGTGTCGGCGCTGGTTTAGGGCCATACTCTGGATCACAAATTGGACCGCCAACGTCATCAGACTATACGACCCTAGGAGAGTATCGTCCGTCATTGGGCTCTCAACGACGCCAAAGTTCCTCGACCAGTCACGGAGCGGTGGACACCAGCTCGCAAGTTGATTATTCTGGCCGGACAGATTATAGTGATGCAGGCTATGATCAGGCCACCATCGGCAGTGTACAAGAGCAATATGACCCCTTGGCAGATGAAAACTATATGCACTCAGAGGCAACACATGCCTCATCTTCTCAATCGAACACTATTGTATCTTCATATGACAGCCATCAGGCTCGCGATCAGACTGAATACGAACATGACTCCACACATGGTGTTATCGATGACGCAGCTTACCTCCCCTCTGCGGATCAACCAGACCAACCAACATCAGAAGAAGACATTGATCTCAGACCAGGGGTCCAAGCTCAGAGCTCCACCGGCTCCGGCGAGAAATCCAAACATAGACGCCACAGACATAGAGACGACAGAGAGGCAGGCAGCAGCAGCAGGACTAGTGGACGAAAACGCCGCTAGATCATTGGGGTATGCCTTCTAACGCACAATTCCTATCATAATCACTGCTTTTACCACAAAGAACTCATCTTTGAGGTACCCAATATACGTTTCGGGGCACTTTTGCCACGGACACCATCCCAACACGTTTTCACTCGAAACCACTTTAACCTTGATCACCGGATTGCCTACACATCCCAATGCTATTCCACTTTCAGTATCGACCTCGCTTCTGTCTCTAGGCACTTTTCGCTGTCATGAGAAATACGAATGAACGAATGAACGAATCTCCTTCCGGAAAGGTCATTGCATCAGGAGCAAGCATTGTCTTTGGCTCGTACTTGGGCACGTCTACGCGATTTTGTCTTCGGATTTGGACCATCCAACTGATCTGACCGAAGACTAATTTTTCAGGGTTCTTTGGGAGCCAGGTGTCCACGCAAATACCGACAGGAACAATTTGGTTCACAGGGATTCACAGTACACCGGTTTTCTAATTTATGTTTTTGACGGAGGTCAACTTTTCAGAGATTCTGGGTTGACACATCTGGTTTTGTAAAAAGCTCCAAGTTTGGACCATGAGCTTCCTTACTAGCACTACATATATATCTATTTCAATTTCAGTTCCTTCATCTCCATCCAAGTTATATTTTTGTCCACAGTATACTATCGTATCTAGCATCGAGATTCAATACCATCGCAGATTTTGACCTTTCGGGATTAGCTCCCGCCTCCACAACCGTCAGACTTGACAGAAGCGAATTACCAAATCACAGCGCATCCCCAAAGCTATCAGAACAAGGCGCAGCCTTGGTGCCATCTAGCGCAACTCCAGCGAACCATCCAATCCCAATCATGTTATCAATCATTGCGCAGCTGTTTCCCCCGCAATCTTAGACTCAGCCTTACGTTAATATGTCTTAGCGGACGTCACTTGGCGCGCAATGAGGCAGTGAGGCACATCTTATGGGAATCACTCACTAGCTTGGATATGACAGGCTGACAACTCGAACAGGATATATAAGAGCCCTCATCTTTCTTGACTTATTCGTGTTTAAAAAACAACACATTTGTCTTATTGTCAAAAATCCAATTAAAATGTGTTTCGGAAGTAAACCAAGACAGCAGGCGGGTTATGATCCGTACAACAGTGGCCCAAGGCAGAGGTAAGTCACCTTTTTATTATCCCTTTCCTTTTCCCTATCGCGTATCATCTCGCCCTATTTTACCTTCTCTTTCTCTTTTGCTGTAGCTGCTTCCCTATGCCGGTGCAACTAAGCGATACGAGACTAATGGTCAACAGCAAAGGTAGACGCCACTACGGGGGCACGGCCGCAGTCCCGGTATATGGTGGAGATGGTGGTGCAGGATATGGTGGACATCATGGTGGTGGAGGATGGTTTGGTGGCGATGGAGGGGGAGGCCGCGGTGACGGAGGAGGAGGGGGAGGAGGGGGGGGGAGATGGTGGTGGCGGCGGCGGAGGGGGTGCTTGAGGAGTTGGACGATGCTTTGTAGCCGATTCAATGGATGTCGAAGACTTGAAGTCTCGCTTTCTTCAGCTGATGGGTTCGATGCACCTATCTTGCTTTGAGATTTTCCATGTCCATCCTTGCTCGTCCCTCTTTCATCCGGTTGACAAGCGAGTTTGTCGAATGTGCACTCGGGCATGAATCATCATCATCACTTCTCAAGTCAATGTGTTTTCTTCACTCAGAAGAACGGAGTCATGTCCCTGGTTGGAGCGAAGGTTGCAGCGCGCATGTGTCAACGTAGAGGATCTGTGTTTGTTGCCCTCAACTCTATCATCTCTCGATTCTTGGCGATTCCATACTCTACGTATTGACCTATTTACTCGGTCCGAGATCTGAGTTAAAGAGAAGCCAGGGCGACCCGTAGAGAATAAATGGTGCCTATTAAATACTGTTAGAATTTGAATCTTACGCTCGAGAAAGGAGAATCCATGGAAAAGGCTTACCCAACAGTACAACCCTTTTGTTCCGTCGTTCTCTCGCATTGCACGCACCGCCTTCTGATGAGCCACGGCAAGATCGAATATGAAGGCCTCCTTCCCTGTCTGAATGTTGTGGCTTAGATCCCCATAAAAATGTTGTGTGAAAGTAGAACTAGCATGCAAATCATCCAACTTCCAGAGAGTCCCCAAGACCGAACCAGCTCCAGCAATCGTCAACGAAGTCAGGAACCCTAGTGGTTCATCCCCAAGGTTTAATCTCTGCTGCCCGGACTGACAAGCAACAAGTGATATGTGAGGTGATTGGAGAATCGGAGCTTCGAAAAATTCCTTCACTGTGACACCATGATCATACATTTTCAGCATACTTCCATCGAGAATATCGGAGGAGTGAACTTCAGCATGCCCCTGGTAATGAATCAAGTTGTGTCTTTGCATCGCCTGAAGTAGAGCGTCCGATGTCGCATTTGGGCCAATTAGAACTTCGGCTTTCAGATATTCTCCTATCTCCATCACCATTTTGCTTTCGGTCTTGTCAGTTGGTGTTGGATCCCCGAATACAGCGACTTTAAACTCTTTGCTTGATCCCAATCCTACATTTGTGGCACGGGCAAGAACTTGACGAGTTATGGCCAATGAGTTGCTGTATACGACTGGATTCCATTCGATGACTGGGCGAGTGTCTCCTTCGCGTGTTAAGTTCAAGGCGTGAAGGGGAACAGCGCAGAGTAATCCAGTGGGAACGAAAACGAGAAGCTCTCTTTCAGCTGCGAGATCAGAAAGGTGAGCAACAAGCCCCTCGAGTACTTCCAGATCTTCAGAAGTCGCGTCCTCTAGCTTTTCCACGCTATCTTCTGCGTATATGTAACACTCCAACCACTCCTGAACATCTGCTGTAGTAACTTCAGTAGCAAAGTATCGAGGAAGTTCCCCAGGTCGAATTGTAAACATATGATAAGTTCCGTCCTCCAGCTCCACCCAATCGACACAGAGGACGTCTTTTCTTCCGCCGAACATGGAACCTAAATCGCTGATATCAAGGTATCCACCTTGTCTAATTGCCTGGACGGGACGCAAATCCGGAATTGAATTCATTTCTCGGCGCAGGTCAAGATGCGCCATCCGCAGATGAAACCTCGCCCCTTCATCCGCACTTTCTATATCATTTAACAAAATGTGCTCGCGTTCAAGGAATTCAAGCGAATCTTGTGACAGGTGCTGTGACAAGTTGGAGGGGATCAAGCGGTTTAATCCAAGTGAAGTGGCAACGGCTCTCGCTTTTGCTTTTTGTGTCCATTTCCAAGCTTGAAGAATATTGTTGTCTTCTTTGCACAGTTCGATAGCAATTTTGTAGAGATCGGTAGAATTGTTCTTTCGAAGCTGTTGTCGCACCTCCAGTCCTTGTAATCCACGGTAAGCAGAAGCCTCGCTAAGTATCTCCTCCCATATCTCCTCCCATTCCTGTGTCCAGCCCAGGATGTCTGCCAAACCAAAAGTCATAGCGATCGAGTTTTTGCGCCAGAAAGCACACAGTTGAACCAATGCTTTCAAGCATCCAGCTGCCATTAACATGTCTCCAAGCTCTCGTGCCGCACGCACAGCCTCAAGATACGCTACTTTGGCGCTGTTGAATGTTTCCAACGAAGGATTTTGAGAACTTCGAATCATCTGGGTAGTTGCCAACAAATGTTGAATGCTAGCTCTATCACGATTCGACAGGCTATCACCTTGTGAAGAGAGCACATTCTCGCAAATCCTAACAGTCTTTGCTGCTTGATCCATCCTTTGCAGAACTCCTGCGTGGATGAAATCGAGGGATACTCGTGAAGCGCTCTGGTTATCGACATGTACGTGTGGCAAAATCTCCTGTCCGGCTTCGATCCATTGAATGGCATTTTCCAGGTAACTCTCCCCACTGCGTTCCTCGTTATTAGACTTGTCCCAGCGGAGAACCTCAAGATCTGCCAGATAAACAGTCAAAGCAACCAGTGTATGGGATTCAGCAAGCCGCTGTCCATTGTCGCTCTTATTACCCTCACGAAAGAGCTCGGACAGAGATAATATTTGTGCTTCGACTTCTGAGATAGAAGCGGAAATTCTCAACTGCTTCCGCCGCCGCCCAGCGACGGTCACCTCATTGGCTATGATAAGCTTTCTATCACCGACCTCTTTTGTGAGAAAAAGACACTTCTCAGCGTAATTTATCGCATTGATGTCATCTCCGATTGCTTCATACGCAACTACTAACATAGTTGCGAAACTTTCTTGGTATAGTCGAATCGAGCAGGTTTCGTTTTCCTTGAAGAAAGCTTCACACATCTCAATGCCCTTTCCAAAAGAGGTTGGCTTCGTGAATTCGAGCATCCAGACTTGTGACTGCATGTGCCAGAAGCTAAACCTGTTCCCCGTTTGCATATAAACCTCTTTGATAGTTTTCTGGCAAGCTTGAAATTGGGGTTGAAAAGATGGTGGACCGCACTGAAGAATTTCCGATAGCTCACTTAAAGCTGAATTGGTCCCAATCCAGTCTTCGCAAGTTATCAGATCATCCGCTATACTTTTGAGGTCCTCGCAAACCTTCATAGGACTTTTCATTGCTTTCTTATCGAGAATGGCAATCTGAAGCCTAGCAAGTGCTTGCCCGTTCATTGAATCGAGCCCAGCAAACAATTCGAGTGATCTTTTAAATCTTTCCAAACCTTCGACTGGACGATCAATTTTGCAAAGGGTCTTGCCGATTGATATGTGGAGCTGTGCTGCACACAAAGGCTTAGAGTATTCATAAAAGTCTAGTGCATAAGGGCGCAAGTTTTCTGTGACTGGTGCCACTGAGTATTAGGGTCCAAAAGTCAGCTTGTCAACACTCTCTGCAACCTTATCACGTAGGCATACCTTCATACAAAATCTCTAAATACCGCTCAAAGATACTTAGCTGCTCAAGGGTCGATTGACCAAACTTCATCTCCATTCTGGCGACCTCCAAAGCCTCGTAGACCCGCCCTTGCAATCTTAAGCTCTTGTGGAGTCGTTCTCTTCGTTGTTGAAGGACTGTTGCAGCCTCCATCTCAACAATGCGTCGCTCCTGGAGCATTTGTTTCATTGTGATGGCACTTTGGTAGTAATGCTCAAGTAGAACCTGTCAAGATCAGATGGGTTTCTATGAATTTTCTTCACATATTGATTAGACACATACATAAGTATCCGTGAACAGCTCTGCCTCTATTGTTTCTGGCTCCAACCATATCTGCCGCACTCGACGTGCTGCATCTATTGCTTCTTGAAGTTCGAGATGCAGAAACACATCACAGTGGGCTTTCATCAGTAAGACCAAAGCCTCGAGAGGAGACGAAGTAATATTTGTTTCGGGGCCAATCATATCATCAAGTCGTGTAGATGCCTTTCGAAAATCTCCTTTCATGAGCAGGAGACGTGTTTCGTAGATGACAACACCTGGGACATTGCGAGACTCCTTGAGGCCATCGTACTGAAGGAGTGCATCGTGTAGACGCCCGGAACATTGAAGTTCCGCTGCCTTGAGGAGGATCTTTTGGTCGCTATCATTAGTGACACTGCCGAGAAGGTGATTATCGTAACAATTGATGCGTCCGTTCATATTGGAGAACTTAGGGATGATAAGTCTATTTTTGAGCTTGTCCTCGCAGCATGAGTGATTTGACGATTGCGATGCCGGGTATGCGTGCGCATTGAAGTTGGAGCTGAATCTCAACTTGAGCTGAACCTGCAGACTGCACAGCCCCCAAAAGAACACAAGCGAGGCCAGCTCAGCCAGTAGACTTCTGACACGGGATTGTGTTTTTCAGCTATGAAGGCGGCATCACTCGGTGTTAGCGTAACCACATGTCGAGTAGGTAGGTACCTACTTGAGCCTTTCAGAATGATGTTTCATCGCAGGATCACGATTTCATCAGTTTCCCTGTGTTCGAGGAAAAGCGCATCAACTTTCGCTGTCAATCTCACTTTTCGCACTCAAAATGTCTATCAAGACAACAGTTTTTCGTATGGGTCCTCAGGATGAGCCACTTCAGTTCGAGTTCGAAGCATTAGAAGGCCGACGAAAGACCTTAGGTCAAACCGTCTCGTCCATTTCTCTCGCTGGGCCACCACTTTCCGAAGATCCTGAATCGGAAGGAGAAGCGGGAGAAGCGGGAGAAGGAGTCTTGGAGCTCATTATCTCCAAGTCAAACATGACTGTACGCCTGCGATCGCTCCAACGTGGAACCTACAACGATACCCAATCCGCTCTTCTCATATTTGATGTCGTCTTCCAACCCTATACACCACAAAAATATCGTTTCAAGTCAGCCCGTTTCGAGATCACCTTCCAGAAACAGACGGAGTTTGTACCATACTCCTCTCAACCGCGCGTGTTGTCTTATGCTCCCATGCGTGCAACGGGGGAGATCACACCAGAAAAGAAAGCATGGGAACTCAGTACTGGAATTGCAGCCAGTATACCGCTAGCACCAGTGTCACCGGAGGTCAACCTCTCACTGTCCAAGTCAAGCAGTTATACAGCAGAACACAAAATGATTATTCAAGGGGCGACGAGACCCCCGTCCAAGCCTTTCACAATATGGTGGACATTAAATGAAAAGAAATTGGTGAGGGAAGGATTGCCTCACGAATGTGCGTTTGCGGTGATTGTGTCTTGCGATGGGCCCTTTTTCGCGACTTTCAAGACGGAGGCGGAAGTCGGGGCAGGAAGCTTTTCGCGGAGAATAATATCACGGCGAGAGACGAAGTATAAGAGATTGCTTGACCCACAGAGAGAGTTTGGGCCTCAATTTGGCGGGAAGGATGTGCTTGACTTGAAGAATTTGGATCTGGATGCGCGGTACCAGAATGAATCCGGAATATCATTTGGTCAGTTTATGCGTTGAGTATCGTATAGTTCCTAGCAGCTAACAGAACACAGATACGAAACATCAAGGTCAATAGTAAAAAGGTGTGTGTGTGTTTTCCTTCGAGCTCCTGCCTTCATTTGTTCGTCACATGCGCCACGTGCACACTTTCATATGTAGGATAGATAGACTTACGTGCAGAATTTGGAGCAGGCCTGATATGTATTGACCAATGAAGTTGATTGAGTGTTCACATCCCCCAAAAGATTGGCATATCATTTCCGGAAACCCGTGACATGGACATGATTTGAAATATTCGGAGAGAATTTTGAATACGGGAGGTTCTTCAAGTGTGCCAGTCATACCACCGAAGCACAATGATGGACTTGTGTCAGCACAGACAGAATACCCAGTTGTTCCCTGCTAAGGATTCGTAGATCAAGTGCTACTTAGCCAGAAGCCTCCAAAGTCAGCACCAGCAGGGCTGCTACGGAATAGAAATGGAATGCCAGTCGATTCTGTTATGATATTGTATCTGTAAGACACAGGATGGAAGGGCAGCCTCCGACTTATAGTGCTCAGGATGCTCAGGATGCTCAAGCTCTCTTCAGCTGAGATATGCTTCAGTGCTGCTGAAGTCCGAAAACTAGAACGGGACAGGGAAAGGCAAACATTGATACTCAGTCTTTGGTGTTCAGAAACAGCCTTGGTCTAAACAATGAGAAGTAGTTGGTAAAGTTGTACTTGCAGTACTCAGCTCTCTTCATCAGCATCCAGTATCGTGGACAACAACACTGATACCGTAACGATGAGGAAAGTCATTGAAGAGAAGTTTGGGGTGGATTTAGCATGGCATCTAGGTGCACGGGTTGTGGAGGTGTGGAGGCTGACAGTTTTGATGGAGGCTGAGGGCGAAACGGTTGTGGGATGAGAGCGATGAGCCGAGGTCGAAAATAAGGTTACTCTCACGTGACCGAACCAGTATTGTCTTCCATCCAATGCTCTTAGCACCACTCGGATTCCCGAAACCACGATCTTTTGCAATGCTTCTTTGGACCAGAAAAATACTATAGAAGTGGCTACATGAGGTTTACTTCGGCACAAGCTTTTCTATATGATTGGGCTCGCGTTCCTGATACCATTCCATTGACACTTTCTTGCTGGGGTGTTGCTTATTTCTTTCGCATCCGATGTCTCCAAGCCTTCCAGATTGTCTTCTTCCCGAGTTCCCCAATCACCGATCAGGCAACTTATCTCTGTGCCACATATATCAACGGTCATCAACTAGCTATCGATGCTTCACGCCTCTTGGTGGTCTGAGGCCGTGATATCGAAATGTCGATCTACTCACGAAATACGCGCTTGGCGCTTGGCTCGCGTCCTTGGCCAATGGAGCCCCCCTTTTTTCTGCCACTCCCTTTCGAGCATCTATCAACTATTATGCATCCAAGTTTCTTGTGTCTTGGTCACTGGCACTGGCTCCTTGGTAACTGTAACATCGTTTTCTACAGTCCCCCCCCTGGATCACTTGTCTGGTGGAGACGTTTTTTGCCACTTTGATGGGGCCACCTGGCTTGATCTCACCGTCGAGTTGACCGCTTCCTAATTGGGAAGTTGATAGATTTGAGGATATATTCAGTACTTTGTCGGACCGCCGTTTGCATTAATAACTGCTTGGCATCTCTTCTACCAGCTATTAAATAGAGTCTGAATAAAGCTCTCTGGTACTGCTTTCCAAGCTGCCCAGATTAAGCGTCTCAAATCTGCTAGAGATACTCTATCTGCTTTATATCTCAGCTTGAAATAATGCTTTTGAATCCAATTTTTTATCTATTGCCAGATATGCTCGATTAAGTTTAAGTCTGGTAAGTATCGAGGGAACTTAACTCGATCGATCCGTCTTAGTACGAGATTCCGGCAAGACTTATAGCTCTTATGCAGCTTTGCATTATTATGTATAAAGATATATCCTCTTCCTCGATTCCTTAGATCTTGCAAGAATAGCTGAATCTCTCGAAGTACATATAGATCGTACTTATAACTATTTATATTCCCCCATTCCTTCTTCTAAAAGAGTGCAGGTCCCTTTCGACCCTCGACAATAGACCCGCAAAACATCTAAGCTGGAAGCTTTGAGTATTTATGCTGTAAATACTCGGGCAAGTAGCGCTCTGAACCGTCTTCGAGAACTGTAACCCAGCTAGTTGTATGTGCTCCTCCCATAGCCTAGACTTCGTTGTAGAATATCTGCTTATATACCCTTTCTCGACTTTAAGTTATAGCCATTTTACAGAATGCTCTTTGTTCTTGCATTACTTCTGGATTATCTGAAAACCCCTTTCTTTTTGAGACTCGACGACCGTATCCTAGCTCTCGAAATGCGGTGCTTATAGCTTGTTCTCTTGCGTCGATAGGAAGGAAGAGAGGAATATCTCGATAAGGGATTCGACGGTTTGTAGGAGAAGCAAGGAGCCATTCTCGAAGTTGGTTCTTTTGTGGTGTTCTTAGCTTATAATGGTTTGACCTTTCCTTATGCTTTTGCGAAGTAAGTCTATGCTTACTTGCATAATAAATCTGCCGCTCTGTAACATTGAGCTTCTCTTGTATTTCTGTATGCGGAATACCGAAGAAAAGAGCTGTCTGAATTCTAATTCTTGTATCTCGATCGGTCTTAATACTGCGGTACGGAGGGGTGGTAGGAGGAGAGCTTGTTAGAGGAGAAGGTTGAGGAGTTTTAAGGATCTTGGTACGGTCCACAAATCGAGAAGGTAGAGTAGGAGTGTTGAGAATAGCACTGATATCTATTATAGCTGTAAAAAGAGCGAATAGCTTTAAGTTACATTCTGCCGGGCAGAATGGTTAGATTTATTAAAAGAGGGTTCGGTTCCAGAAGATTCCCCGCAAAATGATTGGATAATACACCCCTGAGCCAGGTGGAGAATAAGGTGTGGCAATAGTCTCCACCAGACAAGTGATCCAGGGGGGGGACTGTAGAATACAAATCCAACTCGCTTGGCTTGATTTTCACCTTCTATGTTTGGAAAAAGTGGTTCCCAATTCTTCTCTGGGCAGTGGCACAGATGATAGGTTACTTCGCGAGAGCTTCCTCTTACTGGTTTGCGTTTCATGTAGTGTCTGTTACAAATGAGTCCACTGCTTTCATTCTTTGTACCTAGGAGCTTGGCCCGACAGATTGGGTAGGTGATAAGAGATGCAGAAACACGTCTCTGGGCGTGATAAGAGGGCAGAGCACCTCGCCCGTTGGTTCTTAGTGGCAGCGAGGTGGTATATATCACGCCTCAATTCCCTGCTGAATCCTCAGCAAGATTCTTTATGCCGTTGACGCCGCCAACATGAATCCCTCAAGTGACCTCGAGACCATGGAAATGGCCAAGAGCCATGAGCCAAAGATGGCTTTGGCAGACGCTAAAGATGCTAAGGAAAGCATCAATGCTCCCTCGTCAACACAACAAGGCGATTTTGAGTACCCGACAGAAGAAGAGCTCCGCACTCTCCGTCGTGTTTCCGGACGGATTCCTTGGACGGCCTACACGGTTGCTTTCGTAGAACTATGCGAACGATTCTCCTACTATGGCACAATTGCCGTGTGTAAGTACACCTTCAACACCACAGTGATACTGTACTCACTAGACGATAGTTGTAAACTTCATCCAACAGCCTCTGCCTGAAGGTTCGACGACAGGTGCAGGCTTCTCCGGACAGTCTGGTGCCCTCGATATGGGGCAACGAGCTGCGTTTGGATTGACTACGTTGTCAGTCTCACAACCTCTTATCCAGAGCCTCTGCTGATATTGTATGTAGCAATGCATTCTGGTATTATCTTATGCCGCTAGCTGGTGCCTACATGGCAGATCAATATTGGGGTCGCTTCAAGACGATTCAAGTTTCCATTGGTGTCGCGCTCCTTGGTCACGTTATTTTGATCGTCTCTGCGCTCCCTCCTGTCATCACTAACCCGAAGGGTGCTATTGCTGCTTTTGCGGTTGGTATTGTGATCATGGGTATGGGTGTGGGAGGTTTCAAATCCAACATTTCACCTCTTATTGCTGAGCAATGTGAGCAACTTTCTCGTCTGGCATATGAGGTTACAAGTACTAATTTGAACAGGTACCGAGACAGTTATGAAAATTAAAACAACCCCTAAAGGAGAACGAGTCAACATGGATCCTGCTGTCACCTTCCAGAGTTTATCTCTACTTCTATCTCATGATTAATATTGGTGCCTTGACTGGGTCCATTGGTATGGTGTATGCCGAAAAATATGTTGGATTCTGGCTGTCGTATTTGCTGCCAACATTCATGCTTTGTAAGGTTTCTTAAAAATTGTGCATGCTGTTTACTAACACTCACAGGTCTATGTCCGGCTATCGTCTTCTTTTGCAGGAAGAGATATGTGCTGCAGCCTCCAACAGGATCAACCTTGTCGAAGGCTATCAAATTATGGAAGTTGGCTATCAGCAAACGGTGGTCGTGGAATCCAATCACCTTGTAAGCACTTTATCCTTCTCCTGCTATGCTTTCTGTTTACTGAGGTTGTCAGCCGAAAGAATATTAAGCAGCCTGGATTCTGGGAGAATGTGATGCCCTCCAGACTCGGTACCTCTAAACCAGTGTGGATGACATTCGACGATGCTTGGGTCGATGAAGTGAGAAGAGGGTTGATAGCCTGCAAAGTATTCCTCTGGTATCCTCTCTACTGTACGTCCCTCCAATTCTGAATCATACCTAGACAGCCTTTGACCTTACTGACTTTCATTCAGGGCTCGCATACGGTCAGATGACAAACAACCTGACTTCTCAAGCCGCTACCATGAGACTGAATGGCGTCCCCAACGACATAGTCTCGAACTTCAATCCACTCTTCATCGTGATCCTAATTCCCATCATGGACTAAGTCGTATACCCCGGTCTCCGCAAACTCGGCATCCACCTCACACCCATCAAACGCATCACATGCGGCTTCTTCCTCGCTTCCTCCGCTATGATCTCCGCAACCGTCACCCAACACTACATCTACCGCAAGAGTCCCTGTGGCGACCAAGCGAACCAGTGCGATGACTACGCTGACATTTCCGTCTGGGTCCAACTCCTGCCTTACGGACTCATTGGTTTCTCCGAAATCATGGCCTCGGTCACATCTCTCGAGTATGCGTTTACGAAGGCACCAACCAATATGCGGAGTACCGTGCAGGCGATTTGTTTATTCATGAATGCGTTGAGTTCGGCGCTGAGTCAGGCGCTGGTTCCGCTAGCGGAGGATCCACTGCTGGTGTGGAATTATGTGGTCGTAGCTGTGGTTGCTTTCATTGGCGGTCTTTTGTTTTGGTGGGATAATAGGAAGGTTGATAAGGAGGAGGATAAGATGAACGCGTTGCCAAGTGCGAGGTTTCAGGGAAGAGAAGTGGTGGCGGATGAGGAAAGGGGAAGTGAGCAGGTTGTTAGTGAGAAACTCTGAAATGGTGCCAGTGGTTGTGATTGTCAATGGAAAGCCGTGGTTTGGAGTCGATATCAACATCTAAGAATGTTACCTTGCAATGGCTACCTCTGCGGGGGTGCATAAAGTCACTACATTATATAGAAGCAACAAACACTTGGATTGAGTTTGATCCCATAAATTCAGTAGTATCATACGTCTCACTTCTTCTTTTGCTTCTAACAACATTATCCTTTCCAGTAATGAAATTTCTCTATCAGATCCAGAGATTATCACTTCGGGACCCTGCAGGACTTTTGTCGAAAGTGCTGTGGATAACATTTCCCAACCAGCTACACTGTTCGGCCTACGTCGTTCGGGAAATGATCTGGCCATCGTCTGATGTTGATTCTGGAATAATTGGGCTCCAGGACGAGCTTAGCTTCTCTTGTCCATTGATGGGGATTTGCGCTGGTCAATCTTGGCATTCTGCGAGATAGATTGAGGTGTAAAGAGGCTTATTTTTTCTTGTCCTAATTCGACAAGGGAAATGTCTGAGCTATTATGACACCTTTTCTCTAGTTCAACACCAAGCATCACCAAAGCTGGAAAGCATAGTGGAGGCTGTGGTTGTCTAGCTTCCGGATTCTTGCGTTTCCCAAAGGCTTATCTTTAGAATGCAGTTTCTAGACATGGAGGTTTGTGTGAACACTCAGCTTTACTCATCATGAGTCCCACCAGTGATCCTTCGTCGCACAGACTTTTCGTTGTCGTCGCCAATTTCAACCTCCACCGCACCTCCAATGAAATATACCTCTTCTCCATCGATACCCTCCTCGCGCATCATAGCTTCAACCTCATTGTCCCTCAAGAAGCTCACTTTCTCCAATATCGGGATCGCATGTTCATTCTGCAATTGCGCGATCGTGTGCCAGTTCTGGCCTATGAAGGAATTCGTTGTACGGTAGTGGAACACGGTCGTGATGGTGAGCATGGTGGCGATGTGGACGAGTATGCCAATGGTCACCAAGATGAGACCTAGGCGATTGTTTGGTTGAATGGATGGGATGAGGAAACTGATGGATCCATTTTTCGCAAGATCGAACTGTAGGAGCCTGGTTTCATCACGATGTCAGTGAGGAGAGTAGTCAGGACGACAAATACAATGTAATTTAAGTGGGAGTACTGTTATGTGAAAAATATCAATTAAGGCGGCTTACCTATCATAATACTGCATCATGTTCACGACAGTGAACAAAGCCTGGAGAGCTGTTGCGAGGCTTCCAAATTTTTTGAGCGAGGATTGGAAGATTGAGGAAAGGGTCAAATGAATCCCGGATGTCACACCGTCATTGGAACCCTGTAAGCAATTACTGCACAATCCCCAAGTTCCTGCGATACTAGTACTGTACTCCAACTGATACTTCGTACCCACTGAATAGAGCAAGTCAGCATGTTGCAATTATTGAAAAGACCAATCGCTGAGAGTCCGAATACTCACGTGGTCCGCTTCGTGGTGGAGAAAAGGAGTTGCGTTGCATGCCGAAACCGAATGATCCATCGAGTGCCAAGGACGTAGAAGTGGCATGATAGGAGGACCATTGTTTGTCCTGTGATAGACTGAGGATGCCACGATCCTTGGATGATCTCTTTACGCCATCTGCTCCAAGCTGACGGAGGGCGTCGGAAGCGTCAAATGGTGTGCTGGATGTATTACTTAACCGAAGAGTAGGCTCGACCCGTGGTGCTGAGCTGTTGACCGAGATCTGTGCGTTGATGGCAGCGAAGTGGGGGAAGCAGTAGGTAACGGAGATGTACGTCAGGTTTGGGTATTTATCCTGTTTATTCTGCTGATATGTCCGCCAAATTGGCGGATTGCTTGTTATTTCAATCCAATTGGCATTGGAAATTATGGGCGGATTCGAAGAGTCATACACTGCAGGCAGGATGCCACTATAATTGGCCATAACATAGGACAACGGGTCGAAGAGAATATCTTCATCAAGAAGCGATGTCGCGCGTAACCCAAGGTTCGGCAAGCGCCCCATGTTAAGACCATCCGGCTGTGTCAAGTCCAGCCCATTCCCTGCAACACACATGGATATTGGCCGTTCGCCTGTTGCCATTGATGATGGAAGAGTCATTTGGCAACTGAAGGTAACAGACTCCGTATCCCCCCAGCTGTATCCTCCATAAGAAAAGTCCGCCAAAGCATCTTTGCCTGCAGACTGATCAAATGTCAGGCCGCCAGAGAGTTCTCGGAGCGAGATGCTCCCGTTGATAATTGGTACAAACGCGTCCGACGTATCTCGTGTCATCGCAAATGTGAGGCTGGAGGTAGAGGGCTTGACACAGACAACACTACAGAGGTTTAGTATTATGTTTCTTCTCAGAAGCAACAGACGAAGGGATAGAATCTTTCTCGGAAGGGTGAGGAAAAAACCGTTGAAAGGTGGGAACAAAAAGATCTCCTACTTACTGACTATTGAGTAGTGTCCCAGCCCCATCATAAGAGCCCAAATTCTGCCGGGCATCAGCATCGAGAGGAAGAAGAGCCCTCAGCGTTGGGCCTGTGTCATCGACAGAAGCTTGATCGAAGCCTGAAGCGGACGGTTCGATAAATGCAGAGTACTCTGCGAATGCTGGGTATGAGGTAGGCCGGTAATTTGTGTAAATGGGCTCTTCGTTCCCTAGCATGCTCACATTATGCAGAGAGTACAACGTCGGTTTTTGTGATTCATAGCCTAATATAGACACCAGTTTGAAGTCTGCGATGAGGGCAGTCGATGTGAAGAAGGCACCAATCGTTGTAAAGGACAATAGTACTGCAAGCGCAAAGAGCATCTTCGCTCGACCACGAAAAAGACGAGTCTCCAGAAGTGAGAACGGATATCCACCCATGGCTCTTCGCAGAGATAAGGAAGCTGACTGCTTGAGCTTGAAGCCCATTGTCTCCATGATCAATGCTGCTAGCATGGATACACCTAGGTTCGATTGAACAGCGACGATGATCCGGAGGATGGTGGCACATAGCGTGACGGTCCTTTGCACATAACCTTGTGACAAGCCATCGCCAGAAGGGAATGTCTTCATGCCCAACCCAAAGGAACCATAAAAACCCAAGCAGAAATATAGCATATAAGCTCCCAACCACGATGACAACCAGATTCCAAGTTCCTAACTGCTGGGATATGGTAGGAAATGGTCGTTTTTGGTTCTGAAGTGGAAGGAGGGGATCGACGGACTCAACGAATTTTTGATGGACAGAGTCAAGTTTTACTTCGTCGTGTCCGTCGAGGGAATTGTCGATCTCTGTTGATAATGCGCTCAGATGGCGCTTGGCAATAAGGTGTCCTTGGTGCTCGACTTCCGTCTGCCATTCCGCGGATCGATGCTCCTCCGAGTCTGAGAGAGGAGAAACAGGTCTTGATATAGGGTTGGACATTTCCTCTGTTCATTAGCACACAAAATAGACAGAGATGAGCGCGACTTCCGCGACCTAGGCAGCCAGAGCTTCAGATCAACGTGCAGAGTAAGCACCTTTCAATACTCGAAACCGCCCAAGCCAACATGTATAAAAATAAAAGGCGACAGGAAATAGGGTATCAAAATGGAATGGAATGGAGGACGACGCTGGGTGTTTATGCAAACGGCAGGGTGTGACAAGGCTCCCCTACGGCCAGCTCCTTATCAGAGAACCATAGACGAGATTCTATACATGCAGACTTTATGCATGCATCTATAAAGAGATTTGGCGGAGTTGGCCCCCAAGAATGATAATGAACCTATCAGTAACCATATATATGAGGCTGCAGGTGACATGGCTTACACAGCCCTCACTGTGATGAACTTGCAGCAAGACTTCAGCACGTAACACAAGAAATGTCCATTGGTACACAATTGGTTGGCGTTGTTCTATGCGGGTTGCGGAATATCTCGATGTCGAGGTTGACGATGAGGAAGAGCGGCGCGACGTCCACGGGTGTTTCAAGCAGCCTTTCAAGCGTATGTGTCACCTGACTTGCATTTATCTTGTTTGAAATAGTATTGGGCCTTCGTATTTTGATAGCAGTCACTCATTATGGGAAATAGTTCTCAAGTAGGAACTGTGATCATTTAAAAATGCCTACTGCTTCCTCTCACTCAGCCTCCACCTCCATCAGTAGCTATTTCACTCGACAGGCATCAACTCAAACCAAAAACGCAACAACTTCCATCAAATCTTGCTGGAAACTCGGACATCAGCAGAAAATTCGAGCACAATAGATGTACTGCTCCGTATGGGACCACAGATTGGAGGAATCAGTCAAGATTCTCAGCTTATCTCATATCCATCTTGACACAAGATTATCAACGCCAACGGCTTGAAATCAAACACCTTATTCTTGATCCTATCGCTGAGGATCCATCCTGGGTTGTAATAAGATAGTGTTTTGTAGATATACGGAACGCAATAACAGTTCCTCTCTCCATGAGCTGGGCAATTCTGTCCTTGCTTCACAGCCAGCACGGTAGAATCATGACAATCCAATTTTGCGAACGCCGTCCTCAACTTCGCGAACTCCTTCATACGCCCGGTCTTATGGTCATCCCATAGTTTCGGGTTTATTTTCGCAGAGGAATTTTCGAGCTTTGACGTAGAGCGAGATCGGCTCAGTGATGGTCAGACGAACCTATGAAGGCTTGAGCTCGTCGTTCCCGGTCAAACTGCTGGGCCTCGGCTCTCCATCTGGCATCGTTCAGTTTTTTTCCGTTGCTCCAATTCTCTCCAGTAAGAGCAATCACATTTTCCTTAGGAATGAAGGATAGTATAGTCGAGCTCCCAAGCGGTATGAGTCTCCAGGTTTGCGCTTTGCTCGTTGCCCCTTTTCCTTCATTTTACGTTCGGTCTTTCCCTTCTTCAGTCGCTCGTGCTCCTCAGCTTCTCTCTGCTGGGATGCTCTACACTGCTCTTGCTGCACTCTCTCTCGAGGTTGACGAATAGCTGCAGCTGCTTCTCTCGACTTGATCCACGCTACAACCTCTCTCTCATTGGAGCCATCACAATGTCCCTGATTGTGACGTATAATATGCGCAATCGCAGGGTCTCGTCCAAAAGGTGCACGCGCATAGGATGGTAAAGTATCCATCCACACCTGCTGTTCTAAAAAGCGTTGTTTTCTTGCCTCAAGCTCCTCATCTTTTCGTTGTTTCTCTTCGAGTTTCTCAAGCTCTCTTTCTTCTTTCGCTATTCTCTTGGTTTCGCGGCGTATTCTTTCCTGCTCAAGTCGTTGTCCTTTTTCCCCGGCTCGTGTTCGTGCTTCTGCTTCCCTCGGTGGCCTATTGTTTTCAATAGCGTCGATTATTGCACGCCTTCGTTCCGAGTGGTTGCAGTATTGCTCATCGAACATTGACCTATAGTTTGGGAGCCGCTCGTAATGAGGTCCGTTTGGTTGGGGTTGGATCTGAGAGCATGGTAGTGATGGTGGTATTGGTACTTCGACACCCTCTGCTTCAGTGTAGGAAGGCGGCAAATCAACTATCCTAACATTAGTGAAACTTCGACGAGAAATAATACTGTCTAAACATGGAGTGACTTGCGATTCATATCATCAAAAACCGGTCTCCGAGTCGGACGATACGGTGCCCGAGTGTAAGCCATTCTTCGTTTCTTCTAGAGAGAGTGCAGCAGGACTACAGAAACTCTCTGGAAGAGTCTTAGAAGGGATTTATGTATTCGATAATAAGAGTACGGTCTTGTATATGAAACGTCATGGTAGCTTTGGCTTCTCCGCAGTTTGGGGCCGATTAGTAGCGGGTTCGCCCCGGGCCCGAAGTCATAAGTTCTTGACACGCCAACTTATCCACACCAAGTAAGAACAAAATATCCGGCGTGGCTTTAGGACATTAGAGAATTGTTCTATGACATTGGCACATGTTCTGGAAACCTTCTAACGTACAACTTGAACCTTTCTAGTAAGAACAGAATATTTAGCTCAGCCCTGGGACACTGGAAGATGTGTTCCATGACATATATGCCAGGACTAGGAGTCTTCTGACATGCAAGTTGCGCTTCGGGAATCAGAATGCATCTCCTGGTTCTGCCCTAGAATGTTCGTCATGGAACACATGACGTAGCCATTCACGGAAACTGTCAAGTTGCCTATAAATCACGGTAACATCTGACCATCGTGAGAGTCATCTTTCAGCCATTCAAGAAACCTGCCATCCAACTTCAATCATTATTAACCACAACTCCCCAACACATTCCTTACCATGCCACGAATCGTCGAGTTTCAGCCGAGGATCAATCAAGATCCAGATCCAGAAATGATGCATGACTCTACAGATTACGCAGCTCAGGATGCGCTCAACAAAGTCAAAGACGCTCAACTCGCAAAGCAAAGAGCACAAGCCGTCACCGACTTCTATGATCCTACAATCAGCTTCGACATATCCGCCGAACTTACATTTGCGAAATGGGATCTCGAAGACCTAGTCCTTGAGATCGAAGATCCAAGACAGAAGAGAATGGTTACAAATGCTGCTGAGCAGATCGAGAACGCTGATGCTGTGTTGGAGCATCTGAGGGCAAAGATTTCGTCGCAAGAGAGGGAGATTGAGGGGTTGAGGAAGGAGAATACATTGCTTAAGGATATGATGGCGAGGTTGAAGGAGAAGGCCCAGGAAGTGAGGTGATTAAGACAGACGGAAGGTGATAATACAACGAACCTTTAAGACAGGACTCATCTACATAGGTTGTGCATATTTATGCTTCCGTTACATGAGATCGCACCTTCATACACAACAATGAATTTCTCATCGTCACCACTGTTTGCTTGATATGAGTGTGGTAGAAGATTAGCGCTGTCTATGTCGAGAATGCCGAACTGAGCTACAATGGATCCAACGCCATATGCTCATATGTTGTCGGGTGGAGCGTTTCAGGTGACTGTGACGAAGACTAGCGCGGGATTGGTGGAAGATAACGTTCATATATGGAGGACTCACGATGGACTACATCATTTACACATGGACTGGGGTACTAACGCGTAAAGCACTTTTTACAGTGATCGAGATAAAGTTCAAACTAATTTTTGCGTACTTTGAAAAAGAACATATAGCCATCTCAGTTCAGCGACGCCAAGAATGAATGGTACAACCCTCCACTTGGCCTGTTGGCGCTCAGCCGGCCGTCTCAGCCGCAACGATGGAATCACAAACAAGACCAGAAAAAGATACACTCCGAGAACTCCGTTCGAGCATTACAGATGTCATCATTGCACTTCAAAACATGAATAGATCAGAACGAGCCTCGCTAGAGAACGAAAACTCCTTGAACTCTTCGAACATCAAAGAAAAAGTAATAAATTACTTCGCCAAGCCATTGAATAATTTTACGAACGCACTCATAAACGCCTCGAGAGAACAGAAAGACCTCCAAGCAGAATGTCGAAGACTCCAGATGGAGTCCGATCAGCGGAAACGGGAGCTCGAAGTACAAGCCCAGCTGTACAAAGAACAAGCTAAAGAATTGAAAGCACTCAGGACGCACTGTACAAGGAAAGGAAAAAGATCACGCGATTGGAGGCTATGCTGAGGGATTCTGAGGATGGTGGAGATCCTGTTCAAATTGGTGATATGTTGAAGGTAAACAACACAGAAGAATATAGACTGACGAGGCGCACTAGCGCCTGAATAACCACAAGAGAGGAGAATGGATTGCGTGAAGAAAGGTTAAAGTAATCGCAATACTATATAATCATGCCCAGACTCAAGCCTATTTCTGGAAGGGTATAAACTCCACATCCCACTGAATCCTGAAATGAATTCTGACCTAGCACGCTCTCAAGTATGAGGTCTTCTTAACGGATGCGCCTCAGTATTTAACACGAAATCATCCAAGCTCACCACATCCCACTCCTCAAAACACAAGTAGAAGTACTTCAGTGTCTCTGCCAACCAGAAGCTCTCCATACTATCCGTTTTCTGTCCCTCAATGCCCACCTCATTCTCATCATCCTTTCCACTGCCTCCTGGCGGTCTTGTGATATCCATGATCGCAGCGGAGGCAATGGGAGTTCTGGTCACCTTTTCGATGGCCTGAAACATGCGCCATGCTGCATCTTGGTAGATTTGTTTGCCAGTCATGCGGTACATGAGGAAGACGGACTCAATGGCCTCCGGTCGGAGTATGTAGCGGCGATCATCGATGGTGGTGAAACCTTTTGGCAGACGTCTGTCACCAATGACCTTCTGAATGTGGGTCATTCTATCTCCGTCTGTCGTACTCGCGGAAGGATAATTCTTGCCAAGCTCGGCATGCCATATTTGCTCATCCCAAGTGCAGATGTAGTTTTCAGGGCATGGCATTGGAGTATAAATCTCAGGCATCACACCGTTGGGACTGCTATCGTATGCCCAGATACAGCCTTGGGTGAGCTCTTCTGCAATCTCCAAATCGGCAGGTCGGTCGAAGATTTTAGAGGCAAGCCCTACCATTCCTCCAGTGAAGCAAGTCAAATGTTGACTTCGAGGTTGAAGCTTAGGCTCTCTATCCTTCGTGCGTATGTCGCCAGACACTGTCAGATTCTCATTCTTTGGATTGTAAATTCGAAAGAACATCTTCGCCTTTGCAACCTCAATGAAGTTCTCATACAAGGTCTTTGGTTGAGCCACCAGCCCCCCAAGTAATAGATACTGCTTTGGGAAGTACTCGTAAAGACTGTCGGACATCCCGCCAAGAGTGAACATAGTATCCTCATCAAATGATGGTTTTGAAGCATCAATGCTGACTGGCCACATGCCAGGTAGTTGAGTAGAGTTCTGAGAATTTTCAAATTCATCTCCAACTCGCTGAACAGCGTCATAGTACTTCGGGTCTCCAGTGAGTTGCGATAGCCTGGTGAATTCTAAGCTCAGTGACCCGATTTCAGAAACCAACATCCTTTGGGGAGCGGCCTGAGCAGCTCCTTCAGTATATCTAGATACGTTAGATCTTCTCCGGGCTGTATAACCAGAAACTCACTTCTGCCAATCCCATCGCGTAATAGGCATCCTGTTCGGGGTATCAAAACAACTCATTAGTAGCTCCCCAACCTCAACTGCCTTATCAAGCAACGAGGGGTATTGTCCTCCACTAATATCATACGCCGCCAGAAATCCTCCCATGTATCGAATTGTCGTCTCGAAAACATTAACATCCTTCGAATTTGTAGTTGTGAAATCAATCTCCTCTGATGCTTTCACGGCAATTTCGAAGTCCTTCTTCAATCCCATAATCCATAATGTGTCCAAAGCATCGACCAGCGTTGCAGCCCAACCTCCAAAGGTATCTTTATAATTCCCTGACATCGGTGCAACCTCATCCCGTAGCCAAGCATGGTCCTTGTAGCCTTTCCACGAATGCATAAAACTTTCCTTCACAGCATCCCTTCTCTGCAGACGGACCTCCTTCGCCTTCGCATCTTCTGCTGGTTGTGCGACTTGGACGGGAGGAATCGACTTCGGTCTGCCTTTTGGCAGAGCTATCAACGATGCAACAGGATATCGTTCGGGGAGCTTCTTCCAATGAACGTGCCCATCGTCCGCGCCGGCCTTCGGGAATTGGTGACTGGAAGGTATGTAAGGAGTGTAACCGTAATTCCAGGTATTGCTCTTGTGAGAAAGGTAGTAAAGACCGCTAATTATGAAGATCAATGTGAGAGCAGCAACTCGCCATCTTCGTACGGCAGGCATTCTGGAAGGTTGCTCAAGGGGGTGATGGACGGAAGGTCGAAGGGGTGTTGACGTTAAACTTTACACACATGCCTCTCAACGCGCAGTTGTGGAAGATGATGCCGCCGTAAAGTAGTGAATATTATATTTAGAAGTTTGAAAGGTGACTTCTTCCTTCACGAGAATGGGTCATAAAATGGGTCTCGAGACCTGTTTCAAGGAGTGTCAAGAATAGATAAGGCGAAGTTGTGATGTTCAAATGTTGGATGCAACCGAGGGAGCTTTTAGCATTGATCGATGATAGAGATGGAGAAGGGAGCCCGCCTTGGCAGGGATATGCGGTTACAGGGGCTATAGTCAGGGGTCTGGCGGCTGCGGGAGAGAAATTTGGCACGTGACTAATTTTGGCTCGAATTTGTTGAAGTTTTTGAGGCAAAATGTTGCTGCTATTGTGTCGGGCAGATAATGCTCACAAGCTGGAGTCTACAAGCGCAAGCTCGTGACAGCGTGCAACACACATAGAAGAGTCCACAAAGCTATGTCCAACAAACCTTCGACCAGGAATTTGAATTGCATTTCCGAAGGGTAATCATCGCACCTAGAGCCATATCGGCCGTCTACCATTTTCTTCCAGACCATTTCTCTGCATCAATCGATGTGCTGATGTCCATGAACGACCAACATGCAAGAATCGATGCCTGCTCGCTTGCCACGCAGATAGAAAAGAAACGAACGAGAAGACTTCTACTTCTGCATCATGAGCTGAACGAACTCGTTGTCTGCGATATAGTCAGTACCTGCTGTAGGGAAATTTGACAAGGCTCTCACAGTCGATTCGTCCATCACCATCCTGATCAGCCTCACGGATCATCTCATCGACCTCATCGTCTGTCAACTTCTCGCCAATGGACGTCATGACATGACGGAGTTCAGCTGCGGAGATGAATCCGTTGTTGTCGCGGTCAAAGACCTATCGAAGCATCTCGTAAGCATTTCTCCTGATAAAGTCCTGCCAGGCTCTAGGTATACCAACCTTGAATGCTTCTCTAATCTCCTCCTCAGAATCGGTGTCCTTCATCTTTCTTGCCATCATCGTGAGGAACTCTACCAGCTTATCAGTCCAATGTCCCGCCTGGTCAGGGTATTTGTGATCGTACCAGGGAAGTCAATGGTGCCATTGTTATCAGCATCAACCTCGTTGATCATGTCCTGTAGCTCAGACTCGGAAGGGTTCTGTCCAAGAGATCGCATAACAGTTCCCAGCTCCTTTGTGGTGATTTGTCCTACAAGGCTATCAGTCCTCGCTCTGGGATACGTGATGCCCCTCAGCGCTCCATAGGCAAAACCGTCGGCTCTATTCGAGGCTCGAGTGTAGCAGAGCCGTTGCAGAAGCTCTAGAATATGAATGAAGAGTACGAACCATCGCCATCTTTGTCCTGTTGTACAGTGTGGAGTCAGCGACCAAGTTTGTGAATCCTTGTGCCCACTCCTTCTGCGGCTGAAAAAAGGGGGAGCAGAGGATACTTACGAAAAGGGAGAAGGCCTCCTTGAACTCAGAGACTTGCTCCTCGGTAAGAGAATCCGCCTATATCAACGTAGAACATTAGCTTCCCAGTCTTGTACTCAGAAGTTGAGCCTCCCCGCGGTCCACGAAATCAGATCGCGGGGTCGTGCGATGATGCAGAATCAAGGATTTGGTACCATGTTGTACTATCAAAGGGGCTCGTAAAGAATGATGTGTTTCAGGTAGAGCAAGTATGCGCCGCTCGAGGAATAAATGGTTGAGGATCGAGAGTGTCGTCGTTGCAGGAGGACGCGAGTGAACGGCTGTATTGATGGTCGAAGCTGGTCGGGAGTTTACAAGAGTACGGGAACCGAAAACCACGCAACAATCCAGCCTCCTGAGCGAGGCGAGGGAGAGCTCCGGACTCGTGAGACTCGGACAACATGCCATCACTTTTCTCACCACTACGGATACTTCGAGTGATTGCGCACTGACTGGATAGATGAGAGCCTAAACCAGCTCCCTCTTCGCTTCTCCTACATCCCTCGCCGTCATGTGGCGCGATCGCACCAATTTGTACATCACAAGCCTCCACGTACACCTTCCTTGATACTGACATAGGCTAGATACATCTCCTACCGGCAATCATACGCACATCACCCAGCCAAGAAACCGAAATACTCCTCATCCGGCAATGGCTTCAGCTCCTCAATTCCTGCAGGATCCTCCGAGCGCCAGGGTCTCATGTCTGCTGGCGCATTCGAAGACGATGGCGATGCCGTGATAGAAATGGATCTATTACCCCCACGATGGGCTGATATTTCCGATGAAGTGACGGAATACCTCACCGATATTGCAGCCAAGAGCGTGAAGCTAGATAAGCTGCATCAGAAGCATGTATTACCAGGATTCGACGATGAGGAAGTTAAAAGGAACGAAGAAGGGGAGATCGAGCGGTTAACCCAAGACATTACGAGAGGCTTTCACCAATGTCAAAAGGCGATACAGAGGGTGGAACAGATGGTCAGGGAGAGCCAGCAGCAGGGTGGCATAAGCAGAGGAGAAGAGACTATGGCGAGGAATATACAGATCTCCTTGGCAGGGAGAGTGCAAGAGGCCAGCGCAGGATTCAGGAAAAAGCAGAGCGCATACCTGAAGAGTGAGCTTTCCGGAACCTTTGCAAAACTGTACTAACAATGACAGAACTACGCGGCCTCAGTGGCATGCAAGCCCCCATAGAACGAGCCTCGACACCCCTCTACAGCAACTACAACGATCCGTCACTTATGGAATCCGATGCGGACAAATCTTACTCCCAATCAACGCTACAACAAACCTCGCAAAAACAGCTCACATCGAACGACGCGGCAATAATGCAGCGGGAACGAGAAATAACGGACATCGCACAAGGCATCATTGAGTTGGCCGACATCTTCAAAGAGCTTCAAAATATGATCATCGACCAAGGGACGATGCTGGACCGAATAGACTACAACGTGGAGAGAATGGCGACAGATGTCAAAGGTGCCGAGAAGGAATTAAAGGTAGCGAGTGGCTACCAGAGGAAAGGAACAAAGAGGAGAATAATACTACTTCTCATCCTTCTAGTGGTGGGGATGTTTATTTTATTACTTGTCAAGCCGAAGAAACATGGGGGCGGAGGAGGGGGCGAACCTCCGGAACGCGTACCAGAGGAGAATGTACCACCACCTTGAATTCTTTGATACCCAGCATTGTTTTTAGACTTATACCTAGTTTGTGAAGGATCGGATCTGGAGCGTGATTCAAGCGAAGTCCGCTTGAGGATTAAGAACTCCTTTGTATGATGGAATAACAATAGACAGAGTATCTTGTCTTTGAAGATGACAAGGCGAATTGGAAGCGCTGAGCGGCGAAAGTTCTAGTTGGATTATTGAATCATACCAGGACAGCGGATTCACAAAGACTTTGATTCCTGCTTGATAGGCTTGAGGAGTTGCAAGGCTTAATTCGGCTCTTCGGAAGAAGACAATCTCTTGGCGAGGAATATGTTGGTGAGCCTGTTCTTAGCAATAACTACAATTGCAGATATGGCAATCAAACAGGGTCAAGATCCTCTCATGTGTATGACTTCATACAACTAAATGTATACGACCGCATCACCGTATCTTCAAATTTATCTTGCATTGATTGAATTATGCTACTCGCCGGCTTAAAACACCATGTTTTGGCCTCCACGCTAAAGCTACTTCCAGCATTGTACTTGCTCATGCGCCATGTGTACACTGTATTGCAACATCTATCATTCCAAAGAAAAGCGTTGCTGTTAACAAGGCTTCACTGATGGTGCGTTTGGGGCTAGGATGGCCGCCCCTTGGGAAATATGAAGGAGACACTTTCCAAGAGCAAGCGATACATGTGGAACTAGAAAGATTCGCATCAATTTGTACATCCGAAGCAACTCTCTCATAGCAGTCAAATTCAACGTGCAGACGTGAGCCCACTTGGTGAGAGACTCAAGTGTGCTGAGCAACCTTTGCAACCTCGATTTTGACGCCGTGTTATAGTCCATGGAATCCTTACCGATGTTGGAAAGAATGCAAAGGAACCTATCAAAAAATATCGTAGACCTCTCGAGAGAAGGAAGGAAACTTTGAAGCAGCTGTTTAAAGCATGCTTCGGAACCACAGAAGTGTTCACGCTGTGCTCTCACTTAGTATAATGACATCCGTCTTCGAAGTAAACAAAACAAGCCTGGTCAGATTCACTTGCGACCAGTGCCTTAATCGGCCGGGTTCTAGCCTCCACACAGGTAGCCTTATAGATCAGCAGTTTTCTTTCACCAAAGCATGTAAGTAAGACCCAATCATATTCCGAGGTTTACCAAGGTTTACCAAGGTATACCAAAGTTTGTGAGCGGCGATGAAAGTAAAGTGCTTTGGGATAAAAAGGTCCGCCCTTTGCTAAGGCTCACTCAGAATCTCGTCAAGTCTGTTTGAGCTGAAATGCTGCACTTTTTCGCTATTTTTAGCGTCATTTGGAGTCCCAGAAATCAGTCTTTCGTGGAGTCTTTTTGGTGTTTACATTTGCGCCTCGTCCTGTCCTCGCTTAGTGGGAAAGTAGACCTTTCTTTTCGATAGAAAACCCGAGTGTTCTAATAACACAGTGGACAAACTCGGAGGGGATGTTAGACTATAGGAGTTCTTAGTAAATATCAATGCGCTATACAGAGTAAGCCTGACAATAGAATATAAAGTTTCACTTTTCAAGCAAAACAGGGATAATTCTTTAGACAAAGGTCCCAAGTCGCAATTTTGGAGCATCAGCAGTCTGAACTGACATTGTTCTCAGAACCCTTGAGTTTAAAAGGTCATGCTTATTCTGTTCATTCCAGTTTCTATGACCAAGATATCCTTGTCGCTGCCCAGATGGCTCGCAAACCCCTAGCTAGAGAGCATCTCTGCACCTGTGATCTAACAAAACAGTGTGCTCCATTCTCCAACCGCGTACATGCGCTGTCTTGATCATCCGCGACGTTTCTTAGAGCTTCTTCGACATCAACACCCCTCCTCTGCTGACTTGCTTCATGGAAAGCACAGGTGCCTTGTATGAAGCTGGCATCTCAGTCAAAGCTTCCTTGAAACACTCCTCGATACTGGCCCGTTGACGGCTTGTGAGTTTCCTGTCGGCCTCACTCACAAATCTAACGGCTCCTAACAATCTACCTTGAGAGGAGGGCTCTGTAAAGTCTTTGTAATCCAGATCGCCATAGGTGACAATGATCTCGACAAGATCAGGGAACAAGCCCAGTATCTCGTCAAGTCCCCCAAGTTGTTTATGAACATCAATCCATTCTAGTCTCTCGAAAGCCAAGGTTACAGGTTGACCGACAGGGTTAAAGGCCCCTTTAAGGACCGCCATTGAAGTACCCTCAAGGGCAAGCATGTATTCTGAATTCGGTCCAATGTACAAAATATCAGACTTGATGTCAACAAAAGCCATGGAATGACCTTCAAAGCAGCCTTTGCAGCTCTCTTCTCCACGAGAAGATGGTGCTTGCTTGAATAAGGGAGCACGTCTCTTGGCAAACACTTCGCGACTCTCCTTGTTTGTCCTCACAAGTCCGCTTGGAGGTGGCTGGGTCTCTTTTGGGCAAAACCATTCTTTCAAATGAATACACCACTCGATTTCGACAACCTGCGGTTCGGGTAGGGCATCCTCCCACTACAGGATATCAGTACTGTGTTTCTTCTCGGGAAAAACAGGCGACAAAATTGAGACTTTCTCATAAAGAAAAAAGCTTGGATAAGAGATTGAGAAAGGGTAACAGATGAATTTTCTACTTACGATCCTCAATCTGAGTTCTTTGGGGAGTTTCGGAAAGAGATGGAACATAGCGGATTCAAGATTGCCAACTTCCTCAGAAGTAGCGGTGACTGTGGCATCGGCATCGGCATCGGCATCGGTACTGACAGAGACATCAGGTGCGTGCTGAGTGGTGGACATGACGAGATGATGAGGGCCTCTGTGTTTGACGGGGGCGGGTCGTGATCGCAAGTCAACCTCTTAAAGATGTGCGGTCAGCAAAGTCCCAGTGCTGGGGGAGAGAATTCTGGCAAGGCAAACTTGAGCGCAAGTAGTTAAGCTCCAAAATTGAACGAGAAGCTACTTTGCCTCAAGTCTACCTGAGAAAACGAATCATATCAACACTTACCAGATGGCGCGACTCTGATTTGAGAACTTGACAGGCTGAACCTTTTTGCGACCGGGGTGTGGGATGGTCGTAAGCGCAAGGATGATGTAGTGAAAAGCGGAACTGTTGGAAAGGTAATGGTCTTGTTGGAGCCAGGTTAAAAAGTCGCGACTAGCCAATTTAAGCGAGCTCTTACGACGCCAGCACTAGGACTACCCTCTTTGTCAGTCAAAGCTACGGGCGCAATACTAACAAGGTTTGCAAGTCTGAGACTTCAAAAAGAGATGTTATGCTAGAAGAAGTGCAACGACATATTGCCTGCCACTGGCGGGATTGAGTGAGTGAGGTGACTGGCATGGGATGGAGGTAAAAGCTTCATCGGCATATGTACAACGAAAGGTCGAGAGATCTTGACCCATTCTTCAGTCAGTCTTTCGAATACTACAGCTATCTTATACAGTCACAAATCATGCTATCTCCGCCCGTTCCATGGTATCTCGAAAATTGGCACAGCTTCTTACCTAAAAGTTCCCCCTTTCCTATCTATGTGTACCATCGCCTGTCTAGCTCTCAATTACAACACTCCTTGTTTCAATACTTTGTATATTGTATGTAAGATCGTTGAGTCTAATGACCCGACAATCCATGCTTCATCACTACCCTTCCTCTATCAACCTTCTTGAACGATGGCTGGAAAGCCAGTGGCGGCTGATCGAGGTCCTTAAGGCCGCGTTTGAGGTAACCCAAGACACAACACACCACGCCACTCTCCTCATCCTTCTCATCCTGCCCAACCTGATCGTCCTGCTCATCCTCCTTTGGCCTGTCCTTGAACTCAATGTCACCGACTATTCTGGAGGTTTTCTGCGGATACATAACCGACCAGGTAATGTCGTTCAAGGTGATCATAAACTCTTTGATTGATGGGATCTGCATCACCGACAATAATGCACGTCCGTCCTCGACGTACGCATCAAGCCATTCTCCCACCTCGCAAGCTAGAGAATGCAGCTGACCCAAGCTCCCATGCTCAGCTTCACCCTTCAAAGCATTGGCAGACTCTTTGCAGATGGAATAATGATTTCCTGAGCTCGCACCAATGTAGAAGGTATCGACATCCGTACAGAAGTAGTTAAGTGGGGTTTTCGCAACCCGAGTGTGTTTCCCGATGTTCTTGCAAGCTCGATTGCTGCAGGCGAATGTCGAGGTTGGAAGAGAGGAGAATAAGTCTTCAGAAACACTTCTCGGGACTCCATATTTGCCAAGATCAGGCCACTGGGTGTTGGGCGGCTTTCCTTGGGACAGTACCACTCTTGTCTGTGTTTGCTCCACTCAAACTCGACAATACGAGGTCCTGGGAGAGCCTCTTTCCACGTCTTCAATCTTAGCTCGATCGGAAGTCTCGAAAACGGGTGGAAGGTAGGCGCCGTATGCTCACTGCCGCGGGAATGAGCACCAGGGGTGCTTTCATCCTCCGACATGTTGAGCGCAAGAAGGGATGCGAGAATTAAGGTTGATTGAGACCGTCTCAATAATGGTAAGCTTGTCGCGGCTTTCGAAGCTGACAGATTCGAAGTGCGCATTTTCGTCGTCAAAGTGATGTCGCGACCAAGTCATCAAGTTTCCAGCTTGGATCTATGATTGGAAAGATTGATTGTCTTGGGAGATGATGTTTCGGGAAGCTGATGGTTTCATGGAGAACAGGACAGTCTCGAAGAGGGATAAGGCGTCGTGCCAAGGTAGCCCTTTAAGCGAGCTTTCGTATGGGCCAACTTTGAATGAATAGCAAAAGAACATGAGCGTGCATTGAGCTTGATATCCATGCCAAAGTACATTTAATTCCATGAGTTCTGCATATCGAGCTGCGTAGCGGAGGACAGCCCGAAGACCCTCATTTTCGATAAGCAGCCCTTGAGAACCAGCATTGCATCTCAACCTGTTTCCTGCAAGAGATGTAACACTTGGTTTTACATTGCCAGCCTCAGGGAAATAGGTAGAGGTTCAACGGGATGGCTACACTTGCATTTCCAGAGTCACAAGTTGGGCGGGCATCACATTTGGGGGTAACATGAGATGATGGATATATTTTCATTGGCAGAATCAAGATGTAACGCAAGTCTTCGGCTGCGTACAGGCTTTCGATGATCAACGCATGAGTGACCGTGTTGGCCAGAGAAAAAGGCAGACACAAAACCATTCCCATATTCCACGATCAATATGCACTTCCCCTTTTACCAACAAAGCGCTTATGCCAGCCTGCTTCGAGTAAATATCCACTGTTGCTGCTCCTCATAACCTGTGAAGAGGGACACAATAGTACCGAGTGCACTATTTGCGGACTTCAATAATACCTCGGTCGGAGTCTAGCCAACCGCTCCGTTTTGAGCGATCTTGTATCTACCTTCGCCATGTCCATGCCCCCTCTCCAAATAGTGCGGTTCAGAGTCTTGATACTTCGGTCCGGTAGTGCAGCGTCCAGAATAGGTTTCAAGTGTTCAGCCGTGGTGCTCCAAAAATCCCAATCGGCAAGCAGCTCAACTGGACCCGGGTAGCGTCCTTTCCACTGCTTGTACATCCAGCCTGATACATCGTTTGTAACGGCTGTGATCTCCTTCAAGTCCGTGAGCTCACTGACTAGCTTCATGAAGCTCTCTCTATCTGCCGTGCAGGAAGGACTGCTGTGCGGGGTGACAGGTTCGAGCATACTATCACCTATAGCCAAGTAACGCAAGCCACTGATGAGTAACAAATCCGAATAAGCCTTTGCTATGGTACGCCTACCCACGATCCTAAGACAGTCATTGAAGTAAAGGGTATCAATTGAAGGGTTAAAATAGGCGACAGGAAATTTGACGTCCGCTGTGATGAGACAACAACCCAGAATGAGTGCGCGAATCAGAGGCGAAGTACGGCGCAAATGGCACCCATTTTTTGAGATAACATTCTCGCGATTCCGTACATGCTTGGAGGAAGGCGGATGGCTTGTTTGCGCTTTCGGATGGGCAGAACCAACATCCCGCACGCTCCGACCACTCAATCTCGACGACACGACCTTCTGTAGGCAAAGCATCCTCCCAGGCTTTCATTCTCAATTCGGGAGGAAGCTTCGGGAAACCGTGGAATGTGTTAGGGGCAGAAGATGTTTTTGAACGTCCCAGATTGGACATGCTGGCAACGCGAGATGCCGAGTAACGAGTGCTCTTCGTGGTGGTACGAGCAATGGCGCTGGTGTTGCGGGTGCTGGCGGATGCTTTTGAGGATTTGCGCGTTGCGGCTTTGCGCGTACGAAGTACTCGGCCTGCCATACTCTTGATGATACGATGTCCTGCGTGGGGAAAGGTTGATTTGTGGAATACTGCGGCACGAAGCCCGATTTGTTCTCCAACAGTGTTGGTGTCGAAGAGTGCTGCGCAAGTTTTGTCTCGAAGCACGGTGGTAGATATGAAGGAATAAGAGTCTTGGCGTATGGAGACGACTATGTGTTTCAAGATATGCGGCCGGAGCTTCCTCGGCAATCACGATATTCTTACGTTAGGCCGACTCTGGTAACTTGCGTGAAAGAGCAGACAAGGCTATTGCAAAACGAAGTGACTACATAATGTCAGGCTGCATAGACCATGCTCAAGGCTAAGGACGTTGCAATACAAGTTGACCTTACCAAAGTCGAGCTTGCCCTGCGCAACGTCCTCTTTGCGAATACCTTTCTCATCAGCAACTGTGCCGCCAGCAGCTGTGCTGCCAGCAAGTCGTTCTTTGCACGTTTGGGACTATGGTCAACTCCGGTCAAAGCCGATCGAAGCTCCATGAATGCCTTTGAGTTGTCACTCGATCTCGGCAAACAATCTCAAGAAGATAGTCGACGAGAAAAAGACCGTAACCAGGATCCTGTCCTCAGCCATCAACACACGACCTGAGCGCGCTGGCCACTACACGTTCGATTTTGCATTTGGCCGCTCCAGCGTCTAGTCTGATATCGACTCCGAGTAACACAGGGACAACTCCAAGTGCACGATTTGTAAGACAATGCTTCCGTTGTCGCTGATCATCACTTGCTGACGTTCATCAACAGAGGCAACCATCCTCAGACCAAAATGGCACTTCAGAAGTTCGACCCATTCTCTCGTCTTCCCACCGAGTTGCGCTTGCACATCTGGAGTTTCACCCTACCTGGACCTCGTATGGTCGAGATGGAATGGTCATTGTCTATCAACATCTGGTTCTGTCCCATTGAGAGCGCCAATCAACCTTGCAGCTGCTTGTAAGGAATCCCGCGAGACCTTTTTGAAGGACTGGATAAAACTTTCTCCTTACCTCCCGTCATTTCCCAACACCCACTTTCGCATCGAAGCACGGATGGCAGCTGGAACCAGCTTCCCATCGGCGTACTTCAACCCAAAGATCGACACTCTATACGTTGATGAGTCTCCGAGATTTTGGGTCGCCAAACTTACCGAGGACCCTCTCGTCATTCTGTCATCCATTCCTGCCCTCGAGCACATGCGCTATTTCGCTTGCCACGAGGGATGCCTCCCACAATCCGGTGTAGGTTTGAACCGGATGGTCGAGTTCCTGCTTAGATTTCAATGCCTTGAAAGCCTGTTCCTAACAAGCGGTGATCCTGGTTGGGACGACGATTACTTCAAGCAAGAGTACACAGGTCCAGTCGAACTTCACGTAGAAACCCGCCAAAACCCAATCTCTCGAGCTAAAGATGTTGAAGATGTGTTCTCGACGTTAGGAAGGAACCAACAGAGTCGTTCATTGGTGGTGGAAGCACAGGACATCTGGAGAGGAGGTGTACAAATGTTGGGGGTTCGCCGTCGTCGCTTGATTGATCGGGCTCGTCATAATCGGATGCAGCGTCGCACTAATAAATGGAAGACTCGAATGCATTAGGGTTTCAGTAAGGGCGTCAAAAACGTGGGCAAGTCCATCATAGCTAGGTGGAATAGTTTAGCATAAGTTTTATTGAGATTTGTGCTTACTTGGTAACGTATTCGGTACTCTGGAGTTTGTGTTATGTGGAAAGAGCCGCTATAATATAGAATAAAGTCTTGGTTTCTTGACCCACCACCATAAAATGTGTCGTGAATTATGTCTGAAAGTTCCCCTTGCATGAGCAGAGAAAGTACTCCTTTGAGACTTTCCCCGAGCAAAACTTGCACCAGAGCCGTAGATGTCCGTTTCTGGTTCCATATCCGGCTAGAAATTACACATGTGGCTGAGACTTGATTTCATTCCTTAATGGTGCTGACCCACGGCGGTAGAGTGTTTGAATGAAGATAGTAACTGGAATAGTTATAGAAATTATTGCTCAAATTCGGATTCATTTAGTTGAAGCTGAAACAGAACCTCCATTGCTACCACACTGATAGCTTTGTTGATCACCGTTTATTTGGAGTGTCTTGATTTCCGGCTCCGAGGATACTATGGACCTCTTTGTAGACTGTCATGATCGAAACTCTTCCTCCACGGTAAGCAATAAAGAGCATCGAGGGATAAATTGTATCTGTTCGCGTCGGAAAGGTACATGCGTGCTTGCAGAGAGCATCGATCTCGCCAGGTATATTCGTAAGTCTGCAAAAGCTCTAGATTTACTGATCCAATAGATATGTCACTTGTTAACAAATGAGCAAGAGAGAATCGTGGTGTCCCATGAAAACAGTTCATCACAAATCATCGGCACCACGGCATTCCCCGTGGAAACCAAGGGATTCGTATTGTACTGGCCGTATCTTTGGTCCAATTTCCGTTGGGACTCGTGGGAACAGCGTGAAGGCCGACATGGCGGTGATGTGACTGATGTAGAGGTGGGTGTGGTCGATGTCGTCAAATCTCCCCGGCCTTACATGAAGCCTCAGCCTGACTTCCGTCGCTTAGCTCAGACCTACAAATCATTCTCCACATATTCTAACTCCTATTAATGTGAAATAAGCAGAATCTTTCTATCAATCCGGACAGGCCACATCAGATTAATACCCTAGAGATATAGATTCGGAGGGCCCGCTCAGCTGACTGGATTGATTGCGGATCACGATCCGCGGGCCTCTCGCCCCATCCCTTCGCCAAAATCGACAATTCGGACAATGCTCAGCGCTTGGGGGTGTAGGCACACAGAAATGTGTGCCTATACCTTTTGTCTTTTATTTGACTTGCCTTGCTTGATCTTAGGTACCAAGCACTTTACGTGTCTGACCAAATGATACGACAACGAAAAAGCCGGGGTTTATGGAACTCCTCTCAAAGCGTCCAAGCACACAGAGGTCGGAAAGAGAACAGACTCTCGCCTCTTCTTTCAATCAAGGCTCAGATCACATGTGGTGGACTCTTACATGTGCTGAGCGTTGATGACTTTCGGCAAAAATAACGAAGCTTCATCGTCCCAACAGATCTCAGACGGTGTTTTCTTTTCATATTGTGTAATAGTGTTTATGCTTGAAGCAATGCACAAAGACATCGGCAGGCAGCGAAGTCGTTACAGCGTTGTATGATAAGAAGTATCTCTCCATCTAGCTTAAAAAGAGTAGACTTCTGTTGGCGGCCCTTAAACTTCGGGCTTGATACCAACAGCGTATATCAAAGCCACATTGCCATGGTCTTGATAATGGGAGATCTTATTTCACGTCTGACGTGTTCAAATCAGAGATCGCAACGTCGATTTGCCACATGATCTCAGTACAGGGAGATAGAAATACTAGGAGTCCTGAGTCAAGCTTCGAGCCTTAGCTAGGCCGATCTTCTGAGGCTACTGAGAAGAGCAAGGACTATGGTTCAAATATTACCCACGATGCTCAGTGCTCGAAGCCAATCTCAAGAATATATGGCGGACGAGGAAGACAGCAAGCTATACAGCAAGCTATACGGCGTGAAAAGACAAGTCATGCTATATGTAGTGCTCAAAGCTCAGGACTTGCTTCAAAGCATCATTCGGTGACTGCAGGAACTTTTCATCACTCACGACAGATTACTTTCTGTAGAGTCTAGCTCAACGATGCTGCAGGTAGTAGGCTCGTGAATGGGAGGCACTCACTGAAGCCAAAAGCTACTTCATGGGTGATGCCGACGAAGAGGAGGGAGCAAGTGATGCAGATGATAGTGACGCCGGAGAGATCTTGTAAGATGGAGATTCCGGCGACCGGCGACCCAAAAGAGAACGATCCAGAGGCGAACGATCCAGAAGAGAACGAGCCAGAAGAGGATAACGGTGAGGAGGCTACGCCTACGTCGAAGATCAAACTAGTTGCGGTCGTCATCGATGGAGTTCGTCGTTGAGTCCTGCATCCCGGATATCAAGGGTGGTCGCGGATCTCCGTATGGTTTTTCTTTTTGGCTGAAGTCGTAGAGGTTAGGGCATTTTTGATGAATTGTCCTCGTTCAGGTGCGGGCCATTCGCGGTTATGTTTGTTGGTACAACCGCATACAGGAGTCATGATTCTGGTGGTCGATTTTGCTTAGGTTTTCATTTCAATCCGTGGGGCCATCACTAATGCCTCTACTCTGCTGACACAGCAATATACTTGCAGCATTCTTCACTAATCTCTCAGAACAGGGGCTTTGCTTTTCGTATGGGGGATGATGTTCCGTGTTTCATACCTTTCGCATTCCACAGCACATGTACATAAGCGTTGATTTACTCCTGGTACACAGGATTTGACTTTTCCAAAACATAATTCGTGACCATCAGTTGACATGTGAGGTCGAAGTGCCAGATAAGTCAGGACATTTTCGCAGTTGAAAAGTAATCACTGTGGTGAAGTAAAACATTCTATCCTCTGATGGCTCCTTTGTAAGAGATTTACTCCCTCTCTCCAGTATCAAGTACATTGACTGCTTGTACAAGAGGCCTATTGTTCTATATTGCAATGATACTCACATTCGAGCAAGTCTGTTTGGATACATGGAAGTCGCAGAAGTATCGGCTTGTGCTGTGGGAAGTGCTCCAGAGGATGGAGACGTTGTTGCTTCAAATAAGTATTGGAGAACTAATTGGGCCTGCGTTATTCATGTTCTGTTCATAGGGTTGAATGGAGACAACACAATGGTTTTGGAGACGAATGAGGCAGTACAAAAGCCTCCCAGTGTGATGCGAGTATAAAGGACGGATGACCAGCTCCAAAGGCATGTCGTCGGCGGCATGCGGCCGTGTTTGGCACCTCGGCTCCCTTTTGACATACAGTAGCCTAAACCCAACTTCGTTAGCATCTTCAGGGATCAGGCCTAAAAAATGTTCAGTGACTGCAACCCGCTCGTGACTTCAACATCAACACCAGATCTCTTCTCACGCGCGTCTAGGTCTACGTTGTGACCATACGCGCTGATTCCGCCCAGCAATAAATACCAGCATAACCCCCACATGTTTACGCCTTCTACGATGTCAAAAACAACTATAGCAATCATCGCAGGCCTCAGCGCTGCAGCAGGCGCTTCCGTAACAGCAGCAATGTATTCCACGCGCTCAGAAAAGAAACTACAAGCCGTTGCATCCTCTACTGCCGTTTCGGCAACATCAACAACTTCTATTCCGGCTCCTGTACCAGCAACAATACCGATATCATCGAAAGACATTATACCTCCTGTCGACCCAGCAGGACTTTTTCAATACGGTTTCCCAGGTCCAGTTGCAGATCTCGCAACTCGAAATGCACTCGTCTCCTCCTTCGATCGACGACTTCGAAACCCTTCTTGGGTAGCAGAACACATCACGCTCGAATCCCTCGCGGCCTCGAACGGCGACCGCAAACACAGCGTCTTTGTCGAGGATCCTTCCGTTCCGGAGAAGTTTCGAGGGAAGCTGAAAGATTATTTCCGCTCAGGATATGATCGTGGACATCAAGTTCCAGCCGCAGACGCGAAATGGAGCCAGGAAGCTATGAACGATACTTTCTTCCTCACAAACATGTGTCCGCAAGTCGGAGAAGGGTTTAACAGAGATTACTGGGCACATTTCGAGGACTTTTGCAGACGATTGACAATCCGCTATCCTTCTGTACGGATAGTGACTGGACCATTATATCTACCAAAGAGAGACGCAGTTGATGGCAAATGGAGGGTATCCTACGAAATGATCGGTAACCCACCTAACATCGCCGTCCCAACACACTTCTACAAAGTAATCTTCGCCGAAGACGGAACAACCACCGGCCCCGTCGCAGTAGGCGCCTTCGTTCTTCCCAACGCTCCGATCCCCAATACAAAACCTATAACTGACTTCGAGGTCCCGGTCGAAGCGGTGGAGAGAGCTAGTGGGTTGGAATTTGCGACGAAATTGCCTGTACAGAGGAGGAAGAGGTTGTGTGCTGATACGATTTGTGCGTTAGTTATTAAGGAGTATGCGGATAGGCAGAAGACGTTTCAGAAGGAGCAGAAGGTTGTTGCGGCACCGACGAGGACGAGTCCTAGAAATGCTCCACCGGCTTCGAATCTTTGATTTAGGTTGAGTAAGGGATGGTAGGATATGAGAAGAAGGACAAATGGGAGAGTGAGAGTTGGAAGCATACAGGTAGGTGGCATGAGTGTAGGAATGTTTATAGCGAAGGTTCAGCTCGCGAGGGCGTTTTCTTATTCATCTGTTCGATTTGGCGTTGCATTATACTCAGCATTTGCATCGGACGGCGGCATTGGCATAGCATGGAGTTTAATTGTTGTACTTGTACTTGATATACAATTTGCTTGAACTAGATAGCAGCATATTTTGAAATACAATCTAATCACAAAACACAGCTGGTTCCTTCAGATGACACTGTTCTCAGCTAAAAGTATTTGATTTCTGATACAAGCCCTTGATAACCAGCAAAGCGCCGAGGTATCCTGTCTGTTATACAAGTCGCATTTTGCTTCTTTCCTTCCAGCTAGCCTATCTACCTAGCTTTAGTATATTTCCCTGCTCTCTGTTCCATCCTCAAACTCTCCTCCTGGCTCGGCAATGGACCTCTCCTTCTCACACTCCCACCACCAGTTTGCGGTGGCTCACTATCTCTACTTTCTACATATCCACCATTCGCTCCAGCAGCGCCCATCCCCGGAATCTGACCTGCCATTCCCGGGATCTGAAAAGGCGGTGCTCCCATCCCCGGTGGAGGAGGCGGAAACCCGTTCGCGAAACTAGGAGGTGGGAGAAGACCAGGAGGTATCATGCCAGGCGGTAACGGCATCTGTCCACCTACAGGAGGCGGTGGGGGAGGTAGACCAGCTTTCTGCATCATCTCGGCTATCTTTGCGAAATCGGGAGGATGGTTGGGGTCGAGACCCGGTAGAGGGGGAGGTGGTCCGTTACCAAACATAGGTGGAGGAGGGACAGCACCTCCAAGACCAGGGAGTTTGGGTTGAACACTTCCTGCTTGTGGGAGGGGAAGACCTGGGATTCCTGGAAAGCCGGGGAGCTTGGGAGGCATTTTCTGGTCGACGAGTCCTTCTGTTTCGTCTTCCATTTCCTGCTCCTCTTCCTCTTGACGTTGACGACGGCCGCCGCGTCGGTCCCAGGTTCCTTGGGCTTCGGCTGCTGCTTCGCCGATGTGGTGGCGATCATTGGAGATATCTGTGTCGCCTGGTCTTGCGCGTGTCCAGAATTTGGTGGTACGGTCGTTGGATCCTGATGCTAGGATATGACCTAGCGGATGCCAGTCCAGAGACCAGATGGGAAACTCGTGAGCGTGGTTCACCTTATGAGCTGGGAAGATGGTTTGAGCGGGTGCAGTTGATGGGTCGGGAGAATCGTATGGGGCGAGTGTTGGAGCAACTCCTGGTGGATTGTTCGGTTCGTCGAGGAGGTAGTGGAACATTGCTCCGTCAGCGCCACCGGTGCTAAGCATGGAGGAATGAATTGGATGCCAGGCAAGAGTCGAGATCTCTTTCTCGTGACCCTTGAGGAGGCAAATATCACGCATCATTCGGAGGTCAAATACACGTGCGGTCTGATCTCGTGCTGAGGATGCTAGACATTGCCCTCTGACTCTTTCAAAGGACGTTTTGGTGATGGTATTCTTATGGCCGTGAAGTGTCGTTAAACAACGACCTGTCCGAGGATCCCATAACTTAACCAGATGGTCCTTCGATCCAGATACTATTAGGCCTTTTGTTGGATGCCAATCGACTGCTTTTGCATCCCACCCGTGACCTGTCAGGACTGATTCCTCAACTCCTCCAGCAAAATCAAATATCTTCAGTGTCGAGTCATCTGAAGCAGTGATGAATTTTGAGTCGTTTGGACTGAAGGCGATGTCTCTAATAGCATCGTTATGCCCTTGAATGACCTTGACATTGTTGAAGTTCGGCTGCCAGTACTTGATCAGTCCGTCTTGATCAGCTGATAATAGCCAGTCATCGCTGTGCGAATATGATAAAGCTCTGATGGCAACATCATGTGCTTGCATGATCGTCTCGAAGTTGAACCCGGTTCCATTCCATAGAGTAAATTCTCCACTGCTGGAACCTGTGAGTAATCTTCGACCTTCTGGTGTCCAGCGGACAATATTGACAGGATGCTTGTTTTTGTTCAAAGAAGCGTGCAAGAACCGTGAGGGTATTGTGTCTGCAGGACTATCCAGTCTTGCTAAAGGGGGTAGCATCTACATCATATTAGACTGGCATTCGTAATCAGATCAGGGGTGGCATACATCAATTATATAACTTGCACTTGGTCTTTCCATCTCGCCCTGGTAGCCGCCTCGAAACCTGGGTTGCCTATTCCGCATCCAGTGCACCATGGTCGATCCATAATCGGTGACAGGTCCTAAAGAACATAGCGTCAGTAATGCTCAAATATCTAGAGTCTCGAATGTCCTATTTCCAACATCACGTGGTAAAGTGAAGTCTGAGGGCTGCATGTGTTCGAGTACTTATTCAGCGACCTTAGGGAGGAAAGCATATATCCTGCATCGTTAAATAGCAGCTAGACTTTCGAGAAGGATACTCTGATACTTCAAAAAACAAAGCCAGTCGCCCAATATCCTCAGGTTTGCGAGAGCAGATATTTCAAGATCTACTGCGTTCTCCTTCGACATCACGCAAATAAAGTGCAACTCACGTTTTGCTCGTCCGCGAATGAACACGCCATCATAATTACCTCCTCCACCTCCTCCACCGCCCTGGCCTCCATAGTCGCGCTCGCCGCGTTGCTCGTATGCCATTCTGACTACCGTGTCATTCTCGTCGGTGAACTTCTGTCAGCTGGAACTGTTCCTGAAATAGCCGAGAAGATGATTCAATAGATCAAGATCGAAGTAAGTCACAAGAGTGGTTGACTCGAAGTGTTCAGCTTGAACCTTAAGTCAGATGGTCAAAGATATCACGCTTCTGCTTTGGATCCCGTCGCTTTGGAGGTGCAAGGGTATTTGCATCGGAGCGAGGGTTTCTCCTAGCGGCCGAAGTCTTGTTCTCGATTCCATGCCACGCCCCATGCCATTGACTTTTCGGGATCCCTGCAACATTTCTCCTGGCACATCTCAACAATCAGCCAACACGCCAATTCATCCCGTTGCCGGCATTGCATGGAATACCAGTCCTACCCAATGGCATCTTGTAGGTCGAACATGTAGCTTTTACCCAACATCTACAGACTTTTCGCCCGACACTGCTTTCTCTTCTCCAGTCAAATCCACAGGTGGAATGCTGTTTCGTCTAGTCGCCTATCTTTATCCCGCACCTGCCCCGCCATCCGTTCCAGCAGCTCGTTCCTTGATACCTTCCTCCTTGGCTTCGTCCACCAACATCGTTCCCTCGAGAGGTCTTTCTTTCTGTTTTCCTTCTTCTACATTCATTCATTAATCTTTCTTATCCCATTTTCTTCACAATGTCGTCCACGGACACCGCGACTGTTACGGGCGCTGAGACTCGCAGCGAGGGTCCTGTGAGGAGGTCGGGCAATTCACATGTGAATCTAAACGGCTTCTCCGCGCCACGACCTCTCGCTCCAATCCGCACGCATATGAAAAAGAAATACAGACATGTTGCAGCTGTGCATTCAAAGCCGAGGACATCATGTCTCAGCCACGATGCGGAATCAACTCCAAGTTTCTTGGGCTTCAGGAACTTGATGGTCATTGTCCTCAGTATGTCTGCGAACATCCTAGGATGGGATTGCGCGTCTAACATCCACGACAGTCGTTGGCAACCTGCGATTGATGATTGAGAACTTCAACAAGGTAAGCAAGCTCCATTGGAGTGACGGAGCAATGCTAATTGACTTTAGTATGGAGTCCTCATCTGCATCCGCTGCCACGATTATCAGCGACAAGACCTCATCCTAGGCGCGGCATTATACTTCATCATACCCTGTCATCTCTTTCTGGCCTACGTTGTCGAATTGGTAGCTGCACAGCAAGCAAGAAGATCACTGCGATCAGGAAATAAGAGGTCGGGAACAGCCACACCAGGAGGAAGCTATGTTCCTTCAGAAGAGGACCGAACAAAGTTCCATTCTACCTGGGTACTTGTCGCCTGGATACACGGTCTCAATGCAACTCTCTGTTTGCTCGTCACATCATTCATCGTCTATTTCTTCATCCATCATCCATTAATTGGGACGCTATGCGAGGTGCACGCGATTATTGTCTGGCTGAAGACTGCATCCTACGCGTTCACGAACCGGGATCTTCGACACTCCTACCTTCACCCCTCAAGTCGAGAAGAGGATCTTCTACCTGAGATCTATCAGAAGTGCCCATATCCGAATAACATCACCCTTGGGAACCTCACGTACTTCTGGTGGGCGCCGACTTTGGTATATCAACCAGTATATCCGAGAACCACCAAAATCAGATGGGTGTTCGTAGCCAAACGAATGGCGGAAGTATTTGGACTGAACGCTTTCATGTGGATAGCAAGCGCTCAATATGCGGCACCCGTCCTTCGCAATTCTCTCGACATAATAGCCACTCTCGACATATTCTCCATCCTCGAGCGACTCATGAAACTCTCGACTATCTCTCTCGTGATCTGGCTTGCTGGCTTTTTCGCTCTTTTCCAATCATTTCTCAACGCTCTCGCCGAAGTCATGAAGTTTGGTGACCGAGAGTTCTACGCAGATTGGTGGAATAGTCCTTCTGTAGGGACGTATTGGAGGACGTGGAATAAACCTGTTTATCAATTTATGAAACGACATGTGTTTAGTCCGTTGATAGGGAGGGGGTGGAGTGCTGGTTGGGCGAGTGTATTTGTGTTTACTTTCTCGGCTGTCCTGCATGAGTTACTCGTGGGTATCCCGACGCATAATGTTATTGGTACGTCTCAAATTGTTCCTCGGTATTGATAATAAGGTGGAAGATGGTACGCTAACTTTGGGGTAGGTGTTGCCTTCATCGGTATGCTTGCTCAGCTGCCGTTAATATTTATTACGGCCCCGCTGGAGAAGATGAAAGGAATCAATGGGAAGATCATTGGAAACTGTATATTTTGGGTCTCGTTTACTCTTATTGGACAGCCTTTGGCAGCGTTGCTGTATTTCTTTGCTTGGCAGGCCAAGTATGGTACTGTAAGTAAGATTACAGAGATGTAGTTAGCCTTGAATAAAGCGTCATCGAAACATAGTCTTTCGTGCTTTTGACACTTCATCAAGCTCTTGAAGGCCTGCTTGATTTTAAGAGCCCTGGATAGCTCCTCTCACCTCCCGCGCCCGCGCCAAGCACTCGTTCTTCCGGCTCCTCTAAGTCAGCAATGGTGTCAACTCCGAATACAATGACCAAGAGTCATCCCTTGAACGGCTTTGTTCCTCATAAATCATCAATTCAAGACACCCTATCATTCTCAGCACTAAGCAGTTCCTCCACACCACCCTTATTCCTCTTCTTCGCATCCAGATCCAACCTGCTCTGTATAAACCTGCTAATCTCCTTCACCTTAACACTCGCCACATTAACACAATGCAACACCGTCAACGCATCAACCGGCACCCCTCCCAACTTGGCAATCTGACAAACCTCCCCATGTCTATTCATTCCCACCGTCAGCGCACCCTCTCGTAACGATTCCTCCATCCAATTAGCATCCAACAGCACCTTCTCCCCCTCTCCATCTGCAGACGCCGTATATTCCTTCCCCAGTATCTGCTCGCCATATAGAGAAAATGTTATACACAACGGATGATGCAACAACGAAAGCGGAACCGGCGTCCTCTCAGACGTCGTGTAAACAGTAACCGTCTCCCCCTCTGTACTCGTATCCGGTTTCCTAAAATGCTGTAAAGACGCAATAACGCCTATACAAGCCGCATCGACTAGATTCCCATCGTGACTAAGGATGTGCACGTCGGCGCGTATGCTCCAGCATTTCTGCGCGGAGATGAGACAGAGGGATTCGAGGTCTATGGCGCCGGAGCGGCGGATGGTTTTCTCGAGGAGTCGGGAGAGGGAGGTTTCGAGGTGTGAGGGGGGGCCGGTGGGGGTGTGTGTGGGTAGGCACATGGGGGAGAGCTCGGTGGAGATTGTGAAGAGGCCTTCGAAGGGGCGGTCGGTGAAAGGAGTTGTTAGTTCGGCGGTGATTTTGGTGAGGATTCTGGGCGTTGGTTAGCTTTGTGATTGGGTTTAGGATGTTGTGCGAGGGTTTTGACAGAGAGGAAGTACCTTGTGTTTCCTAACCTGACATCCGCGATTCCATATTCATCTCCAAAGTCCAGCTCCAGAGCTCGGAATTGGTCGAGTGAGCGTCCATCGAGACGGATGTCTTCTCGGAGAGCTTTGGCGAAGAATTGTTTCTCGTTCAGAGAGGGCTCTATATCCTTTGGCATTGTGAAGGCTGTGTGGTAGTTTACTTTGGAGAAGCTGTGAAAATGCGGGACATCTTTTTGGGAGCCAGGGCAGTTCTGCCAAGGCGGTCAGCCCAAAGAGGCTTAGGGAAATGATCAGCACGAATCGGTATCGAAATCTTTGGGAACCTTGAGATGCGCATTCAAGAACGAAGCCCAGCATCTTGAGGACATTTCACAGCAATCATGACGACAGGTAAGAATCGACCATTGATTATTATTGAAAGATTTGGGCTAATAGTCAAATAGCTCACAGACCTACGTTTGATCCCGTAAGAACCACGCAAATCCGTCTTCAACAACGCAACTGACAAGAAATAGGCCAAGGGAAAGGAAGCCCAGCGAGGACCAGCATATCATCAGCGCCTGTTGCCAGCTCATACACAGCTGAAAGTCCGGTACGCATATCACGATGCTCTAGAGGGAAGCTTCTGATGAGATTACAGACAACCAGGACAAGGAGGAGATGCAGATCATCAAGTCCGCGACCTGAGAGCCGAGTTACTGCAGGCAGAAGCTGCACATTTCGCAAAGATTAAGGGTGGACCTGCTCCTACTCCCGTGGCAGATACGCTAGAACCTGCTACGAGCGGAGAGAAGAGAGCGCTGGAGAATGGAGAAGAGGATCCCGAGGCGAAGCGGAGGAGGATATTAGAGGAGTCGAGGGATATCGATGCCGATTCAGAAGAGGACGAGGACGATGACAGCTCGGAGGATGACAGTGATGATGAAGATGAAACCGCCGAGCTGCAGCGAGAGTTGGAGAAGATCAAGCGTGAGCGGGCTGAGAAGAGGGAACAAGAGGTTCGAATAAGCTTTCCCAGCACAACACTGGCTCCGTGTTACTGACGGGAAGTCTGCAGGAACGAGAGAAAGCGGCAGCAGAGGAGGCTGTACGGGAGAAAGATATTGCTCTTGGCAACCCATTGCTTAACACCAAAGCCGACTTCAACGTCAAGCGGAGGTAAGTCTTGGTACCTGAAAGCCACGATCATGCACTGACAGTTTCCCCAGATGGGATGATGATGTGATCTTCAAGAACCAGGCTCGCGGCACGGAGGATAAAGGCAAGAAGAAGGAATTCGTCAACGTGAGTATCCTTCGGAGTTGTATTGCCGGAAGTGCTAATTGTCTGTGTAGGATCTCCTCCGATCAGATTTCCACAAGCGATTCATGAGGTGAGTGCCAAATCAAGCTTTTCCGAACATCTGGGAGTTGCGGCGAAGAAGCTTCGGCTAATTCGTTACACAGTAAATACGTCAGATGAGCAGTTTTTTATGGAAAATCCGGGAGCGCGAAGTGGGCAAGGGTCCTGCTTTTTGGCGTTTGGGAGATCCAGCTTTTCCAGCTTGTAGGTTCTTGAGCTTGGATGGATTTGGGAGAAGACCCACTAGCTTGCATCAAGAATTGATTTTGATACTAGACAGCTGAAATTGATGCAGAGCACTCTGCATAGATAATGCAAAGCAATATGCAATTGTCCGTCCGGACCTGGACACAAATCAGACCCCCGAGAACTGGGTGGTTGGACATGGCGGGGCAGGGCAGGGCATTCTGACTGCCGAAGAGTGATTGGTGACTTGATCAGCCACAGCAAGCCACATCATTCAGCAGGGGGCTTCCCGCTTGTGCTGACGGGGATGCCGATCATGACGAGCGCTTGGCGGGGAACAGCCAACTTCATGATGGAGGGGCAGCCGAGACATGCTGATATGCCAGTAACAAGCTCTTCACCAGGCACGCCTTCACACCAGCCTTTCCACTTTCCAAACACCATCCCCAATCACGCCAAGCTCGATCGAAACCACGCACCCAAGCGGGGTTGGCAGGGCATCGCCTCACTCGATGCACTGATCCGCAATGGACACGGCCTGGCCCAGCATCGTTTGCGAAGCTGTCAGCTACCTGGCATCCTGATTGATGGACGCTCTTGCTGCGGGCGTCTGGCTTTTCCATCGTGCTGCAGACGTGAGATTGTGCCATGATCGAGCCATCGAGCCATCGTGACCCAATGCCTCGCTCCTTCTGGCCTGGTACGGGACTGAAGTTGGTCCTGTTAGTTCCTGCCTTGTTTCGTGAGCGGTGGTATGCCTGCAGGTGGGTTAGTCCCATATGGCAAAAGAGATCTTCGATATGGGCTGTGTTGCACTCGGCCATTGATTCAGGGCTCGGAGCCATGCCAATTGCTGCTTTTAGAACATGGAGAAACGCGCAGATGACGCAGCTGCCGATTCTGGGAAAGTGCCGTTCATTGGGGCTGGAAAGCAAGACAAGGCCAATTGCTTCCAGGCTGGTTCCAAGGTCAGGGCAGCGAGGGGTAGCTCGGGTAGCTCCTTCTTTCGTCACACCAACCTGATCATACGTAGCTGAAGGAGGGACCAAGCTCGTCAGGAGGGCAAGAGCTCTCTACCCCGCTTCATATATAAGAATTCCTCTCCTCTTCCCGTCCCACACCATACAATTCTAACTTCAACTCTACACAACCACACACTCTCAACCAATCAACCAAACAATCCAAAACAACAAATCAATCAACATGTCTAACTACGACAACAACAACTCTGTAAGCTCACCCTCGTACTCCCGAGACCATGGCATGGCTAACACTGTTCGCGCAGGATTCCTTCGGCGTAAGTTTACTCACCTTCACCTCGATCTTCGAGCGGTGTTGTGATGGGGCTCAATGCTAACAAATTTACAGTCTTCTGGCCGTCAAGGAGGCAACTCTGGTCTTGGAGGTGACAGCTACGGCGTAAGTTATTCTCATCACTTCAATTTCAATCTCGCTCTCAAGCACAAGCTAACACTTCTTCTCGCAGTCCGGTAACACCGACAGCTATGGCAGCAGCAACCAAGGTGGTCTTGGAGGAAGCACGGGTCAATCTGGCCTCGGAGGTGACAGCTACGGCTCTTCGGGACGTACTGGTGAATCGGGTCTGGGAGGTGACAACTATGGCTCTTCAGGTCGAACAGGACAATCAGGTCTTGGAGGTGACGACAGCTATGGCTCCTCGGGACGCACTGGACAATCAGGTCTGAGCGGCGGTGATGATTCGTATGGTTCTTCGGGACGTACCGGTCAATCAGGTCTTGGTGACGATTCATACGGTTCATCGGGACGCACTGGACAATCAGGTCTCGGCTCCTCAAACACCGACACTTACGGCTCGACTGGTTCAACTGGTCAATCTGGCCTCGGAGGTGATGACAGTTACGGTTCTTCGGGACGTACTGGTCAATCAGGCCTTGGCTCTTCCAACACCGACACATACGGCTCAACTGGCTCAACTGGTCAATCTGGCCTTGGAGGCGATGATAGCTATGGCTCCTCAGGACGTACTGGTCAATCTGGCCTTGGTTCTGATACCTACGGTTCAGGCAATACATCTTCAGGACGAACTGGTCAATCTGGCCTCGATTCCTCTGATACATACGGCTCAGGCAACACCTCGTCTACAACTGGTCAATCAGGCCATGGTTCCCACGATAAGAGCGACAAGAAGAATGATAGCACCATCGGTAAGCTCATGGAGAAGGCTGGAGGTGCCTTGAAGAACGAGGGTCTCAAGGAGAAGGGTGAGGCAAAGCGTGCCGCTGCCGGTAACGACGAGTTCTCCTCCACTGGCAACAGTGGCTCTTACGGAAGCGGAAACAACAACAACAACAACTACTAGATAGTTGTCGTTGATGGGAGATGATCATGATTGTACGATGCGATGGTTTGCTTTTTAAAATTCCCAATGCTATGGGCGAAAGGGATGGGTTTAGCATGGAATTATGATGGATAGGTAGCCTTTTAGCTCCTACTTACGATGATTTTAATGCAAGCATGGTCTTTCAACCTACATGACTGTATGCTATGCCCTATTAATGAAATATTCGGTGGAACGCTTTCCAATATCCTGGTTATCAACCTTGATAGCTAATCAGATCCTCGCTATCGCAACATCAACCCCGCATGTAGCAGAGCTCATCCCTGTCGTCTGATTTTGACTGGGATACGTCACCCCGCAGGGCCGCAGGGGCACTTGGATTGGTCATTTTGTTCATGCAGGCGGTTATTTCAGACGATGCATGTGCTTCAGAAGGAAATAAGGGGAGAGGTTTTGAAGGTGAGACGAGTTGAGTTTCGAAGGATGTCAGATTGCAAGGAGTTGCGTGTATGATGGAAGGGAATTGGTATGGAGAGCCTTCTCACTTTCATTAAATTTTAATCATTATTTCGTCCCAAAATGCCAAAATGGGACTGGATTTGTGCAAAGTTGCGTGTGCGATTGGATGTTGGTATATTTGGGCACGTGGGGGATGATCTAACCGAGTTGTCAACTTCTTATCCTCTTGTTGAGTTATTTTTTGGGTATAAGCTGCGCCATAGGTTTCTATTCTTGGCAGCTACGTAGGAGAGAAACTTTAGCCTCAAGTGTTTTGCTTGTGGAGACTTCGTGAGTGTAAAGTCTGTTGGATGCAGTCCAGTGAATGGTGTTTGCTTGCTTATCTTCAAACAGATAAGATTCCGAGCAAGCTAGATGTTGAATAAAGATGTTTTGGCTGAAACGGCTGCCTGTGACTTCTTCCTTTATTATAACATAGCTTCTTCGTTTGAATTGTTGGAACGAGGCTACAGCGACGTCGTTTGTCTGTAGGCTGCGTAGTTTCGTGCGTCTAGACTCTTTGGGTAACGTCGAGTAGAGACAATGTCTTTGGCCGTCAAACAAAAGACTGTCGGCTATGTAACGTTTGGCTACGTAACCTTCAACTATGAGCCTTCAGTTATAAGCTTTCAACCTCAACCCTTCAACCGTCAACCTTCCACCACCAGGATTCAACTTCCAACAACCATCTACAACCTTCAACGCTAAACAACTTCCATTACCTCTTACAACTCCCCAAACACAAAGTTGCACACATAACTCCACACTCTTCGACCTCAACAATCACTCAACATGCTCGCAGCACAACAGCTGATCGGCACCTGGCTCCTCGTATCCTACCAAATCTTCAACGCGGAAGCCCCATTCGAACTCATAGTCTCACCATGGGGAGATAGGCCTAGTGGACGCTACACTTTCACTCCGGACGGTATCGCCTGCGCCGTCCTCAACGATCCTCGGCCTCAACTCCCATCCGACACGAACTGGTACACAGCTCCTATGGAAAACATCTCCGCCAGAGCACGTTCAACAATTGCTTATTGCGGTCGATATCAGGTCACCAACGCGACTGCCAGCTGTGAAACGGTACTTACTGTCGCAGCCGATGTCTCCCTTGACCCGATCCTGACGGGAATTATCCAAGAGAGATTCATCAGCTTTGGTAGCGAGGGAAGCAAGGAGACTATGTACCTTACACCGACCGAAGTGTACGGTTTTCCCGTATGTGATGTCCGTTTTTTGTTACGGGACTCTTGCTGACGAGTAGTAGGGCGGGCCGACAGTCATTGCGGTCTTGATATGGGAGAGGGACACGGGTTCGAACACTGCGAGAGGAAAGTAGGAAACACCTGGGAGTGATGTATTTCAGTGATTATGGGGAATAGATTGTCTGGACTTGTGAGAAACATACATTTGGAGATGGTCATTGTTGTCTTGGGATCTTGGATGCGATTTTGCATATTGCTTGGGCAACTAAACTTGGTACAGGATATCGAGAGGATAGAGCTGGGCATATTGGAGTCTTTGATAGATTGCGTGGCATTTTGCATGGAATCTTACCAGGAATTGGAGAACATATTACACTTTGAAACTGTTCTTGTGAATTCAAGTCTCGTCATCCACTTAGAAAAGCTCCCCAGTCAAAGCCTTCAATCAATACTGCATTTCTACAGCCCCCAGATCACCGAGTAGTTGGAGTTTGATCTCTTTCCGCTTGCGATCATCCCTCCCTCTTGCTAAACAACTTTTCGGTGCCTACATTAGATAAGGTAGTAGGTATATGATCATGTGATAGGAGACAACGAGGAATAACCTGGAAAAACTAGGCACATAAAGAGATAAAGGGAAGATGTATGTAAGCTCTGAGGGCTACTTCAGAGTGTGGGAGGAAGAGATGCCATATACTACCTATTTTTGACCTGATAGTAGTGTGCACGTGAGTGATTATTCTCGACCAGATTTCGAGGGCAGCTTCAGGTTGCTGTCGCGAATCGCGTGCCTTCCCATCTTCAACACATGTCCTCAATACGTCGTTATCCGTTCTTTCCCCTGTCGGCCAGATCTACTCCTCCTCCCACCTTCATATATGCTCAAAATTTCGCCCGTCGTGCCTAAAGTTGCCAGGATTCCTCCTTGACGCGTCTCTCATGGTCACTGCGCTAAATCGATATCGGTCACAGCTCGCATCTCTATGATCGCCTGAAGAGGTGTACCGATCGTGCAAGGCCGTCACCAATCATGTCGTGTCTTCTGCGTGCACATTGTCTGCAAAGATATGCGGCCTTCACGTGAGGTGAGCACGGAATTGCCTCACTCAGCCACGATGCTTGACTTCGCAGCCTGATCAGAAACAACTTCCTACACTCAGATGATCTGGGCAATGTCAGTCTCATACGGCCCTGAGACTCATGGAAGTCTCGAATACTCCGTCCAAAAAGCCTCTGGCCTCACAATTCACCTTTCGAACTGCATCATCTCCAATTCATGAGCAACCTCGATCTCAGATATACCAACCATTGGACAAAATAACCCATGAAATCCGGATCTGCGACCTTGCTCCATCATCTGAGCTTTCAGCACCTTTAGAATGTTTTTTGCGATCAGTTCCCATCAATGAAGCAGGAGGCTTTGTGGCATTCTCCTATGTGTGGGGTCAAGATACTCTGACGGACTTCATCATCATCAATGGAGTTACCTATCCGATGAAAGGCAACCTGACAGCAGGTCTACGACGATTTCGAGCACGATATCCCGATCAGCAGCAACCAATCTCAGTCTGGGCTGATGCTATCTGCATAGACCAAAACAATACCGAGGAGCGTAATCATCAAATACCACTCATGAGAGCTATCTTCTCAAACTGTATTTATACATTTGCGTGGCTTGGCGAAGCAGACGAAACTAGCGACCTAGCAATGGAATGCGTTGACAGGATATCATGGCTTTCGGACGAGGACATGGGCTCGAACATCTCATCCCTACTCTGGACAATCACTCAACAACCCGAATTCCGTACATCTTTCGTTTGGCCCGCGATGTGTACACTTCTGAAGAGGGACTTCTGGTACCGTGTATGGATCTACCAAGAAATGATTCTTCCCAAGTCCCTGGTCCTGGCATGTGGCTCGAAGTCCCTACCTTGGGATAGCTTCAAATGCTTAGGCTTTTTACGAGCCTCTCTGCAACATGTAGCTCACGATGATCTCTATTTTCGCCAGAACTTTACCCATCTTAAAGCGGCAATTCTAGATGAGGTAATTGGGTTCTGCAATATTGTACAGAAGGTTTACACCCTATGCGAGCACAGAGCTGCCTTTCGAAGAGACGGAACGCTATCATTGCAGAGCATTGTAGCAGAGACTTCTCACCTCAGTGCTTCAGACCCTAGAGATAAGATATTTGGTCTCTTAGCTCTCGACAAATTCGCGACGGTGGTACCTGACTACACGAGGTCAACTGAACATGTCTACGCGGACTTTGCTCAGAAGTCTAAATTTCCCGCTAACCTTGCATATTTGCAGTTTAGCGGTCTCTGTGGCCCAGAAAGGCCGATCAACCGCACTCGTATGAACTCTTGGGTGCCCCATTGGAACTGTGTGTCGCACTCATTTGCATCACGATTGGCAACATCCCGACTAATACCAGAGGCAAGACGTTTCGAAAGACTTTGTACAAGTACTACTGCTCATCTAGCGAATGTGTATTTCAAAAGGCTACCAGCATCGACGGCCTTAAATATTTCTGGTCAGGTAGCTGGAATGATTGATAACGTCAAAACATATCGACAATGGGCACACATCGAGACCTTCAACTCTATGATAAATGCAATAAGCCGAAGAACGTCTAGTCAGTGGGAAAAATCCGAAGCTTCAAGAACTACATTACACCATCACGCTCCAGAAGATCCCCAACAAGAATTTGAGGACAGGACTCAGAGCGAGAGCAGCATCAGCGAGAGAGATCGAACTGATTGCCGGCTTTTGCTACGCCGTTAGTCAAAGAGCGAATTACAGACTGAATGCTTCCAGCTCGAAGATGGTGCCATTGCCCAAACACTTCATGACAAGACCATCTTCATCCCTTCCTGCACCAACAGACGAGGAATTCCCATTCGACCGAAGACAGCCGCCTTGGAAATGGCTCGAGATGTTTGTCGAAGACCTTGAATATATGCCTGGAGCCGGACCCCATAATGTTCCCCTTTCCGAATCTCATGCAGACTATTACAAGGAGATTGAAGCAAGAAGCTTCCAGGACAGTGTCTTCTTTGAGATGGCCGATGGCAGCTTTGGTCTAGGTCCAATTGGTACGAGAAGTGGCGACATCGTTTGCAAGTTATATGGCCTTTACCTTCCTGTTGTCCTACACCAAGAGGAGTCCCACTGTCGGGTTATTGGAACATGTTGGGCTCCGGCATGTTTGACAGAACCACTCCCTGGAAAGCCGACTGTCCGGTTCGAGATATGGTGATGTATTCAAGTTTCTTGGAGACTCATTCCATTCTCTACCTTCACTGTAGACTTGGAGTAATGCACACTTAAGACCTATCAAGCCAAGTTTGGAATCCTGCGAGAGATGTATGTTGACTTCAAGATTTTGATCGTTATCTGATTGAGGCCCTCTTATCCTGTCTCATGATTTTGTCTCTGTCATTCTCAACACATGTCAATATCCTCACCGTTTCACATTCCTTGATCAGGAATCCTTCCAGCCCCGGCTTATATTACACATCTACCTTCCTCCCCAACACAACACCCAACCGTATTCACATCCCCTCCCAAGCACTCACTCTGTCTGCGCTCCGGTTACTCCAACCATATATCATCACGTGCCATCACCTCCGCTTCTCGACTTCAGCGGTTCGAAGAACCGTAAGCACATAGGAGTAAGCATTTGATTATCAAAGCGGACCAATGTTGGCTGCTTCTACCTTATAAGTCTAGTCAAAGCATACCTAGATTACAAGGCTCGAGATCGTGCATAAGTACCTAGGTAGTGCTTACATCTGGAGTTTATGTCCGTGGGACTAAATAGGACGAGCTTGTGGGGTTATCCAGAGCTGAGTGTTCATGTTGACTGGTGTGTAGAGTTCCAAACCAACACCAAACATTCACGATTATTGAAAATTGCAAGGAAGTCAGATGGAATCCTGCTTTCCTTAGGACATCATCATTACTTCTCCCTCCCTCCCTCATCTTGGAGCGATATCCTTCTCCATTACACATTATCGGCTCTCCAGTGGGATACCACGGCGTTCCTTCTCAGTCAAAGCCAATCTCTTGACGCCATTCTTGGGCCTCCTCTCATTCTCGGTTGGCGCCGTGGCCCCATTTCCAACTTTCCAATTTCAAAGCCTCAACCCATCACAATCTGGTGGGTATGAATCCAATCTTCATCAAACCAAAATCTCCGCAAAATCATCAAGAAACACCATACGAAACAACTGTGGTTGCCTTAATGCCCCTGTTCCAATCAAACTCATCCGAATCCGAGGCGATCAGAGGCCGTGGCACAGAGTTCAACTCTGTCTGGCTTTCGTTCCCTTTCTGAGATCTGGTGAATGACCTCAGCGTGAACCTTTTCCGGAACTGATCTCCCTCTTGCCGAGTTCCGCCTGCAGATATATATGTCGTGACTCCAACCCTGCTCAAACCAAGAAGTTCGGCGAACTCATCACTGTATTCATTCGCGTTGATGCTATTCATTCGCACTGAACGAGCGCCACTAAGACGACTCTCCGCTGAAGGTCTCTTTGCTTCTTCTTCGTCGATTGTGCTGTCGAATCGCTTGTTGGCGAATAAAAGAACGTTCTTGAACATGGGTCGAAGTGTTGCGAAGTTCATGGCTGTGATGGCGATCGCAGGCTCAATCATCGACCATTTAGCGAGATTAATGCCTTCCCAGGAGTAATCATCCGTTTCGGTGAGAGACTTGATGTACACTATTCTCACGATTGTTGCTGTACTCGCGCTGTCAAAAAGTATCAGTAAGTAACTAATGAGGAGCGCTTGACCACCTACAAGAACCCGAGAGACAATATCAACACTACAGACATTTTCGTTTTTGGGTTCATCTGCATCTTCCAGACGAAGAATATGGGAAGGATGCCGAAAATCCAATCAGTGATTGCGGACATGGCGCAGTGTGCATAAGTGACCCCTGCGAGGACCTCTGCACTCAAACAAGTTCCATGGCCTTCCACAAACTGCATCCAGAGGCGGCTAGTCGGCGAGCATTGAAAGATGAGGAAAAAGAAGTACATCGTGCTGAAGAGGAGGACGACCGAGGTGGTTATGTATATCGTGATGCGTTGGTATTTCTTGCTGGAAAGTCGAAGAAAGTATGCGGCGATGGAGAGTTTAGTAACGGTTGTGGAGACGACATAGAGAAGTTCGCAAACAAAGACAACCTTGAAACCTGTCTGCAACGAATCTGGGGATATGTTTTCCATGTGTGCGCCGAGTCCACAGGTAACTGCGTAAAGACATAGTGAGCAGAATATCGAGAAAACGGTCTACTATTGTCAGCACCAGATCTTGCCTTGAAATCATTTCTCTTACAATTGTTGCTGCAGTAAGCCAGTCCTCACGACCCATAAACTTCAATATTCCAAGCCGCACGTAGAGTCGCAATGCAAAAGATATCCATGTCAACGATAAGGAGCACACAGCAACCCCAGTAATCTGTGCTCCACGACTGACTCCAACGTACATGTCTTCGTGGTGGTCAATCGATGATGTCGAGGTCATGCAGCGATGGAGGAGGACCGCGGGAGATCAGCGTCGAGGTCGATCGCGGAAACGACTGTGCGGGTGGACTCGAGAAATGGATGTATGTTAAGCTTCGAAAGGCGGGGGATGTTGGGATGTATGCTGCTTAAGTGCATTGGTCTAGAATGACATTCTCAGCCAAGAGCTGTCGATTGGATAAAGGGATAGGAACGGAATGAGGTTATAGGTTCGTGGGGGGCTTTCAACTTTCCACGTCGCCCATAAAGAAGCCATGCTCGAATGTAGCCGCGCTGGGACAAGGAAAGCGCGAACGACGTCGCCGACACGATGCATATGTTGACTGCAAGTTTATCCTAGCTTGGAAGACTTTGGAGATAGTTGACGATGTGCTCTTGCTACTTGCGGTAGGTACGATGCTGATCCGGGCTGCGGAGGCGTCGACCAAATTGTGTCTCCGGGATCGCGGAGAGGTTCAGCTACCAGCCGATCTGGGTAGCAGCCCAATAAGCTGTGGTCGCAGCTTCCCTTGCAGTCAGCCACGTTTTTGATTGGTACAGCCGAGGAAGACAAGAAGTGGTTGGAAGAAGGATCGACCGCGCTATTGACGACGGACCGTGATGTGCAGATGGAAAGACCGGAGAGTGGTCCATGCCAAGATACACGAACCATTTGAAATGGAAGATGGGACGAAGAATCAAGGAACTGCCCGGTATGTGAGCTGTCAGTGATGATGGCGTTTTGTGACAATGCATTGTTGTGCATGGCTCACACCTGTCACCGTGCACATCTGTCACGATGTGAACTCGTTCGAGCTCGTTGAAGGTATTCAGGGGAGGAAAGTTCATGGTAGTCGTGAGCTGTGTCCGGACTCCGAAAGGTTGCGTGGATAGCAAGCGTGGCAGTCTGTGGCGGCGTTTGGCGTTCCAGCCGTCGAGTTGACCACGAATAAGGGGCGTCGCTTCCACAAGCGAGTGACAGGGGTACGAAGAATGATCCTAAGATCTTACAGGTTTGGAGAGATTAATTTATAAGATCATCTCGTTTTACACACAATGACTTACTTCATTTCCCCTTATTGCGTCCAAAGCAAGATTGATTAATGGCATGCCCCGCCAATCGTTGCCGCTGCTCGGCTGGCATGAACAGGATCCGGCCTACGAGTTGCAGGAACGCGCTCTGCTCGTTTCTGTGCAACTCACTGTGCAACTCTCGATGTGTAACGACACATTAATCCGTTGTGCCCTCCGTCCCTCGAGTCCTGCGTACTTGATGTTGTACTTTGTTGTCGCACGGAATACTTGTCAAGCTTTCGGGCCGAAAGTTGATGCCCGGGATCGGTATTCGAAGTCGATTGACTGCCCCGATTCTATTATTCCGTGATTTTCCATGGCTTCCTTGTCAGCCGTGCAGCTTTATTTTTGGCTTCTTCGATACACATCCTACAAACATGACGCATGTGGTGCGGGTGAAATACGTTTAACGCCAAAACAGGGCGGCAGGGCGGTTACAGAGAGCTGCATGCCAGCTTCGTTTCGAATGTCATTTAATAAGCATTTCTCGATATTATCTTGCAATCGCCGATTTGTATCTTCGCCCAAGGGCATGTACGCTTCCATACTCCTATTTTCAGGTTCAGTGTTAGCGGGCATAGTCGGCAGCTGTTTTGGCAATCTTGCATAGCAAGTTCATCGGGGTTTTCTTCATGCTAAGGTTTGTATGGACTCTCCTCTCCATTGCTTTTCATGTATCTATTGTTTACTTTTCCACTATCTCGGTCCTCTTTCTGCACTGTCTAGAAAACAAGCACAAGGATAATGCAACTGCATACAACATGTATACAGCAAGATTTGAGTCATTCCAATGCCCACACATATACCAATCTGGGGATATGTTGATTCGCATACTACAATCCAAGAAATATCAACGTTTTTTCAGCTGTACAATCATGTAATTGCCGCTATGAGGGAAATTCCTTCGCTTCATGCCTCAAAGTAGATTAGAGCTCAATCGGCGATGAGAAAATGGTACGACAAAACCCTCGCCCGCAGCATTTAGACAGGGCAAAACGGGTTGTACATTCCTGTGAACAACATGCATCCCATTGCGACTAATTACTGGCTAATTACCTCTAGTGATTCTACATTTTCACCACCACGCACTCAATCATCCCCACCTAAGCTACACGAGACTTGACAAGCAGCCCTATCACTAGCAATATCCCGACGACCGATCCGATGACCGCAAATTTCATTCCCAGACTCTTGCTGTTATTATCGTCTTGCCGCCCTTCCAAGCCCATCCTGAGAAACGAAGTCCTCGTATCAGTATCTGGTGTTGGGGAACTGGTGGCATTTGATGACTGCGGAAGTATCGTTGAAAGTATCAGAATCGCCAAGCCAAATACAACGAGGGTGATGAAATGCTGCAACTTCATGAGAACCTGACGTCGAGGTGATATTGGACCCAAGTCCGAGGAGTGATGGAGTAAGGCTGGGTGAGAGGGAGGGCCAAATCTGATGTAGGAATAAGTTTACAATCACAGACGCTGGACGCGATCTGTGAATTCGCAAAGGGTAGAGATGATTCAAAACATTGAGAGTCCTAAGCTTTGCGACTCCCTGACTCCTATCCTCGTTCGTTGTTCGTTGTTCGTTGTCGGAGCATTGGCACGACTCCTGTTTTGATCATCTCAGCCAGCAATCTTTGTGATCAATCAATGTTGTGAGGTCGCTTTTTGGTATTCACACCTATGTTTCGGGGCGCCGGCTTGGAAATGTTGGTGGCCGATCTAGCAGACAAGGTCTCGCTCCTTGGAGAAACAGAGACCAGTCGTGTTGGCGATAGTTGAACCTGTGCACGTGAACATATTCTCCAAGGCTTCTCTGGTATCCGGTATCGAATGCCCATTGACGTAGTCACGAGCACAAGTTTTCCATTTGGGTCCATGGCATCCGACGAAAAGGGTGCAATCTCATGTTCTTGGGTGTCGAAGAGAGTTCTCCTTTTTGGTTTGATGGACTCAAAGGTGCCACGGAATGCTGACGTCAGCAGGCTGAGAAGAGTTGCTATCTTAGCAATGTGTAGATGGTGATTCTGCGAAACTGTATCACCCTCCCCAAGTGCTAACATAGTCACATTAAGTTTCTCAACAAAGGCCTGCTGTCTGCTTTCCACCACCTCTCTAAAGTGAGATGGGATGGTCGGGTCGCGGGCGTTTTGCTGGTATGCCTGCAGCATGCGGATGCGATGATCGTGTCGCATCATCTCAATTATGTCTGCGTGAAGCCCAGCTGCCGAAGTTAGTACTGTACCTGGGGTATTACTAATGCTCAACATTACTCACCAGCTTTTTGGGTCTGATCTAAAAGAACGTCGTTGCCAATTGGCCATCGCGAACTGAATACAAATTCTTCCACAAGCTCCATAATGGCTCCGTGCACCCAGATTGAAAAACTTGTGTCGGACAGGTTCGCTGCCTCCAAGTTGTCTTTGATCAGTACACCGTCCGGGACCTCGAGCAGCCTGCGAAGTATATGAATGAATGTCTTCGATTCTGAGGTCAATTCGATTGCTGTCGGCAGCATCTCGTGACGAACACAGGGAATATCTACCAGCCTCACGTTGGGCTGCGTGTGCCCCATCTTGGTATAGATTGACCGGGAGTACTGGAGCATGGGACCCATGAATCTGTTGAGAACTCCTTGAAGCTCGTTGTCGTTACAGAATTCAGACTGCAAACAATCCCCTCTCGCACCTTGCTGTTGGCTGCTCATAAGGCAATCGTCGGAGACAAGCAAATTAGCTTGCGCTCTGCTTTGGCATTGTGGACAAAGCCACCAGCCATCACGTACTCGCTTTTCTCGCGCGTCTACCAGTCTAATTCCACAATGCTTTAAGAGGTACGGACGTTCAAACCATTGCATATCACAAGTTGTGTCGCTGCAACGAATCACTCCCGCCTGTTTCAAATCGCACGTGCAGACTCCTTGCGAGCAAGTGCCACAAATTGAGTTGCTTCGAGATAACAGATCTTTGATCCTGCTGTTCAGTCGACAGAGGCTCCTTTTCCACTCCCCGGGCAGTACGTCTTCTGTGGGCGCGTTGGTGTTCGATGCTGGAGTGGTTGCTGCATGCCCTGGGATATCATTACGTTGTATGTCCGTAACGCTGAAACGCTCGGGAATAATGGGTTCTGGACAAGGCGGCAGGGCCCTTTGCGTTTTATGAACAAGAGTTTGATTCTGGGCCGCATTTATTCGTGAGTCAGAATTGTTGAAGCCTTGCATGGCATGCTCTTGCGCTCTGCTCAGGGAAGTCGTGTTCTCACTGGTGGGAAGAGAACGTTGTATGCGACGAGAACGTACGTCCGTCTTTGCGCGTACTTGGTGTGAAAGCCCTTCGTTGCGTCGCCTATATTGTCTTGAGTTGGTTTTATTTGCGACGGACTTCGAGGACGTTGTACTGGATGACTTGAGACCCGAATCCAGTTCGTGCAAGTTCGAATGCGATGCAATTGGCGAGCACGATCCTTCTTTGCGTTCCAAGTCAAGACGCTTTTTCTCCTCTTCCTGTGCTTGTCTGATTGCAGGTTTCAGGTATTTCCATCGGCTGAATGGGCGTCCTTGAGAGCCAAAAACGCTGGGATGCCTTTCAGGCCACTCATTTCGAGGATACTTTTTGACTGTGTTAAGAATCTCTTCTTTCGTGGGATCTTCTTCATTCAAAGCTTCCATTCGAATGGCAAGGCTAAGATCGGGTGATGCGGTCGGTGGCATTGCTCCAGTTGTTGCTAGCTGTCGGGTCAATTGTGTTGTGTTGTGTTGTCACTAGACCTGAAATCATAGACAATAGCGCAGTGAACTAAAGCAGGAGCATATAGTGCTTCTCGAGACAAATTTCTCGGGGGATGGCTTTGACTAGGAAAATATCGGATTAGTCGTCGGGTCAGTTGTCGGGCAGTCTTGTCGGGCTGTTCCCTGGTGTGGCCATTGCCCTGTTCCTGTACTGTCAGAGCTATAAGGTCCTTTGGTGTCCGACTTGACTGTTTGTAAAGTATATTCAGCTTAGCTTCTTGAAAGCTATTTGTCTTTTATCGTCTACCAAATAACCCAATTCTACGACTACAATCGCAATGTCAAAGCCTTTGAGCAGAGGTGGTCTCGATAGACTTGCACAAGGTTTCAACCTAATTACCGCTATTCCTGCTATCCGTTACTGACCCTTATTCTACAGTCTTCCAAGCACCGAACAACCCTGACGAACGTCTCGTTCTCGGCTTTGACCTTGCGACGACGCGAGGCTGTCTAGCTGTAGGACGATTCTTCAGAGATCGACCTCCAGCAGATCGAACACTCAATGCCAGTCTCTATCTCGGCTGGTCCGCGGTTTACGAAAGTGGCTCGAAATGGCCCATGACTGCTCTGAAGTACGACTCTCAGCCTCTGCCGATGACCGGCAACGCCCTTGAAGCTAAGTTCAAGACTCCAGGCTCGATCGCCCTCGATCTGGGCAACCACTATCGACAGTGGAAGCTCTTGTTCAACGTCAATGGCGTCGTCCTTGAGGAGTTGTCATCGAACATGTCTCGCTCGGGCAAAACTCGAACAGATCTTCTTGACGATTTCATGAGGGTGATTTACGACCAGATATTTATCATCCAGCATAATGGTCGTTACGTGTTGACGGGGACTTTGGGCTCTTGGTCCATGGAGCAGCTTGAAATAGTTGTCACTGTGCCGCCAGGACGTGGAGTTCTGGCCCATGACGAAGTATACCGGTCTTGCGTGCAAGAGCCTTTTGGTAAAGGGCAAGCGTTTCTTGTGTCTGAGCCGGAGGCCATGTTCCGCTCCTGGATTCATGATGGCGCTGATGCGATGGATCTTCAGGTACTTGTCCCTTACTAAACATGGTTGAACAATGGCTGACGTCTTCAGGTTGGTGCGAAGTATCAAGTGGTTGATAGTGGAGGTGGTACATGTGTCAGTAAACTCCAGCGGTCACAAATTCGCTCTTAAACTGACCAGTATAGTGTTTGGTTCAATTGAGATTGGAGGAGCTATCGCCTCTGCGCTTCCGGCAAGAATTTGAAAGTCAAAGTACGTAATCTGACTACGACTGTAGATTCTGCATTATCCCCATAGTTATCACATTGTTCCCGTCTCCATCACGTTCTTTTCTTTTTCCTTCATAACTGAATGTTTATATTCTCCCCCCCCCCTTAAGGCTACGAGGCTCTTGCATATTCTGTCAATTACATCACTTCGATCCTTTAGAATACTAGTGTCGTAACTTTAGCTGACTCGACATAGGCATCGTCGGCGGTGCTGAATCCATCTCAAATTTTTTCCAGGAGGAGATTGCTACATATGTGCCACCGAACTATCCCAATCGACCTTACAATCTTGATCAGCTGAGACGCCAATTCGATGATTGGTACAAGTCTTATTTCGGTGATGAGTCTGCTGACCATGCCTCGTACATCTTCAATCCACGCGGGTCTGACATTGAATACATCGTGCCTCGGTATATTAAACCTCCTTCAACACATATAGAGAGTATCATTAAGTCAGATCACAGAAAAATAATAACGCGATGCTTCGATAAGGCTATCAAGAAACCGATTGAGGCGATTGGACTTGACTCATAGCGAGGTGGTGAGGCGGATGTAAGTCCTCAATGATCCGAAATCTTTCAACTTGCCATCGTGCTAACTCAAGCAATAGTATCTCATCCTCGGAGGTGGACTATTTAGTAGTCATTATGTTATGAACATTGTCAAGGAGACGTTCAGTGATCGAAAGATCCGTGTTCTTTCAGCTGAGTATGTGGCCCAGATATGTGAGATGGCTTTTTGACCCTTTTTCCAGCAAGAGTCATGTTGCCAAAGGAGCCGTCCTCACCAGAATTTGCGCCCCTTTCATCGTTAAAAGGCCGATTCTCCGCAACAAAGCGGTCACGACATGGCTGCCAGTTACAGCCAAGATAAGGGCAGATCCACATCTGTATGGTCGTCTCACCGTGGAGAATGGTAAAGATGGGAAAGAGTACTACTACGCAGCTCAGTGGCTTGCTACACAGGTATCGTTACAGTTATTCGGCTGGTCATAGTAACCTGAAATATCATTAGGGTTCCGAAGCAGATGTCAAACACGCCGATGACATCTACGAGGTTGCCTCTGAGGCTTCTTTCCATTAGCGAGAACACGCCAATTCGAGGCAGAAACTAAAAATCTCACATTCACAGAAATCATCTTGACTTTCAATCACAGGACCCCCTCCTGGTGAGATGTTCATCCGACAATTGCGAAACGACTCTTGGATTGATACGGCAGGCGCTTCAAGCAAGATATTCCCCACCCTGCTAGTTCATCACGGTCGTCACTAACGAATCTCTAGTTCCATCGCCGGAACATGGCGAGAAGGTCACATGGGACCTGTGCAAAATTGGGGTGAATCCCCAGACCTTGGAAACAGGGTCCACAAAGGGAAACACGTTCCGAATCTTACGGTACACGATCTTGATGCAAATGCAAGAGGTCGGGACAAAGTACTACATCAAAACGTGGTCTTGGTCTTGTCCTGAATCATCACACAAGCAAGGACGAAAGCGTTTCGAACACAAGTCATTAGCGGACGAGAAAACCTTCGTTTCCAACTTTCAGGAAGTTTCGATCTCCCAGAACCTCGCTGTCAGCTATGAGATGGGACCCGGCGTTCGAAAGGATACTGCCACACTTGACTCTTCCAATGAACAGGAAGTATGTGCTCGTCCTGATCATCCGGCTACCAAAGCCACACCGGTAGCAGGAGATTTGGTTCTGACTTCCGGGCACGATTTGCAATGTCAACGGCCAGCCAATCATCAGCAAAGTCAGAGCACAGGTAGTACCTCTCGTTATAACGCTGGCGAACGAAGGAACAACGGAGGTACTTGCATTCTATTTCCCTCTCTTCAACATCGTGGCGCCACTTACCTTGTTTTTAGGATGCTGGACGTGCGACTTCCGCAAGATCAGATGTGATCAAAAGATGCCAGAGTGTGGCGAATGTAGCAATCTCGGTCTTATCTGTGAGTTTGGGCTTCCGTCATGGTGGTACAGCCAAGAACTTCGAGAAGAACAGAAAGGCATCAACAAAAGATTGAGGAAAGAGTTCAAGGCCGGAATAGGTCCAAAGAGAAGACGAACTGCTTCATCAAGTGTGTCCGCTAAGCCCTTTGCAGGCCGTCCTGCATCAGATACAGCGACGAGAGAAGTAATTCCATGATCCTCGACTTTGACGCGTTCTGATCATCGAACGTATAGACCACTTCTGGGCACCGCGGTACTGGCATCGATCCTGAAACTGCCACCTCTCCGATTAGGTCAATCACCAGACACAGGGGCGCCGCTTTCACTGCTCCCACCTTGCCGCACCATCCCCACCCACCGCTAGGAAATCCGCTTGATCATGAAGATCTTTACGGCGCTACTCCTCCTCCTCGCACAAATGCCCGGAAGCGATCTCTGCACTCTTCAAATAAGACGTCGGCCCCCTCATACAAGAATCGGGCGCAGGCAACGATGTTAGCCTCGGTAGAAGATGATGCTCAAGGCGGTGCCTTTGCGCGCTACTATAGCATTCGAGATAAAAGCGATGCGCCATGATTTGGGTGCTGGATCACTCTTCTGGTTGATCAGTGGGGAATGATCTTTTGATTCGTTGTTTATTCTGTCTTTGCGTCTTGATGTTCCATCTTTTGTATGCCTTTGGGACGATGGAGGAAGGAAGGAAGGAAGGAAGCTCAAGCTATCTTGATATGTCGAAATCGTATTCTATTTATATGTGCTATTGAGGTCTTTCTTCCATTCAATCACTTGAAATCTGTACCAAAAGCTTTGCATAGTAGTGAGATGCTTTCACTCAGACGCTTCTGGCCCACGTCGGCTTGAAATTCGCGCATCCCTATGTTTTCATGAACTCGTGAATCCACACGTAGTAATTCAGTCCGTATCCAATATGTCAATACATTCAAACCCATTGATTTTCGTTTTTCATTAGTACGTTAAGTTCCTCTTGAGTGTTACTCAGGGTGATCGACGATGTTCTGGCCTAGGACGAGTCAACCTACCAACAGTTGCCAAATATTAGATATTTTCAACTCCAGTCCTGTCCGAAGGTTGAAATGTGCTGAAGTCAGTGATTTGATGTAGTGAATGCTAAGATACAAGGAAAGACATATAGGCCTAGCGTGAGATTTCATAATCTATGCACTCTACACGCAGCTTCAGTCTCTCTCCCTAACCTTGGACGAATCATCTTTCACAAAGTCAAACTCTCCTCCTCCTCAAGATCACAATCCAATTGCCTGTCAATGCCCCAACTTTCTCTTAGTCCCTCTGTGCCATCGACTTTCCCCGAACGCTTTCGGTTTTTCGCGCCTGTTACCATGGTCCACCCTCCACTCTCCTCCAATCTCCTTTCGACCTCTTCACGCGTACGCCCCCTCCCTCGAATCCTCCAGGCTCTATTCGAAACATATTCAAGCAGCTCCTTCGACCGGAAAGGATAGGCCTCGCTATGATCAACCAAGCATTTATATCCAACAAATGCGTCATAATACCACAGAACCTCTTGGCAGATCGGGTCCGGACATAGTTGAGGTCTTTCCGGAAAGGTAAACGAGTAAACTAGCTTGCATTTCCGGCAGCGAAGGTGGTGATTTTGATTGAATGCAAAGGTAGGATGGGGTTTGGCTTTGGTGTTGAGGGCGGGATTGGCGTATCTGTGCGCGTATCTGTTTTCTTTCTCAACAACGTTGGTCATTTCATCAAACACTGAGGGTGCAGTGGGAAGATTCGACACCAAGACGACAAATATAATATTTGTGTGTTGATACTTTTAGGCGTAAATGGATGAAAAGGATGACTGATGCCTAAAAAGCTCTGAATTTTTTATAGCGAGCTAGGATTTGAGCATAGGATTAAGACTGTGGCTGGCTCAACAAACTAGGAAGGAAGCAGTGGTACCACATGTGGCATGGACATGGAAAGCGCCATCTCGAGAACTCGAGCAAGAGCAAGAGCTGATAACACAAGATGTAGCAGGCGCCAGTTACAATAAGAAAAGTCACGAGGAAGTGAGTGATATGACAGCTACGATTCTCGTCCTAGATAGTATAGCTATCGAACCTCCGGTGAACAAGCTTGCAAACTGCGATGAGTATATTTTCTTCGAGAATTCTCTCACAATGAGGTGACGTAGCGAGAGCCATCGCTCATGGGCATTTGACCATTCTCAGACGCAGTCGTGTACTCCAGAGGGAGTTCATCCCTCTTTTCTCTCCATTTATTGCTGGACGCAATCAAATCCTCACAGCCATCAAGCGCCCAGCCCCACTTCTTCAAGAATCCCGGTGTGATTTCCCAACTGTTGATGTCCCACGGCTCACCCCAGACGACAAACCCTTTCCGTCTCGCTGTGATGTCGTCTTCGAGCTGCTGGGCAGTCTCCCATGCTACCAAATCCTCTGCGAAAACACCATTTGTGGGAGCCCAATCCTTGTGTGGAGCATAAGGTGCCGGTGACATATTTTTGAAGAATAGTTCTCCAAATAGATCGTCACAAAGATCCCGATGGTTGAAGTCTTTTTGGTACCGAATCAAATTGTCTCGTACTCTTGGAAATGGGAACATATTTAGCCAACTCGAGTGTGCAATGCTCATCTGTTTGGTGGTAGGTAGAAGATTCGAGGGAAGTGCTCCTCCAGGGTTTGGATGCATAAGGGTAAGTCCATCGCAGAGGTTTTGGGTGTAGGGGAGGACTATCCCATCACCGGCTCGAGTTAGAGATGTGGTATTGCTGAGAAGGACTTTGTTGGAGATTAGAGCTCTGAAGACGTTGAAGTGTATGAGGTGTAAGAGATGATCAGACGACTGTAGCCAAGTCAGTATATCTCTGTACGAAGGTCATAGTTGGAGCGCAAGGATTGAAATCTCGACATCATCTGGGCGTTTGATCTAGATCTTCATAAGAACGAAGAGGCTAGGTCTACGTACCAGTGGGAAGTATATTTTCTTGATCACGGCGTCATCCAATAGCGTCAATGCCTCTGCGGCACTTGTTTGCTCATTGAGGAAAAGATCACTGGGGTTTTCATCGCAGTGGTATGCCTTTCTGAAAGGCTTGGACTTGAACAACTCTGTCACAAGGTAAGCATAGGTTTCTAATCTTTGGGACAGGGATTGGAAGCCAAAGGTCGATGATTGGCGCCCGCTCGGCTCCCAGTGGTCTATAACTGAAAGGGACGCTTAATCATACCGAAATCAGTACCAGTACTCGATGGTTCAGCTGCTGGAAGTATACTAGCTCTCGCCAATCTCGAAATTTGGAGATACTGAGCAGCGCTTGAGCTCAGCACAGCTGGCTCCGGGTCATCGACCTGGACGAGGCCAGCTAGGACTTTCGGAGAAACTAATTCCTGGAAGGTAGATAGTTCTCTTGCAGTGGCAGGATCTTCACAAGGGTTATGCTGGACAGTGCCGTCTTGGGTAATAGGTTGAGAAGAGACAATAAGAGGGTTTAGCGAGGCCGTAGCCGGCGATTTTAGAGTTGCTAATACTTTTGGGTTCTCGGGCGTCGTGGTAGGAGGAGCTTCAGTGAGACGAAAACGCTGGACGCGAAATAGTCGGTGCTTTGAGGGCTGCGAATCTTTCGTATTTCTGAGGCGGTATGCTCTTTGGTTCAATCTATTCTGTCTCTTCTTCCTCTCTTGCCTATCTTTGAGACCCGTCCAATCGTCATCCTGCTTCCATATATCGGGCAGCACCGGCTTGTCAAACCGGAGCACCGATTGACTCATGTCCAAGAATTGATGTCGGAGGCTTATTTTTCTGTCCGAGGTTGGAGGAGGAGGGGGAGGAGGAAGAAAGGAGGTGGAATGAAGAACTTGGTTGATGAAGTAGAAGCGAGGTTGGACGGTCAGAATACCAATTCAGGTTGAAATGTAAGCCGGTCTAACCTCATTTGTTAAGTCTTTTATGCGCCACACACGGACATTAGTTCGAGGTCCGCGATGGTCGTTGCTTCAAGAATAAGATGTTTGGAAGTAGACAGAACACTTAAAGAAGTTGACTAGTGTTGTTCCAGTGTGTTCCTTGAGGCTGACAACCCAGAGTCGCCCTTTCCGAGCACGTTGCTGCCTCCCCATGAGTACATTAATCAAGCCATGCTCCAAAAAATGAGCACCAGCCAAGTGTTCTTTGTCTCGCCGCAGGTCAGAAGAGCTCGCAAACACCGAAACGCAAATGAACTGAATATAGAATCAACCACTCATACCAGTACATATATGAAGCGGAAATGCGCCAGTGGATAGAATACCGCAGTGTCTCGGGGTCTCCGGCGTCGCCACAACGAATTGAATATGATGATAGCCGCTGGTGTTTCTCATTGTTCCAGACTTCCATATTGATCAAAGGTTGTTTTCACGACAGAAGTGCTCTCGGACCTCCACAACAACTGAACGTGCTTATACATCTTGAGTGGCCTTGGCTTAGAATGAGAAACACTTGGAGACAAAGCAAAGGAAGGAAGGAAGGAAGGGTGCTTCTCCAAGCGCTGGTCATAGCTCTATATGAGCTGTCTTACTTGGAGGATTTACGAGGCACTATAGACTCCATACACATGGAAACTTCGTTGGCCGTCTACGTATTTGACTTTGACAGGCTCGAGACATTGACTCTGACAGGCTGAGGACATTGTCCTCGTGACAAAGACCTTGATGGCTACATGCAGGTGGGTCTGTCTTGGTTCTCACCACACGAGTCGATGGCTCAGTAACCGTGTGAATTGACTCAGGCGGAGTCCTGACGGCTTAAAGATAGTTTTGTAGGGAAACAAAGAATCCGGAGTCGCAAGTTACAAGAATATGTGTTGCAATGAGATATTGGTAGGTTGGATGTTGATTCAGCCACTGAGACTTTCTGGTACGAAGAATCGCATCGCACCGGTGAAGGAGGGACCCCTGCTTACTAATCGGCGCCGATAAGCCAATCAACCACGTCATAAATGCCTTTTGTCAAGTCACCCCTGCAGATTTCACTTGCAAGGCAGAGAAAGCGAGGCTGGACTGAGGACCCTGATGTCTACTTCCCAATGCAATGAGACCGCCAACAGCGAGTATGACAAAGGCACACAACAGTTCGCCTCAACTTCCCTTACAACCTCGACACCTACAAAACAATCAAGTCTCCACCTCAAATTATTGCTCTAATATTCACTACTCTCCAAATTTCTATCGGACGGCTCCACGCCATATGTTGCTGTTACGAGACTGACGTACCTACATCGCCGCCCCTCAAAACCTCGCAGACTACGGCGCCTCACACTGGAGATTCTATTATCATTACCATCTAATTTGCCAACATGGAGGCACAACTCGACAATGATACTCGAGGCTGGATTATGTGTGTGGTGAGTGGCATTGGTGAGTAGAGTCTGGCAAGCTGTTGGGGCCGTGGCACTAATGTCTGCAGCATGCGTTCTGGGAGCCAGCATAATCTGCATCGATGTATTGGTACGATTGATACCGAGCAAGCGGAACTTTCGGATACAGGACAGCAGCGCCTTTCTCGCTGCGTCGATGAGCTTGAGTTTTGGGGTTATGGTAAGAGTCGCTGCTGTCGCTCCAGTCTCTGCATTCCAAGCTGATAACGGAACAGCTTTTCTCTGCTCTGTATAGCATGCTACCGTCCTCGAAGAAGTACCTCATAAGAAGTGGTTTCACACCTGCAGCTGCGGCTTGGATACTGTTGGCTGGATTTCTGGGTGGCTTTGTTGGAATTCAGGTCGTCTCGAGGTTTCTGCATCATCATATGCCCTCGCACGCTGTGGACTGCGATCATACACACGAAGATGGGCAGAACCACCACGACCATGAAAATGGCAATGCACACTCGCATGCAAATCATGGCGGCATGAACGGAAAGGCACATGAATCAACACCCCTGCTAGAGAATGGCTCAACCTCGAAGCCTCAACCCCACCACGACGACGACGAACAGCACTTTGGAGGAGATGGTGCAGAAGACAAACAGAAGAAGAAGGAGATGAAGGAGGCTAAGAAGGCGGCTAAGAAAGACAAAAAGAACAAGAAACTGACTCTGGGTGACGAGCTTAGCAAGCGGAGGCCATCCATGGTTGAAGTCCAGAAACGAGTGATGTCTTTTGTCAAGGACACAAAAACAAATTGCGATTCGCAAGGACCATGCTTCGGCTATTCAGATCCTTGCGGTAACGGATGCTTCAAATATGGTGTAGGATCGAGAAGGAACACTATTCCCTCTCGCGTCAACTCGTCAACCTCTCTCAGCCGTTCGCCCGAAAGGGAGGTCTCTCCCATTCGTGCTAGCATATCGAACCCCCGTGTACATATACACGAGGAAGACGAAGCTTGCGAATCAGACAATGAGGATCTCGAAGCACAGCATCATCACCACGTTCCTGAGAACGAATTCCTCAGCATCGGTCTCCAGACCTCAATTGCTATTGCTCTTCACAAGCTGCCCGAAGGTTTTATCACGTACGCTACGAACCATGCCAACCCCTCCTTGGGATTTTCTGTTTTCATGGCACTCTTTGTCCACAACATCACCGAAGGATTCGCGTTAGCTCTTCCACTATTCTTGGCTCTCAACTCTCGCTTACGAGCAATGATCTGGGCCGCCTTACTCGGTGGTATCTCACAACCATTAGGTGCCGGTATTGCAGCAGCTTGGTTCAAGATCGCTGGCCGTGAAGGACATGCACCTGGCCACGCCGTCTACGGAACCATGTTCGCCATTACTGCTGGCATTATGACCAGCGTTGCTCTCCAGCTCTTCGTTGAAGGCTTGAGTTTGAACCATAACCGCAACTTGTGTATTGCATTTGGATTCATCGGCATGGGAATCATGGGTACGAGCAACGCGCTTACGTCGTAGGGTTGCCGCCTCGAGTTTGGATAAGATGAGGCATCAATTAGCGTTGTTCGGTAGTTGAGCGTGTATTATGATAACGAAGCATGAGTACATTGGGTGGCGTTTAGACTGTTCATTGGGTCGGGATATATCATATGGTCAGGAAGCACGCGCTTTAGAGCTATACCTAGCATCACTAGATGGGCTGGAATTGGTTAAACGAGGCTTTAGGATGTGAATACAGCCTCTTGTTTGATTACTATACCTCTAGTCCCGATGCTTGTGATTGTGTATACGCGTGTTAATACCTACCATTACAGATATCCTAGTCAGCAAATCGCAGCAAGCAACCTCGGTCTTGAAACTCGTTTTCAAGATATCCACTATGCGATCCTCTGTTGGAAGCACTGTAATCTCGAAGCGCTTGCAGGAAGAAAGACGTTAATACGTAGGTATGTACAATACTTTCAATGGACAAGACTGAGGACTTTCACGCAACACTTTTTGAGACCCAGTACAGAAAACTTGAAACACGATGTAATGAAGAGTGGACGAGACGACAATGTCAGCATTCCAGTCGTCCAAATCTCTATCACCACCATTCGTGGTCTGCTTTTCTGCTGTTGTCGTGAATCTCGCTTAGTACACAACTTTACCGAGGGGAAACACAGGAGTCGAGACGGAATGGACGTCTTGCCGATATCTGATAGTAGCTAGAATATGCGCCTACATAGTGAATGCATAGCTTAACTAAATTATAACAACTTCGGCAGAAACGTGATGTTATTTACAATAGTCGCAGAAGCCAAGCGTAATTCTAATTACACATCCGGTGAAGCCACACTCCGCCCTGGAAGCAGGACCAAAGTAAATCCGAACCTATATTCTTACATATATCTAATCTCTCTAGTACAAAAGCGCCACAAACAAAAGCATCACAGAATCCCTGAACTCTCACGTCGCCCAGCAAATGGAGGTCTTCCGAGCTATATCGGACGCGATCTTAAAGACTGTCTGGGAGGGCGGTCGAGTGACCGTTTGATAATAGTCTTAGTACCCGAGACAGAAGAAGGAATGGCTTGAATTACAGAGAATACGAGGTAAGATTTGTCAAATTACCCTCATTCAGGTCATATCTGTTTGGCTTGTTCCTCACAGTCTCCATCATGGCCACTTGGCACAAAAGTACAGCCCATTACATAAAACCAACACTCGAGGCACCATATGTTGAGGGGAAGTGTTTTTCATTTTCCGCCTTTCCTATGTCCAAAGTAGTAGTTAGTGTGGTATTTAACGCTCCCGGTATGCATTCATTCCTCGCATCAATTCATCACACCCATTGCACCGAACAGCTTCACGCTTTTTTCTTCAATCCTACATCGAAATCGATCCGTCCCCAGCACCATCTAGAACCTATGGCTTCTCTTTTGTGTCCTCCAGGCAGTGTACCCAATATAGCCGCCTCCACATACAACGAAGAACAGCATGATCTTAACAAAGAACCATGCCCAGCTTCCATCCTTGTGTGGTCGTTTTCCAGGTCCGGTTGAAGCAATCTTACCTCCAGGTCCTGATCCTGATTTGGTTCCAGCATCTTGTCTGCCCTTTGTATCGTACAGGTTCCTGGTCCCCACACTAATAATGTCATGGTTATCGCTCAACTCCCCGGTCTCGGCTGAGAACCCAAGATATGCAACGCTGGGAATCGTAGGTGGTTCATTCGTCTCAAAGCAAAGTTCCCACTTGTCCTCAGACTTGTATTGCAGTTCCAGCTTCAGACTCTTGTCTTGGAAATATGTGAGCTTGGCCTTTGTTGGAATGCTCGCTCCTCGAATCCCTCTTGCAGAACATCCCATGAACTCGTTGTCCTTGCCATCGTTCGATTTGTCGTAGGTTTTGGTACCATCACCAACCATAGCCATAACATAGGGGAAGACGGTTCCAGGACGATTATTCTTGTAGGTATCGAAGAAAATTCCGAGGCCCTCAAAGCGATCGGTGCTTCCAAAGACAGGTCCAGGAGTTGCGCGTTGCTTGGTTAGCCACATGGCGAAACCATCTCCGTGCAGATTGCCATTGCCTTGGATTTTGAACTCGACTTCAATCTGCAGGAAGTAGCGTCAGCGGTATGAATGGGTATAGCTCTGAGAGCTGAGACTGACCTCCCAATTGGTGGCAGTCAATGGCACTCGGGAAAAGATCCATCCTTCTTGTGAGGGTCGGTCTGAGGTGAGCCGTATGTATCTGCCAGAATCAGTCCATGCGCTTTACGCTCCGTAATAGGCCTCGTACGAATCTGCGCGCACTATTGTGTTTCCTCCAAAGTCGAACCACCGACTCTGCATGTCCGAGTCCAGATATGGCTATGTCTCGAATGTGAGCTTCAGGAATGCAAGGAGCCCTGCCGTTTAAAACCACGAACCTGGTGCAAGGAATGCGTGCGCAACTAAGATATTATTAGCATGCCAAAGTCTCCAAAGCACGAGAAATCCATACAGGTATACTTCTGATCCCATTCTCATCTGTGGTGGTCTGGTCCTTAACCGCCGCAAAAGTACATGCTGCCAGCCCCAAGACCGACAGCGATGTGGGAAACCACATTGTCACTCTGCCAATGCCTTCCTAAATTCCTCAGAAGATGTAGGATAGGAGCTCTGGAGCTCCAAATAGCGCAATGAAGAGTTGGAGAGAAGAATGTAAAGAAAGGGAGGGGGAAGGCTGAGACTTCGCGGGCTCGTAAAATGTTGCTCCCACTGAATGTTTGTTAGCTGGCCTTTCTGCAGTCGACAACTTGGATCCGGGGATAGGCTTGGGGATCCCTGTAGCTGCAGCGAAAAAGCAGCCTGAGATCTGCCATCGTACCTGCCTTAGGCGAGACAGCATCATCGACTTCGAGAAAAAGTTGCTTTACGAATGAAGGATCAAAGTCAACTGTAACACATCAGACGATTGACCCTGTCTAGTTCTTCAACAACGCCTCGCCCTCGTCAATCCTTTTAAGCCACATCCGCTAGATCACCAAAATGGACAACATCAGCAATGGTCTCGGGTTAGGATCTGATCCTAAAGTTGCTGTCATGAACCAAGTCCGACAAGAAGCTGCCATGACCAATGCTAGACAGTTGATTGAGGTGTGCACTCTTCTTGACATCCTACCTGACTCTATTCTAACACCCCCCTAGAAAGTGAACGAGCACTGCTACGAGAAATGCGTCCCCAAACCCGGATCCTCATTATCGAGCGGCGAAACGACATGCTTTACCCAATGCATGGAGAAGTATATGCAGGCGTGGAACACAGTCAGTCGGCAGTACATTACGAGAATACAGGCGGAGAGCAATAAGGGTGCTGCTGGTGGAGGGATCTTTTAGACGTCCGATAGAAAAAGGGACATTAGTGCTTGGGGTAACATGTTGTTGAAGCTCTTGGGACTTGAAAATCCAATTCACGAAGGACTGATATTGGATTGAGGCATGGGGCCGTGCTTTGTCAAAGAGGAGATAATTGTATGAGTAACACTGTATCATATGTGCCTGGGAAGGACGGCCAGGATCGCCCGGGAAGGTTTACGGAATACCGAAATCACCTCTTTACTGAATGCATCAAGGCAATCTTGGCCAACTAGAGACTCCAAGTACGTCCAAGCAGCTGGGGATAGTGAAGCTAATTGTGAGCTGGTATCGCAATGGTACTTCCATGTATCAATATCAGTCACTTTGGTTGTCTCAAGCAGTTTAAGTACATGGTCATATCTACATTAATGAGGTATCTAAACAGTACTCCAATCATGTCATATCTACATGAATAGTCTTCCTCCACGCACTGCAAATGCCCTACACCAAACTAGAAATCAAATGCCATGACCCAGAACCAGGTATCATCACAAGGTCTCCTCATGGCCTAATACCAATGCTCGAATAACCACTGGCTGGCTGTCCGAACCAATGGGAAACATCTTCAAAGCGTTGGTAAAGCTAGATTGTGTCCTGGCAAATACCTCCACGACTCCTCCATCATCGCCTGGCAGATAGACAAACAATCTAGCAACGTCAATTTCCCATACCAATCCACAGGCGGCGAAAAAGGTAGCAATGGTGTGAATATGACTGATACGGACATTCCGGAACAGATTCTCAGCCTTTCGTCTCGCAAGGATGATTATATTGTCATGACCACGTGGGAACAATGAGGTGGCTCCGATGGGTGTTGCTGGGCGTTGGGTGAAGATGTTGTGGCGGGCGCTCGAAAGGTCGTTGTTCGACAAAGGGATACCTTGGGAATGTCCGTCAGACTGTAGAACATGACTAGCGCTTCTGAATTGGCTTCGGGCAGAGGAGGACGTAGGTGCAACGCTAGGAATGAGCTCAGATACTCTACGTCGCTTCCGCTCAGGCGACTGCCCAGAAGCACCTGTCCAAGCAGCTCTTCCCTTCTTAATTGCAAGGGTAGCACTCTCCTTCTCAGGTGTAGGATCATCCTCTTTGGAAGTTATGACAGCTGCCTTGTTGATCTTTGCCGCGCTCCTCTTGCTAATAGGACCTTCACTCTTGATAATCGTAGCTGCAGCCTGCGAGGCGGTACAGATGTGGCATTTCCACTCAGGAATTTCGATGGGTTCAGATCCTGGATAACAAGCTTGATGATATGCAACCTTACATACCTTGCCTGCATTTCACGTCAGCTGGACTGTCCACGCAGCTGAGGAGCATCATCCGAGACGACTTGTAGATTTCTGCTTACACTGGACATTGGCACTTCGACCACACTTAAAGCATTCATCGGTATCAAAGTTTTCCGAATGCTGCGGATTATTAATACGACAGCGCACCATGGTGAATTACTTTGCAACCACTTACATTTGCGTTCTCGAGGTTAAGGTCTGCGCCTCCTGGCTGAAGAAGTAACCCATTGCGCCTGATAGACTCAAACAACATTTGCACTCCTACCCGGATATCCTCTCGAGCGTCGATATCGTCTTTGTGCCAAATCAAGCGGAAGCCAAGATAGTCGTGGTAGCTGTCGCGATCTGTGAAGCAAGTTAGGAGAGTGTCCCATAGGTGGCATACCAATAGCGTGGAAAATACTGACATCCTGCATTATGGGGAATGAAAGGTGGGAAGAATTGTGGCCCAGCCTTCATCCCTTCCAGGAAGTTGTCGACCATGCTGGTGAAGTCATGAGCGAATCCTCCCATGTCTCTAGGCAATATTTGGCCTTTGGCGTTGGGGTAAGTCTTGGTATATCCAGTGAATTGTACGATAGCAAGTACCAGGTCTTTGTGAACTTGTTTATCTTCTTGGATGCGAAGGAAGAAAACACAATCGCTCATGTTCCGTGGTTGCGCGGCGTGCTCAACTCTGTATTTCGTTCTGTCCTTATCGAGTTGACCGCGCCTAGCGCGTGGAACTGGCGTGGCCGAAGTCGACATCGTATCAGAGCCTTTGGTGGATTCTGAAGTGGAAGGAGCGCGGGCCTTGAGAGGTGTTGCTTTGTTATCCTTCGGAGTGATGCGCTTGGGAGGGGGCGCGTCGGCAAAGAGGTCCATGTTCGTAGTCGGTCTGAGATGTCCTGGGTGGGAGTGGAAACAGCTACGTTTCGATAGGAATCTCGTTGTGGAGTTGGACGAGAGTTGTTGACACTTTGGAAACACGCAGTTGACGAGGTGGTGCTGGAAGCGTTTTAAATATCCTCGATAATGGCGAGACAATTATGTTGTGATGAAAATCTCGTCGCGAGTTGCGAGGTTTGTTGATGGACTCGTTTTGATTCGAGATAGAAGATCTACTCGCCTCGCTTTCTGGCTTCTTCGGCCTCCCTCTTCCTAGCGAGATACCTCTCTTTAGCGCTCATGATATCACCTTCAGTCTTTCTACTCTTCGAGGCTCGCTCAATCTTTTCCCTCTCCTCGTCTTCCTGCTCCAAAGCCCTTTTTGTTGCTTGCTCCAATTGAGCCTCCATCATCCTAGATTGGCGTTCCCGCATTGCTTGCTTACCACCGCCAGCACCAACGAACCCCGATCCTCTGCTCCGGTCCGCCATCAAGCCTCCACGCGATGCGTTGGCTGGCGTTGAGCTCTTGGGCTTAGCCACAATGTTCAACCCTCCCTTCAGAAGTTGCCGCTTGTCAACTACTTGACCCTCATCATTGACAGCAATACCAGCGCCAGCTTTCTCGTTGAGCTCACGTGCAATCTCAGCCTCCGTCTTCTCCTCCTTATCATCCTCCTCGACTGGACCATTTTGCAAGCGTTCCTCAGCAGCTTTGACGACTTCTGCGTGCTTCTGTTCTCCCTTCTCAAGCATGTTCTTGTAAAAGTTCGTGAAACCAGCTCCTTTGTTCTTCTTTGCCTCCTGCTCCTCTCTGACCTTTTCTTCCTCCTCCAAACGTCGATTCTCCTCTTGCTGCTTCTTGTAAGCAGACGTAACGAATTTCTCCTTGTCTGCATATTCATCTCCTTCAGCTTCTCTCTCTTTTGCCAGCTTCTTCTCCTCGGCAATAGTCGCGTCCCGTTTCCGCACGGCAGCAGAAGCAAGGAGGTTTTTCATATACTTGGGCTTCTTCTCCTTGTCCTCCTCAGTGATCTTCTTCTGTGGTTTCAGGGAGTCATAGACTGCATCGTAGTCATAGATATTGGCGTCCAGCTCCTCCGCTGTTTCTGCATGCTTCTTTGATGTGAACGACGAGGATAGGTCGCCATACATGCTGACTGGGGCTTTCTTAGAATTTGGTTTGAGTGATGGTTTGCCAGCCTTTGGCTGTGATGAGAAGACATTTTTGTTAGGCTCTGAGGTGGTTGTGTCTTCAGACAGTCCTCCAATCTCGCCGATCTCTTCTACACCAACCACTGTTGCCTTCTTCTCTCCTTCTGAATCATCGTCGAGATCGAAAATAGGTTTCCGCTTGCCGGGCTGGGGTTTATTGCCTGGCGTTTTCTTCTTGGAGAGATTCAACCCATAGGACATGCCAGCTCCGGACATGTTGGCCGCTGACGATATCAAATCATGGATGTGGATGGTTTCCTTGAGGTTGTCGTTGAGTAAAGAGATCGGGGTTACCTATAATTTAGCCGCGGTAGCCGCGATAAGAAACTGTTATCGGAGAATGTGGACCTGGTCGATCATCCTCATGAACATCACGATTCTTTTTCAATCTGATATCTCTTCTGACTACGCAGATAGCCTCATCTATCTTTTGAGATCCGAGCAAATGCCCAACTCTTTCATACTTGAAAAGACCGCACAAGATGGAGACGACCGATGACAGAGACTCTGGCCCGAGTCACAACATGGAAGAGATTGATCACCCGCAAACGGAGCCTGTGAAATCAAAGTTTAGGTTCAAGTCGCGGAAATCGAGTCGTCGCGACCAATCTCGAAGCCCATCAGAGAGGGGTCATCGCGACAGAGGAAGACACAGGGAGAGGGATCCCCACTACCATCGATCGAAGCGGCGCAAACGATCCCCTCAACCAGAACGAGATGACCCGTCTTTATACGACGATACGCATCTCCCGAATGCATCCTCGAATCAATATCTAGACCCGGACGCGGCTTTCAGAGAAAGTCTTTTCGATGCAATGGCTGATGACGAAGGTGCACAGTTCTGGGAAGGTGTTTACGGACAGCCAATACATACATATCCGGATGTGAAGCAGGGGCCCGATGGAGAACTTGAGCGTATGACCGACGAAGAATACACGGCCTTTGTGCGGGCGAAAATGTACGAGAGGACACATCAACATCTGATCGAGGAAAAGGCTCGACGAGATGCTGCCAGGAAAGAGAGGGAGAGATTGGCACGAGAAGGGGCCAAAGAAGAACGAGAAGCGAAACGATTTAGGCAGAAGATCGAGGAGAGTTTGCGCCGTGGTGAGGAAAGGAAGAAGAAAAAGTCTTGGGCAGATAGATGGGATGCATATACTCAGAAATGGGATAGACTCAGTAAAGGTGCCTCAGGGAGCGTTGCTGTTGCGTCTATACCATGGCCTGTGGAGAGTGGGAAACACAAGGACATTGGGACGAAGGAAGTAGAGCGATTCATCCTCTATGCGCCGACTGGCGGAGAACCAACTGAAGCCCAACTCAGTAAAACACTGAAGCTGGAACGAGTACGATGGCATCCCGACAAGATCCAGCAAAAGTTGGGTGGCCAGAGTGTTGGTGACGATGTGATGCAAGCAGTTACTGCTGTGTTTCAAATCATCGATACCCTTTGGTCAGAGATGAGAGACAACAAGAAATGATGATTTGCACCGACTTTTGAGCGTGGTATAGCGACGGCGTTATGGAGCTTGCATGGGAAATGAAAGGCTGTTGACCATTCTATGGCTGGTGGATTGAGATATGATACCCAGAGTCACAGCAGCTAGAGGAGACAAAATCAACAGCTCTTAGGCTGTCTAGTCTAGATCTATGGCGAAACGCTAGGGCTGCGCTGCGAGTCCATTCTACACAACGAGCAGAGTTTCGGAATTTATGAAGGCTGTTGAGACCGGCGTATCTCTGTAAGTCTAGGTCTTCCAATGACTTTCCAGCATATGGACTTCTATATGCAAGTCCAAGTCAATCAAGTTCAAGCTTGTAGCCTTGAACTAGTTAGCAATGTCGAATCAAGAGAAGGAAACTTTACGGACTATTGTGTATTTGTGCTCATCAACCGCTCGTAGTGCTTACGGGCAAGAGAGAGTCCAACAAAGATAGATTATTCGGAGATAGTACTGGAGATAAATACTCGTACTCGTACCAGCAAGACCTGCATCTTTCTGGAACCTGGAAACTCTGTATTGCAACACGTGATGAGTATTGGCTGGAGTACGAAGAAGGTAATGGAGTCTATGGGAAGCGAGATAGATGGCATGAAAGCAATGCAACAGCCAAGTGACTAACCTGTTGTAACCAATATACTGTCTTGCTACCATTCTTCTCGGAGACTATCTGTCTTGATGTATGTCCCTTAACACCAGCACCGGATTTCCAGCCGAACCTTCGCAGATCACGATCATCAGATGATGGATTAGAGCTTCCTATTATGTGCACATGTTGAAAGTCAATATCGTTATCAGCATGCATCCCGAATATACCTGCAGAACAGCAACAGCCTGTCACCACAGACCAGGATGAGGTCAACCAATTGTAAGTAGGTCGCACTCCAACTCATTTTCATCCTCTCCACCTCCCAACACCAACCTATTATCTGCATGTATGGATGCAAGAGGCCATTGATATCAATTGTATATTTGCTTTTCCGGGCCTCGAAGGATGTTGTTCTCATACGTTGTCAGTCGCTCAGCACCAGCGGGCACAAAGACCACGGCTCGTCGACGCTAAGCCCCTCTCGTTGGGTTGCTGGAAAGCCAACCCCACCATCCCATCGCCGAACCAGTGGCCTTCCCTTCGTCTTGCTCCCGCATCAACCTGATCTCCTCTCCTCTCCTCCGCTGCTCCCCTCTCCTCTCCTCACCAACCTACGCTTCTCGCCTCCTGCTGCTCGTCGACGCTCAATTGAAGTCTGCCACCACTTCGCATCAATTGACAATCCATCGGCAGCCCTCCAGATTGCTCTTTGCGACAACAGCTGCCATTCACTTTGCCAGCTGGATGGTGCAGTGCTGTGCCGTGAGCCAATTGCGACCCTCACAGCTGCTGCTGTTCACGACTGCAGCGAGCCGCATCCCTTCTCGGTCGCTATTGCTTGTCAGACTTGCACCCGCCAGCAAATCGAGAGACATTCCAGAACGTCAACCCAGCTTCTTTCTCGTCAAACCTCCCGCCCAAGCCGCCCAGACAAAGTCACTCCTCGCCCGCCCTTCGCAGCCCTATACGCTCAACACCGTTACCCTTCAGCCCTGAGAACGGGCTTGCTAGCTTGTCGACCCTCCTCGACACAGCAATCTGCCATTGCTTCATATGCCGACATTAGGCTTTCTCAAGAAGAAACGGACGAGGGAGTCGCCGGGTCAGAAAGACCTTGCCTCTCCTACTTCAAGTTCTAGCCAAGCTACCAGTCCGATAACTCCAACTTCCTCCAGAGGCTTCAAAAACTCAATAGCTTCAGTTTCCACACAATCGACTGCCCCTCAAACTCAGAGCACAACCCAACCTTCCTCTTCGGACCAGCGAGAAGTCCCCACGGCGGCGGGCGAGCAACAGCAAATGACGCAAGGGGTTAGTTACCAGCAGCAGCAGCAGGCTTATGCTCCTGGTCAGTACCAGGATATGAAGCCTGTGGCTAACACAGAGCATCAGAACCTACCTACTATCAACAACCTCATCAACCCACCCCAGAACGACGGTAGTAGCCAGTCAAAGGCCGAGCAAACCCCCTCCGAAGCTTCGAATGGTCAGGCCAGAAACCCCGAACCAGAGCCGTTGAAGCCCGCTCAGGCAATGCCTCAAATAGCCCAAGTTAGACAAACCAAGGGCAAATACTCATTGGGGGACTTCGATATATTACGGACATTGGGTACTGGTAGTTTCGGAAGAGTGCACCTCGTGCAATCAAAACACAATTCACGGTTCTATGCGGTTAAAGTGTTGAAGAAGGCCCAGGTGGTCAAGATGAAGCAGGTAGAGCATACCAATGATGAGAGGAAGATGCTGCAAGAAGTCAAACATCCCTTTCTTATCACGCTCTGGGGAACGTTCCAGGACTCCAAGAATCTTTACATGGTCATGGACTTTGTTGAAGGAGGAGAGCTCTTCTCACTGTTACGAAAGTCGCAAGTAAGAAGACCCCGCGCATGCCGGCTCAAATTTATTGACCATATCGTAGAGGTTTCCCAATCCTGTCGCAAAGTTCTATGCTGCTGAAGTCACCCTTGCGCTCGAATATCTCCATGGCAAGGACATTATTTACCGGGATCTCAAGCCAGAAAACTTGTTACTTGACAGACACGGACATCTCAAGATCACGGACTTTGGGTTCGCCAAGAGGGTTCCAGACATTACATGGACATTGTGTGGAACTCCCGATTACCTGGCCCCAGAAGTCGTGTCGAGTAAAGGTTACAATAAGTCCGTTGATTGGTGAGTCCTCCCTCTCTGGATATATTGTTATCGTCTCATACATTTTGTAGGTGGTCTCTGGGCATCCTGATCTTCGAAATGCTCTGCGGCTTCACTCCATTCTGGGATGGCGGGTCACCTATGAAGATCTACGAAAACATTCTAAGAGGTCGGGTCAAGTACCCGCCCTATATCCATCCAGATGCTCAGGATCTGCTCCAGCGACTCATAACGGCAGATCTTACCAAGCGTTTAGGTAACACACATGGAGGGGCTGAGGGCGTCAAAAGTCATCCTTGGTTTGCTGAGGTCACTTGGGAGCGGCTTGCTAAGAAGGATATTGATGCACCATATGTGCCACCGGTCAAGGCTGGCGTTGGAGATGCCAGTCAGTTCGACAAATATCCTGAAGAGACGGAATCATACGGTCAACATGGTCACGACGAGTAGGTCTTTAGCTCTTTTGTCCAGCTACATGCTAAAATCTGCATCTAGACACGCGAAGCTTTTCCACGACTTCTAGTCATCAGCTGCCGAACGTCCAAGTCATCTTCGAGGGGCACCTAGTCGATGCAACATTGTCATTTCACTCTGGCAGACCAAAAACCCTGCACATATACTCTTAACAGTCACCATCTCATACTTATCCAAGGCGGCGGCGAAAAATGATTGGCAGTGCGAAGGTGGTGTTGCTTCAGCGGATTCGCACAGGTTTTGGTAGGACGGGGCGTCAGTACAGCTTGCTTAGTATATTTTGGAGGTAGGATAATTGGGCTTCGAGGTCTGATAACGGAACCTACTGCGAGGATTTGGTTAGCCAGAAGTATGACCTGGACCAGTATCAATGAAGTCGTAGGACACCAATTCATCATTGTTTATCACTTGTATACTTTGGGTTTTTGAGATGGTTCTGTTATCCGGGTTTGTTGAATGTGAAGGCGCAAGCGTGCCCTATTGTCATAATACGCCTACCACGTTTATGAGCCGGAATCCACAACTTTGGGCATAGGAGAAGGGAAGTGAATGGAAGATCTTCACTCGAGCAGTTCCCCTCACCTGACTTCGCGTATCCGTAAGGGGGCATGTCCGTCGAAAAGGCAGTTCATCGCAACCCAATCTGGCACATGGAGTTTCTGCATTCGGAATTTTTAACCGGGATCGAGAACTGACGACGTCAAGATAAACTTCTCCCCCACGTTTTGGGTCATGCCCTGGACCTTGTTGTACATCGATTGTTGATCTGTTATCTCTGTACGTACACACTTTTGGATCGTGGTATGAGATGGGAAAGATGGGGTTGCGAATGTTTTGGTTAACCTTTCTGTAGGTTTTTGGGTGGTTTGCAATTGTAAGGAGTTTGCGAGTAGTTTTGGGTAGGAACGGATGCAGTAGAGTGGTTTTGTGATTATGGATCGCCTTTTTGGAGTGTATGGATTTGTAGGTTACAATCGCGAGTTTGAAATACTTTAGCGTGACTACCTACGTTCTTGCCTCACAAGAAGTATAGCTCGTGGTTGCTCTACTAGGTATTCTAGATAAAGTTCCGAGCTATGGGTAATCACATACACATTAATTATCTGGTGTTAGTAGGAGCTCTCCAAGAAAAGCGGTATCGATATCGTATGATGTTTCCTCCATAGATGATCCATATGTTCATCAGCACATGTAGAATCCGTTGAGTTGATTTGATGTATACATCGATAAACATACAACAGATTATTAGGATCCTTAGTAAGGTTATCACTTAACAATTCATATTTGGTTGACTCAATTCCAATACTCACCAGCTTCGTTTGTTTCGAGGATTAGTTAAGCAAATATGGATTGCGATGTTCTTTATTGCATGAGTCTGCTAGACTGAAGATAATGAGGCGTCTGGTATCTTGGTATCTTGGTATCCTAAATATTTTGATTATTTCAGCGAGGAGGATTGAGGAGATGATACAACTTCCATCGAAAAGTTATGGTATCTGTAACCATAAGGGGCATGGGCATATATCTCAAAACCAATACTGAGGCTAAATTAGATTTGGGGGCTGAAGAACAGGCTTGAAAAGTGGTGGGAGAATTATGACAGTGAAAGGCAATTAGGTTTATATGAGGTGGGCGAGAAGCTTTGTTGGAGGGATGAGCCCTGGAGTGCACAGTAGAGATCATCGCAAGGAAGACCAAAACTGCTGAATAAAGTTTAATCAAACCCTTTCGCATCAAATGGCGTGACGATGGTGGCTGGTGATGCAATGGAAATGAAAGCGTGGGCAGAGACACGGGTAAGAATACATCGAAATTCAAGAATAAGTGATGAATAATGCTCTATGTAGTATAATTTTCTGTTTCTATGTCCTTTTCAGACATAATATTACAACTTTCGATTCAACTCCATCGTGACCCAGCACCTATACCCCAATATCCCATGCCCATGATCGGTCGATCCTTATTTACATGTTGACAACGAAAGCACCGGCACCGAGGAGAGCACCCATGCCAATAGCACCAGTGGGGTAGGCAGCACCACCAGACGAAGTTGAAGAAGCAGCAGCGGAGCTGGCAGAAGAGCTGGCAGACGAAGCTCGCGAGGAGGCAGAGGAAGAAAGAGAGGATGCGCGGGATGAGACTGAAGAGCTCAACGAAGAGGCGAGAGATGAGGCAGCAGAGCCAGTTGCGGTGGCGATTGACTCGGACGCTGAAGAGACTGCGGATGAGAGGGAGGATTCGGCAGACGAGACTGCGGAACTGATCGAGGAGCTGACCGAGGAAGCATCAGAGCTGGCGCCGGAGATCGCTGAGGAGATGGCTGAGCCTGGTGCAGCAGTAGCGGTGGAGAGAGCACCGCTGGCCTCAGATGAGAGAGAGGAGATGAGTGAAGATTGGCCCTGGGAAAACATTAGAAGCTGATTACAAGGCTGGCAAACAGTGACAACATACAGAAACGGCTGAGGCAAGGGCCAAGACGACGATGTTCTTGAATTGCATGTTGATGGTGGTGTGAAGTTGGTGTTTGGGTTTGGAAGTATGTGAGGTTGCTTAGAAAGTCTTGTTGATGAGAGAGAATGCACAAACAAGGAGAATCAGGGTTATATAGGTGCAACCTTGAACTAGACAAAGCACCAGCGGGTGGCAGGCCAACTCTTGGAGGCTTCTCGTCTACTGTAGCTCTGGACCCCAGGCGGTGCTGTGCCGAGCCAAAATACGTCACAACATGGTCTGTGAGTGGCCATGCCGGTGGAGTTTCCGATTAATTGGCTCGATGGGCGAATAACAAACAAAGTCCCGGTTCCACCAGCGGCACTAGGTTCGAACTCCAAGGCACGAGGAGCCGCACTGCCACATTGGCGTCTCCCGCCAAGCCCCGCGGTACAGTAGCTGTGGCGCTCTGCTGTTTTTAGCTACGTCCGTAGTGTTTCTCCGTAACTGACACATCCTCGCCCAACAAGGCGAAGTCGTGCCCGATTGAGGTGCTGTGGCTGTAGCTAAGTCAGGCGTTTGACTCCTACGACAAACCACATTGGAAGTTGGATTGATCTCTTCGACGCGGGTCCGCGTAGCACCTGCTTAGTCCCAGACTGGCCAAGTGCAAGGCCCCGAGCCGTCCAGGGGTTCCGAAACAAGCGACCTTCCAGAGCAAGGCACGACAAGGCAGGGCAGGGCAGGGCAGGGCAGGGCAGGGCAGGCTCGCGGGCATCTGAGATGAGGGTGGAAAATTAGAGGCAGAACAACCGACATCATGGCAAAGTTATGCAAAGGCGATATGAAGACATGCTAATTACCACTTTGTCATGCACCGGATCCATGGCCTTCTCCAGACCATACCATATCATACCAGGAACATTCCTCTTGAATAGATGTCCAGACCAGGAGGGTTTCCAGTTCGCAACAGCCAGCCATCAACAACGTTCGATCGTCCTGGAGCCAGGAGCTGCACCAGCTTGGCCTGCATGTTCCATCGTGGTGTCCAGAGCATCAGCCACATCACAACACAAGGCAACACAAACACAACAGGGCGCAGCAGGGCGTGACTGAGAAAACAATCGAGACCATCATTGGCACTACGACTGTACGACGCTCCGATAACCAATGAGCGGCGCTCATCGTGCATCGATCGATCGCCGCTAGTGCAAGACCCGCCTTCCTTCGCTTCCCCATACTTGGCGTGCATTAGCGCGTCTCGAATTCGTGCTGAGCGCGCGCCAAGTTTCTTGTCATTGTCGCCTCCGAGCACATCATTCATCCTCCAGCGACATCGTTTCTCGTCATCACTTCACCGGTGCATCATGATCATGATTAGTGGGTATAAAATCATACACTTGCTCCCAATGGTGACATATTTGGGCATCCAAAGAGATGTTGCTATGTTGTGCTGTGCTGAGCTGGCAATGCTGCTGACCTGTCCTCGCAACAGGGGCCAAAGGTTTCAGCATTGACAACGACGAATAATGCGCCATGTAAGCACTGCTGTTTTCTTGCTTCTGCTGAACTCAATACCACCGTCTTGCCGGTTGGCTGTTCAACCAGAGGGCCTTCTCTCAATACCCGTGCCGAGTCCGAATCAGATCACTCGAAAGTCCACGTTCGTGATCTGGTTGGATGCCAGTCTGGACCTATAACGACCCGATGCGCAACTTGCGCGAGGGGCAACAGTTGACGACGCCTCAGCGAGCTTGTGGCCGTTCCGTTGTTTGTCCAAGCTAGCTAGAAAACGACAGCCTAGAATCCCAGAATAGAGTTCAAAACTTCCAAGCTTTTTAGTCCTTCATATGTTGTGATAGGGAGATATGCCCTTCTTGATCTCGGACACGATCTCCGCGGCCTCGTCTACACTCTTGGCTTCAAAATCGTAGCGTTTCGTTTCCACGTTTCGGTATATCACGACCTATTCACAACAGTCAGGCACCGAACTACTACACGACCTGTAAACATACCTTGAAGTTGGTAGGATGCCTTCTGGTCACCTTGCATCCAATAACCTTGCTGAAATGGACAGTCGTGGTTTTGCCCTGCCCATCGAACATGGTCTTGCCAGTAGAGGCTGGCATGATATGGAGGTACTCGCCATCAATCGCAAGAACTCTCTCGTTCAAACCTACAAACCTCATTGGTTGCTTCCGCCAGACCGTGTACTTCCTATAATTCGCACTCCCGAGCTCGTCCTGCTTGATTGCTTCTTGCGCAAGCGGATGGGTTCCGAGCATTGGTCCCTTTCTAATTTTCCTAGCATCGATTCGCTCCGCGTATAGTGGTATCTTAGGCGAACTACTGCTTGGAGAACCTGACATCGTCAAAGGACCATCCGTGGCAAACCTTCGACGGTACAAATCGAGTTCAGTGGAATTCCCAATCGAGTCGACTGTACGGTCGAGGAGGACCACAGTACCAGACCCGGTCATCTTCAGAACGTGATTGGCCTTGTCCAATTGCCTTCTCTTGCACACATTATCAAGGACATCAGCGAGGTATGTGTCAGTGCTAACGTCCAAGGTAATCATTTGTCCAGGGGCGGCGTCGGCAGAGTGGATGTGAATCCGCAGAAGCTTCTTCACCCCATTCCTTGCATTCGTTTGGGCCGTCGTCGTTCCAATACCAGGCGCATCCGCAAGTCCTCCATTGAGCCGAAGTGCCGACATTGTTGTCAGAAGAGGATTCTGGCGGGGTTGTTCAGCTGTCAACGACGATGGCGGCATTGGCGTGTTCTTCGGCGTCAGATCATCGTCGTTCGTGGTAGTAGCAACTGCCTCCTGCTTAAATTGAGGGGTGACACTCTGGTTCTGCTCAAACTGCTCGTCTGTAGCTTCTACGAGTGCGAACTCATCGTAAGGCTTGGAATTTGATCTTGACCTAGCTGCACGATTGTTGGCTGTGGTAAATGCTGCTACTGGTTTGTTTCGTTCCAGAGCCGGAAAGTCATAATCTACCTCCTCATCTTCGACCATGCGCAAGGTCCAGCGATTTACGTTGAGCTTCTCTGGCGGGATGACAGGCTCAAGCTTTTCTTCTGTGTATCTCCACAAACTTAGACCAATGAGATCAGCAACTGTGACCGCACGATCATTCGCCTCATTCTCGTGTACACTTCTGCGGATGAGAACCTCGTACGGTTTTGTGGTTGATGTCGCAAAGGGTGCCCATATCCGTAGATTTAGTGGATTTGGGTCTCCTTGCCCCGACAACGATGCAAATGATTCGAAAGGCATTGCAGCTTTCGTCCGCTTAGCTTTGATGGCAGCAGAGAGGAGACTCTTCGGTTGTATTGTGCTGATAGGCCGAGGGGGTGGGAGAGCTTGTAGAACAGGCGGAGCTGGCTTAGATTTCTTCGCTGGAGATCGCTGAAGGTCCCGGGGTAAGGTGCCTATCACATGGCTGGTTGGCGAAGCGTTTATTGGACCATCCACATCGTCGAGTAAGGAGGCCGAGTCAATGCTACCGGGGAAATCGGAGTCCATGTCTGACCCCGAGCCATCTGAATCCTCCTCTTCCTCCTCGAGAAGGTCACTCTGCTGCCTTTTAACACCCACATTGAGATCCTCTGAAGTATGTCGAAGCAGCGCCTTGCTGGCCTTTGCGGCATTTCTGGCCGCTTCTCGTTGTCGCTGGAACGCTGAAGCATCAAACTCATTCTCAGATGACATCTCACTACTTGTAACGGTATCTCGTCTGGCCCGTTCCTTCACAGCCTCCAGAGCTGATTGAGAGCCCCTCCTTTGACCGGCTGGTGCCCGAGTTGGAGATGTCATGGTTGACGACTGACGAAGGTTCGATCCACGGATTGGAGATGATCCCGAGCGGTTTCGTATAGGCATCTTGGAGAACTTGATCTGCTGTGCCGCCCTCTGATCGCCATCGTCATCGCTCTCGTCACTTAGATCACTGCTGTCTTCCTCCTCCATCTGTTCTCTTCGTCGACGTCTCTTGGTTGCAATACCTGGCCCAACTGTGTCTCCTGCCCCACCACCAGTGACCATCCCTCCCTCTTCAATCTCATCCTCAAGACCATTAGGAGCCAGACCAGCTGATCTAGGTGGAGCCTGGAAGTATTCCGAAGCAATTGCTGTAGGAATTGGAGGCGAATGAGTTCGTTTGATGTTCGCAGGATTCGGTCGCCACCCAGCAGCTTTGAATCCAGCAGTGTTGAGAAAGGCATCGTTTATAGTAATCAAACGCTCGCCGACACCGTCTGATATAGTGTCGAGATAATTGGTTCGTAATTGGTAAGATGCCAGACTATATCAGAGTCAGTACAAATGATCTGTAACGCAACACGGACAGGCTTGGGGCAAACACACTCTTCGACTTGAAGGACGGACATGGTGGAAGATTAGCATACACCGGATACCCTGAAAGCCACGGGCATGTTTGGCTGCTGCCGTAAGATAGCGATACGACAGTGACAAGCAATTTGTTGTATTGTCGACGCCTGTCGAAACGTGAGATGTAGAGACGTTAACTTTTCAGCCTTGTGATGTTCAAGGGTTCGCACTAGCGTTGTTTTCCACAACCCTTGAACTTTCCGTCAGCCTCCTCTGCCACCAACCTCACAATCAACACAACACTTTTGAGGTGAAACTTCTGCCAGCAACACAGTATGGGCCTCGTCGACTACTCAGATTCTGATGCCTCGGATACCGAAACTCCTACTACCAAGTCATCCACGAACTCGTCGAAACCAGCATTCCAAAAGGTCGTCGATCGATCTAATCCAGGAAAGATTCGGGTATCCTTGCCACAAGCTGTATCGAGAGAGGACGAGAAGAGCGTTGAACCACCTGCCAAACGCGTAAAGACTGGAGGTGGCGCATTCAGTGGCTTCAACTCTTTCCTACCTGCTCCGAAAGGCGCTGCCTCGACAAGCGCAACAAGCACAGGAGGTTCTACAAAGAGGGTCGGCCTAGGGTCAGGTGTAAATCTGAAGACAGGCGCTGCTCCTGGGTTCAGCAGGGAACCGGAACCAGAGAGGCAACATACAGAAGAAGACAAGCCATCTCATGTACCAGCAACAGGAGGTTCCGCATTGTCTCTGCCGCCACCAAATTCAAGCAACGGGGACCAAAGACCAGTTGAGGAGGTCAAGTTGGTGGGGAAGCCGTTGATGTTCAAGCCTCTATCGGTGTCAAGAAAACCAGTGAAGAAGAGACTGGTAGCTGAATCCGTATCTTCCGGTGCATCATCCAAGGTACCAGTTACTCCGGAGGCGAATGTAGAAAAACCTACAACAAAATCGAAAGTGTCATTATTCTCGATGCCAACAGAGTCAGAGAAGCTTCCTATTTCTAATTTGAGTGGAGAGTATCAATCAATGCTCTATGGATCAGATAAGGTTGCAGAAGCTCGAGAAGAGGTGGAAGACGTTTCATTAGGGTTCGAACCATCCTATGAAGATTATACGCCAACCACGACACAGATGGCTCTACCTGCAGTTCCTACTCCTCCTGTCTCCCAATCCCTTGACGACATTGCAGGTGATTTGAATCTCACAGAAGCACAGAGGAGACAATTGTTTGGACGACAGAAGGGTGGGAAGATGCAATCTGCCATGAAGGTCATCAATTTCAATACGGATCAGGAGTATCTGCATAATGAAGCCCTCCGAGCTGCAGGCGAACAGGTCACGCACAATCCTGTCAGATCGATTGCTTCTGGCAAACATAACCTGAAGCAACTTGTTAACGCCGCTGTAAGTCAGAAAGAGGCTCTGGAAGAAAGCTTTGCCAAGGGAAAGAGCAACCGAGCGGAGGCAAGCAGCAGATACGGATGGTAGAAAGCATGAAAATGTGGATATGTCAATTTTGCGGAATAATACCCTAAATCATGGATACAAATGGAAGATTTTCCAGGTCGTTTGATATTGCCTGTTTTTGCTGTTTTGCTAGAACTGTCTATGTTGGCCTCGGAGGCTCTATCTCGAAGTCGAAGGTACGTAGCAAATACCATGCAATATCACTTTTCTGCTAGGCATCTGAGCAGGGGCCACACTGTACATGTCTTTAGTGCCACCATAGTCAATATCGCGAGGTCGGGGCGATGCAGTATAGATTTTCCCAGTGTTTACAGCTTCACAGACTCTCTCTTTCGGCTTGCAAGTATTTCCTTGTCATGTGTTTGAGCTGTCTATGTCCGCTCCTGCCCATCTCGCTTGATTGCTCCTGCCATCACCTATGGAAGGTAAGCGTTCACCACACTTCCTCATCTTAAGATTCCCTTTGAATCCCTAGTTCCTCCCTTACAGTCATAGATCTCCAAGGACACACGACAGTCTCCTCAACACGCTCCAAGTCATCATCGGCAACCAAGATGGCGAATAACAAAATCCTCGCAGATATCTTCAACATCCCGATCGATCAAAACAATCCTCTAGTACCAACGCGGGCACTCGCAATTCACCTCCCAGCTCCACTCAAGATGCATCACCCATCCCACATCCACGATCTCACTTATCGCCTTCCCGCACTCTTTTCCAGCAACCTGGGCATCACTGATGTGGGACTCCTCTTGGCTAATGAGCTCAGTCTCACCAAGCCTCACCCCCCAACCCTGTAGGAGAATGATCCCCTCTTTGATACCGCCTCTGAGATGCAGCAGTCCGGATTAAAGGACTCTCAAGACATCCATTCCTGGTCTGAAGCATTCCAAAGGAAGGAAGGATACTGACAGTGAAATCATGATTAGCTACACCCTCGAGAGACAGCATACCCTTGGTACCCAACTTGTTTTGTCGGATGCAGAGGGACATGAAATGGCTAACGTAAGATGAAATATCCTTGCCACCTCATCTTGTTTTGTATCGATTGTATGAATGTTAAGAGCGGGTTCTTAACCTTCACAACTGTTCCCTTGGAGATAAACATCATACTTACATCGTGTAGTGGAACCATCCCATTCTGAGTTTATTTATCGGAAGCACAAAGACGGAGATCTTGTTTCCTGGAGAGGACAAGAAGCTGGAGCTCAGGGAGGTGAAACAGTCAAAGGATAATCAGACCGCTGGCAGCCAGGATCACTATCAGCGGAAGGCGGAGCGATTCACGAAGGATGGGACAACTTACTTATGGGAGGCGGAACATGAGGTGGATCATGAGATACATCAGAAAGCACTTTATGAGGTAAGTGTAGAAACTGTTCAGGGTCTCTTTTTTATAGATCTGTCTTTCTAACATTTCGCTAGATCGTTGAAAACAACAAGGACGGACTGTTGAAGAAGGAACTCGCCCGATATGCCAAACGAAGTGGACTTCATAGAGAAGGCTTACTGGTCTTGGACGCAGTAGCAGTCGATGAACTTATGGTGGTTCTAACCCTGTGTGCCATGCTTGAGTCGAAGGAAAGCTTCGACTAGGCATGAGGATAACTTCTCTTTAGCACTTGACGTCGATGAACATTGATCATTAAGCAGTATCAGGGCGTTTATTATCAAATGAATTTGCGTCAAGCCACAATGCTTCATGGCTACATGAACTATACAGCGACATCGTGAATGTCTCTATTTACCAAATATCAATAATATCGTTCACATTGTCACAAGACCACGAGCCTCACTTCAAGATGCTAGAGTCTAGAGCCAACTGAAACTACATACTGGCCTATATTATTACCAGTCGGAGGATCCCGCAGATTGCGTGCTTCATGCAGTAGTACAGTGACCATGCAGCTCGCAATACATAAGAATCGGGATTGCCCACATTTCACGAATAGAGTATTTCCACAGCAACACTAATTGTCATTAAATTTTTCAAGCCTACTCTTCACATCTTACGAGTCTTCCATCAAAGACTAAATCCTGGGCGACGATGCCTTCCATGTGATCGCGGGTGAAAATAAGGTGCTGACAGAAGGAGGACGAATTCCAGGCCGCCATCCTGCAGGTACTACAAGAAATCTTCCGAAGGTTTCAACTCAGCCTCGTCGCCTCTCCAACCTCCTTCCATGCACATCTGAGCTCTAGCTTTCAGGCAACACGCACACGACATCGTCGTGTCGAACTGAGGTTAATCCCGAGGTCGCGCTTGTCGGCACAAATCACTGCCGTCGCCTCTAGGACCGGGGACCTCTGGCCATGCTCGGGACAACCATCTCTCCTTCCATCTCCTTCTGGTTCAGTTTCAAAAAGGAAGAGTATCTGACCACGTTTCCATTCCCTTTCTACTGTGTCATTTCCCATTTCTTGATATTTCCAGAATCAAGTCTGCCAGATTTTCTCCTTTCGCAAAGTCAATACAATTCTTTCATCGACAAATTTGGTCTGTCCTCGAAACATTTGACAATTAAACCGCAGCAATGGCAACAATCACAATTGACCCTAACTACGGGTAAGCCATCTATCTCTGATCCTCAAGCAAGAAATTTGCCCTTTCTATGTCGAGCTCGCAAAGTGCATAGAAGCAATTGAACTAACGAGCCGTTTAGCTACGTCCTCCTAGCTGCCACCTCAACCTTCCTACTCAATTCCCTCCACTCCATCAACACAGGCAAATATCGCAAGGCGGCCAAACTCGAGTACCCAGCCGCTTACGCCCCAGAGTCCCCAGCTGGCACGCCGGCCCATCAATTCAACTGCGCCCAACGAGCACATGCGAATTATGTCGAGAATCAAGTTTCTCTTGTAGCGGCCTTGTTGCTTGCTGGTCTGAGATTCCCCATCATAAGTGCGACTATGGGCGCGACGTGGTCTCTCTCCAGATATACCTACATGATTGGGTGAGTATCCTAGGTTTGGATGGCCGGACAGAAGTTAATCATAAATAGGTACTCGAAGGGAGGTGCAGGAGGCAAGGGACGATACGCCAAGGGAGGATTTGTTTTCTGGGTTGCTCAATTTGGTCTGATGGGGTTGGCAGCCTATAATGGCGTGTCCTTGGTCATGGGATGGTAGATATGAACTTCCTTGGTGGAGAGAGAAATCCTGAGTACAAGAATTATACTTCGCAGATTCCCTACGTCACCATTATTTCAGAGGCTGAGGCGGCGTAGAAGCTGAACAATGGTCTGCGGACATTTTCATATGCTATACGCTCTACATTTTGTATCCTATATCCACGCCTGACCTAAGATATGCTTCTGATGCGAAGAGCATCTATCTTGTCGGGAAACGGAGGCTAGTGCTTCAATCTGTACAGCGCTCAGTAGGCTCTCGCCATTCCAAGCCCAGACCGGCGAAAACCCTTTTCTCCTTCACCAGTAAATCACCATCTCCTGCCTCCAAGTCAACCCAAGATCCATCAGCTCGGTTCCTAACACCGCTGCTGTCGAATTTGTAGTTGAACCTCTCTCTGACATAGCTCCTCAAATCTCGTTCAAACATGGTCCCACCAGACCAACCAATGATAGCACAACCAGCTGTTTTCCATGGTGAGATGATGATATCTACTCTTCGATGGGGGTTTGGGTTCGGAGAGTTGATGTCCGTCTTCAAATCCTTGTCTCGTGTAGGCCAATTGCGGTTTTGCCATAGTACGAATGCATGATCCAGGGTATCAAATCCAGATCCAGCTTTCCTCCCGGCTCCCTTCCAACTGACTGGGGATTGACCTCTCTCGCTGTTCTTGGTCGAAATGGTTAGTTGGTGGGTGATCCATTCCTCTTCTATCAAATTCTCCAGAAGCTTCACAAGAAATTCATGTGTAGCTTCTTCGTCAGGGTGGCTCAGGACAACATCAACATCACCACAATCAGGCTTTCCGCGTCGGTAGCCTCCACAAATCACCATTTGGAAGCCATCTCGTATTTTATTGGCGTGGTCTAAGATGACATTGGCCGTGCTTTCAACCTCTGACCTGGAGATCCTCAAATTGATTTCGTCGTAGTATTTCAGGCCAATCCGTTGGTCTCTATGCAACGTATCCCATCCGTGAATGGTCACATCATCAAGGTCTCGCCATCCTCGCCTATAAAATGTCTCAGCTGTTTCGTCGCCAACACCATGTATCCCATAGAAGATATTGAGAGTCTGCATATGCGGATCAGCTTCAATCTCATCTACCTCTGCGATATGCCCTGTGTCATGCCATTCTTGCCACAGATTTGCCACCTTGTCCCCACAGTTCGGGAGCCTGATTAGCTCTCGCCTGCTCATCAAGGTGTACGGATATGAAGCTATTGTAGCAATAGCCCCATTGTACGCCTTAGAATTGTGCTTGGTATGCTGAAGGAGGCGTGATCTCAAAAGAATCCTGAGTTGGGAAATAAAGGCGTCGTTGGGACCGTGTAGGGGAGTGGGACGCTCGCAACAGTAGTTTGTGCGGAGATAGTCTGGAATGGGTGGCATATTGGTACCTTCGTGCTCTGCGGTAGTCTCCTGGTGAAGTAGCGCTGGTTGACTTGGAGGCTGAGTGTGTCCTCTGGAGTGCCTGCCAAAGGTTCGGATGTGAGGCGGAGGTGGTGCATCTTCCTTGGCTCGGGCAAGAATGCTAATACCCGTCGAAGGCAGCGTGATTTTGTGAGTTGGCTGGATCGTATTCTCAGAAGTGACCATACCTTGATAGACCAGGTAGTCATCGTACGGGAGCAATGTGTTGGCTTTAACCGAGTCTATAAACCACGAGAGATCCAGCACCGAAATGAGATTCCCGGCAAGTCGTGCGCGTGAGGGTTCGACTGTAATTGTCTCTGGCTTCTGATGAGACGTAGGCCTAAGACTATCTGATGACGGTTTGACATCCGTAGAATCATCAGTATCAGATTGAGTCTCTGAGCCATCCAGCACAATGACATCGTGACTATTTACAATGGCACTGTCCAACTTTCGACGTTTGCGCGGGGCTGTCTGGCTCTCGATCTCAGCTTCATTTTCCGCTCGACGGTTCTGATTTGCAACCTCCTCGGTTCGCAAACCGAGCTTTCGAAGTTCGAGTGCGGCGCGCTTCTTTGACTGGATCTTTCTTCCGAGGAAAAGTTTCGCCTCCTTCTTATCAAAGACCAAAGCCCCAGTCTCGCGAATTTCGGCCTCGAGGCGATGGAGCTCCTCTGGATCTTTCTCAAAGTTGGACTTGAGAAGATAGATAGAGGCAAATGCCAAAGGCATGTTGCTGTTCAGACTTGCGCAAGGACATGAAGCTTGGTGGCTAAGTACAGTATGTCGCAATACGCGACAGTGAGAAGTTGGTGGCGGGGTACAGGGATAATCGTATATAAATGAAATGTAGCGTTCTGATGTCATGAAAGAACATATAACGCGGGCACTTTCCTCCTATTCGTTTTCGGGCAGCTGTATGCAGTCACGTGTAGGACAATACACTGCCCAGGTGCAGGTGAGTTCAGGTTGTGTCAAGAGGATCGCTTTGGTACATTTCTACATGTTGCATCGCCAGCTATTTGAGCCGACGACGCTACGGCTCCATGAAACTCCGAATAACCATCCCCCCTACCACAAGGTATTTTCCGGAACTCCTGTCTATGTAAATGGAAGCGTACCTGCTCAAATCGCGAGGTCTATGTCCTATGAGAATGTCTCACCTGACCTTGCGGTCTCGTTTGGAATAACCCTTATAACAGCGGCAGGCATAGAAGTCAGAATCTCCAGTTTAGACATCTTCAAACTCCATATCCTCCTCGCTCTCATCCTCTTCCTTTAGCGTAGGCTCTTCAATACGAACTTTCTTTGCAGGCCGGCCGTCATCATTCGGCGTACCAGGTCCTGTTACCGGACTGGTTGCCCCAGTACTCGTCCCACTGGCTGATGCACTGCCGCTCCTCTTCTTCAAGACCCCCGGTAAACCATTCGCTGGCTGCTTGAGATCCCCAGCCGAGCTCGCCGGAGTACCGACACCCGAACCTGTGTTATTAGGAACGACATCCTCGAAGTCCTCTTCCGCCTCTTCATCATCAGTCTCATACTCTTCGTCCTTTTCCCTTTCGGCCTCCTTCACCTGTTCGGCTTTGAGTCGTGCAAAGTAGTCATCCAATGCTGCATCCTCGCCATTGGCGGATGGACTCCCGAGATTAATATTCTTCTTGTCCGTTTCGACTGACTGTGATGATTGATGCGATGGCGTTATGAACTTGACCTGGTCTCCACTGATTGTACTGTGTGTGAAATGAACGGGCATGACATTTTGGGCAGCCGTCTTCTCCTTCCTGGCCTTCTCAGCTGCAATATCCGCTTCTGTAGGACCCTCTGTTGCTGTAAGAGTGACTGATATGGAGGTCGGTCCAACATTTGTCATGCCACGAACAGCTGTTGGCTTTGCCGCAGATGCATCAACAGGCGCAGTCTCGTTTGCCGGGTTGGTCTCATCTCGGACGACCTTGAGTTGCGAAGCAAAAGCTCGGTCGAAATTGTTTTCAGGCACAATAACCTCGTCAAGCTTAGGTAACAAATCAGTGATGAATCTGAATTGTGAATGGTACTTGGTAGACTGCTCGTGACCGCCGCGATTGTTGTCTGGGTCATGGGTGAGAACGTTCGAGCATTTATGGCACAAGAAGCCAACTGAAATATCCCACCCATCAAGAACCTCGATCGCTGTCCATTCAGACTTGCACCTCGAGCAGAAGTATTCTTTTCTCTCCTCTTCCGGCACGGTGTTACCCTGGACCTTCTTGTTCATAAGGTAGACCCGCCATTTGATTGCATCGATGGTAGCTCGGTAATCGATGAAATAGTATGTTCGGTTCATAGGGCGTTGCTGTCCTTCTTTGACTTCGGCACGAGTATGACTACCCAACGTAAGCGTTAGTATCATGCTTCTTGCACAGAACGTGAAGCATACACGGCAAGAAAACGATCCTCCCTCAAACGCCCACACAACTTGTGCAGCTCCTTCGTGTTCATGCCCATCAAGTATGCGAGATCATCATCGCGCAAACTAGTGACCACGTCAGCATCTCTCCTAGGAGCCACTACAGACTCATTTGCAGACATACGCTGAATGGATGATCAGCGCATCAACAACTAGAATGTGCTTGGTATCGTAAAACGAACGCACGCACGACCGCACGAGACTCTGCGCCAACTCCATTGCAGGCTCAGGATTTGTCGAGTACCGGAGGAGAAAAGGACAGGAAATGCCGACCGGCTACGTGTTGCGCCCAGGTGGCTCAAGGGAAGGCTTCAACCTCGAAGATCTGAAATTGAGAGGTCGACGATGACAAGAGAACAATGAAAAGATGGTTAGAGGGAGACAAAGGCGCCCATTCTTCACAGCAGGCAAAGATTATCGCCGATGTGAATGACAGGAGGTGTAGAGTCGCGAGTGTGGTCTTCCACCTGCAGGGCCTTGGTAAAATACAATGAATGGAAGAAGCTGATATTCAGAGTCGCAAGCCAAGGGCTTGAAGTTCACAAGGCTGAGCTAGTCAGTGACGCTAGTCTGTAAAAGCACTAGCGTTTGATCTCTCAGCCTGGTTCGAGGTTTCTGCTCAAGGCTGCGAAAATACATTTTATTTTCAATTGAAGGCTATGAAAGTTTTCCTACGACAAAAATGGCAGACAACCCTCCTGCCGCTCAGCCATCAACCAGTGCAGGTGACCGCGCGGCCAAGGATCGCACGCCGTCCAATTCACGAGGCCGCGGTGACAGCAGGAATCGCGCCAGCCGTGGCCGGGGAAGAGGTCAGGACAGAGGTCGGGGGAGGGGCAGAGGGGATCAGAGTGGTCGCAACAAGAGGAAAGAGGTCGGCAGAAAGGATTGGGAGTCCGTGAACAATCCCTTGTCTTATTTTGCTTAACTAACTAATTGAGTGCTTCTCGTGCAGACAAGAGAAGTCGAAATGATGAGCAAGCAGTGAAGCGCCGAAGGTTAGAAGATGGCGACGAAGAGGTGGCGTCTGCATCACCATTTTCAAAGGAAGAAATCGAGGCCGAAGCGCGGAAACCCAAACGAAAGGTCGCTGTTATGATTGGCTATGCAGGCTCTGGCTACAAGGGCATGCAAATCAACAACCAAGAGAAGACCATCGAGGGAGATCTGTTCAAGGCATTTGTGGCTGCAGGAGCCATTTCCAAAGCGAACGCTGACGACCCCAAGAAATCCTCCTTGGTTCGATGTGCTCGAACAGACAAAGGTGTACATGCTGCAGGAAATGTCATCTCGCTGAAACTTATTGTAGAGCAGCCTGACATTGTGGAGACCATCAATAAGCATTTGCCGCCGCAGATTCGAGTCTGGGGCTTTGAACGGACGAATGGCTCCTTCAGCTGCTATCAGACATGCGATTCCCGGTGGTACGAATACTTAATTCCAACATACTCTTTCCTACCACCCCATCCGCAAAGCTTTCTTGGAAAGAAACTGGTGGAGTCCGCTGAGAAGGAGGGGATTTTCGAGACATATCAGTCTTTACAAGAAGATGTGTCTTCCTTCTGGGCAGAGACAGATGAGAAATATGCAGGTCCTATTCTGGCTAAGCTAGATCCTGAATTGAGAGACGCTGTCATGGCATCAATCCACGCGGAAGAAAAAAAGCCCGCCATAAAAGATGAGGCGACTGAAGTCAAAAGTGACGACACATATGATGCATCTAACATCAAGGTTGAAGACATCGCGGAGCCATCAAAGACGGGTGTTGAATCTCTCGAGTCGATGGAAGTCAAGGCCAAAGAGACTTATCTTAGCACGGACGTGAAGGAGGAGCCTGGTCAGGATTTGGATGGCGTCAAAATTGAGGCAACGGACGACACGGTCAAGACTGAAGATCCTGAGGAGTCAAAGTTTACCCTGACGCCCCTCGAAGCAGCCATCAAAGAAGTGAAAGCTGCATATATCAATGCGAAGAAGGCCTACCGAATTTCCCCAAGCCGAAAGCAGAGAGTGCAAGAAGCTCTGGATTGTTACATTGGAACCAAGAACTTTCATAACTACACTATCCAAAAGACCTACTCGGACCCATCCGCAAAACGAGTCATTCGCTCGTTCAAGGTCAACCCTGAACCAGTCTATATCAATGACACAGAATGGCTGTCTTTGAAGGTACACGGTCAGTCGTTTATGATGCATCAAATTCGCAAGATGGTGGCCATGGCTGCTCTTGTTGTGCGTTGCGGTGCCCAGAACAGCATCATCGAGGAGACTTACGGCCCTGCCAATATTAGTATCCCTAAAGCGCCCAGTTTGGGTCTATTGTTGGAAAGGCCCGTTTTTGAAACATACAACCAACGTGCTGTCACAGAATACATGCGAGAGAAGATCGATTTCGACAAATACGAAAAGGAGATGAATGAGTTCAAGCAAAGAGAAATCTACGATCGACTTTTCAGGGAAGAAAATGAGAATAACCAGTAAGTAATTTCATCCTCGTTTTTAGCCGTGACTGACAGCCATAGGTTCCATGCTTTCTTCCATCACATCGATCACTTCCGAACTGATTACTTCTTGTGGGTCACAGCATCAGGAATCTCGGCTGCGAAGCTGAGTAAATCGGCTTCTAGGCGTGATGATCTGAGTGACGATGAGGTTGATACCAACGGCCAGGAGGGCTGAGTTAACAGATGCAGCCATTGCAGCCATTGCAACCAAGATGGGTCAATGAATGCAAAGGAGCCCGGGGCCCGATAGTGAGCTGGTAATAGCAATGTTGCAATGGTCAGGTGCTAGCTTTCAAACTTGTCTTTACGCACAAGCCAAGCTATTATGGCCTTCACAAGACATTGAGTATCCAAAGCAAAAGCTCCTTTGTCCTCAGCTCGTGACGTTCCGTATCTTATGAGGTATTCAGAATGCATTGTGGCATGAAAAGCCTGGTATCTATCCTGGTCGCTTGTGACACCGAACGCCTTGTATCCCATCCCAAATGTGCCAGTGGTTAGAATTAACCATATTTTCCCCTCAAGATGTCAAGTTTGTTCCTTCGGATGTCTTCTTCAGAAGCGCTTCAAGCATTTCTCCAACCTTCGTAGAATCCTCGTCCATCTTCCCCTCTCCTTCACCCTCCTTGATACCTCTCAAGGGACCAAACAGCCACATCTCCTTCAGCTCGCGCGTCAATTGAAGGAGGTCCTCCGAAGCCCGGACCTAGTCAAATCAGTGTCACACTTGACGTTGGGAGGGGGAGGCGCATACCAGAGCAGAACTCTCAACCTCCATTTGAAATGCCTGAGCAGCAGCAACCTCTTTCGTAGCACCCTCCTCGATCGGACTCGCAGCTAAGGATACAATCTTGCTAAATCTGCGAAGTAGTTCTGCCACGTAGAACTGCTCGCGATCTACGAAACCGTCGTCAGCTGTCGGCTTGCGCGGTGATTTGGGAGGTGGAGAGAGAACGGTGTTGGCAGGAGGTGGGAGGACTGTCATCGACGACGATCGAAGTTGTGGGCGAATGACGTTTGTCTGTACCGGCGTGCCATTCGTTTGAATGGGTGTACCGTCGAGGAAGGGCATGATTGCGGTTTTGATACAAGAAGTTGCGTTGAGGGATTGGGGTCGTGGTTGACGAGTTGTTGCATCGTAAGAAATGATGAAAAGGAGCCTTACCTATTAGACTAGTGGTGGTTCGTTGCGCGCCTTCCATATCTATATATACTGTATTATACTATCACGGTGTCTGTTAAAGGTGAATGATTCAGAAGCTCGAAGCTCGAAGCATTCATTCCCAACGCTCCACGTAGATCCCGTCGTGCCCCGCTGTCAGTGCCCCGCATCGTCACACCCCAAGACGAGACGCTGTCGCAGGAATACAGACTTCTTCATCTGTTCCAAGACGAACATTCGTACCAAAGGATACTCACACACTCGCCAATATGCAATCGGGAATCTCAGGTATTACAATCTATATGTCTGTAATTTGTCTCTAATGTTATACCTACAGCTTCCCAGGAGCTCCACACAGCGTTCAAAACGCTTGTGTCCTCGGACGAGCATAGAGGTCTACTATGCACCATCACCAAAGAAGCCCTGACACCAGTCACTGTTCTCACTCCTGCCAGCTCATCCTTCGCCGATGACCTTTCTCTCCTCGAACCACATCTGCAACCAAAGGAAGCGCTCTATATTATCCTGCGACGATACGCCAGCACCGAGAATGCCCCCTTCGTCGCCATCACCTACGTTCCAGACTCTGCCCCGGTCCGGCAGAAAATGCTTTTCGCTTCCACACGTCTCACGCTGGTGAGGGAGCTGGGTATTGAGAGGTTCCGGGAGACCATATTTGCGACGACGAAGGAGGAGTTGACCGCTCAGGGATTCGAGAAGCATGATAAACATGTCAAGCTTGAGGCGCCTCTAACGGAAGAGGAGCAGAGCTTGGGGGATGTCAAGAGGAAGGAGGCGGAAGAAGGACGGGGGATGAATGAGAGGAGGAGCCATGTGAGTTCGGGGGTGAGCATGCCAGTCAGTGAGGACGCGCTGCAGGCGTTGAAGAGTCTTGCTGCGGATGGAGGAGAGAATCTTGTGCAATTGGTCAGTCAATATTATTTGGGCGCGTATCGAGGATGTTGCTAATATTGTGCAGAAAATCAACATCGCGACCGAGACTATGGAGCTGGCCTCCAGTTCTGCGACGCCGATTTCATCTCTCTCCTCGACTATTTCAGCCACCGAACCTCGATACTCCTTCTACCGCTACGAACACACCTATGACGGAGTTTCATCCTCGCCGATCTTGTTCATATACACTTGTCCCTCTGGTTCCAAAATCAAAGAGCGCATGCTTTATGCTGCTTCATCTCGGTCGGCTGTGCAGATTGCAGAAGCTGAAGCAGGTTTGAAAATCGAGAAGAAAATTGAAGCGAGTTCTCCTGAAGACGTGTCGGAGGAGAGCATCAATGGCGACCTACACCCGAAAGCGGAAGTCAAGAAGGCATTCGAAAGACCGAAGAGGCCGGGTCGAAAGTGATTGGGGCAAGAGACATTTCACCAAAATACAAGAGGAATTTAGGAAGAGCACAAGGCTTTCATAGTAGAACGCTATGCTTACCATACTCCACAGAGAAAGGTATCCGAACTCCCATGCAATGGGAATGACCAAAGTATCCAGAATAGCAACGTCTTACACAAGTCTGCGTGCTCATCTTTCCAGGTATAAAAATCTCGACCTTCTACCCGTCGCTGTCCAATTATTCCTCATACTTTCCACCGACAATCGGCATAGTGCTGTTCTCCAACTTTTCCTTGAGGTACTCGTACACGGTGAATGTTACAGCTTGACCAGGAGCCACACGCATAATTCGAGGTGTGATACCTTTATAGAAGGCATGGAATCCTTCTTGTCTGTCAAGCATACTTCATCAGCGATCTCATTCTTCTATATATAAAATTCAATCAACGTATCCACTTACCGAAACATATCTTTCGCAATTGCCGTTATTCGGCTGAGTGCCGTCTCTCCAGGTAGTCCCGGAGTCTTTTGTAGTCTTGTCTTGATGGTATCAATGGGTGCATTAGAGAGAGGTCCCATGGCTCCGGAGACGAGACCGATGAGGGTTGTCTGGTAAGATGGGAGCGGTGCGTCGGCGTAATCTGGTTGCCATTTTTGGAGGATTTCTTTGAATTCTGTGTATGCAGTGAAGTTTACTGCTTGATTGGAACCTATGTGGGTGATTTTGTTAGCATACTTATCCGAAAACGAGAGATGGTATGATCTCCTCGCGTATCGAAAGGAGTAGAACACACCTTGCCTCAGCGCAGTCAGAGAGACGCCACGATACAGAGCTCCAGGTCCCTCTTCCTTCAGAACTGTATAGAGAGCGTGTGCAGCGTTTCTGTACTTTGGTATATCCAATGGATCGGCCATACTGTGATGTTGTGCTTGTAGTCGGATTTTGATGACTTCCATTGGTGTTACAACAGCCACTGCCTCGGTCACGCCTGCTGCTAAACCAGCTATTCTAGGAGTTAGCATGTTCCCAAACTGGTCCTTGCATGCCTTGTCTAAATATATATATAATCATCGCGTTGTGGTACTGACCTAGAAACGTTGCTTGCCCACTAACAGCGCCTGTCTCCTTGTCTGCCAACAACTTTTTGTATGCTTCAAAGCTCGTGAATCGAATGGCCATTTTCGGCACAATACCCGTAACAACAGCTCCCAATCCTTTATATAGACCCAGAGGTGTTTCTCTCTTCACAATCTCTGCTCCTGTGGCTACGAAGCCGCGCTTCTTTGCGCCTGGGGCGCGGGCTCGACGAGATAGCTGCATGCGCACTTTGATGGTATCTGAGGGAAAGGTCAGAGTGATGATCCAGTATCCGAGGGTAGGGGCGCAACTGCTTACCTAGTGGATGGCATACAAGTGCCTCCATCATGCCTGCTGTTCCTCCAGCTATGAGGTTGGATTAGCATGTGGCCCTGGCTACAATACCGACCAGAAATCTGAACAGAGCATACCAATCAAATTCGTCGCAGCTGAAGCTGGCTTCTTGCCATTCGACCCCGATACATTCTTCGCAGACATGCTGAGGGCTTGTGCGGATGTCGTGCTCTCACAGTTGTTGTGCTTTCACCTCGGGTCAACGGTGCCTGTTCTCTACCTCCAAAACTCGATAGCTTTCAATATATACTGGCAGCGACACCATAAGCAAGCAGATCAAGCAGAGAGGAAGAAATTATCCAAAATTTTAACAGAGGGAGACAATGAGCGTGAGGCAGAGTGAGGTAGATGGATTCTACAGAGTGGCCGTGCTAATAGTTTTCTTGGGAGCACATCTGATCCGCGGCTCACGCCCACAGTCATGCTGGTCTTGACCCTATGCAGACATGGAAGCTAGAAGGGCCCAGGATTGGAATGGGCGTCTGTGGAGCCGGGTTCGGGTGTCGAGCTCTCAGCGCGTGGTCCCAAGATATTGTTCTAGCTCGGCGCAGCGGAGGGGTAGAAATACGGTATGGACATGCACGTAAAGGTATAATGAAATGGGAGGGGAGAATGGCATTATGGAGAGTATGTATATATGAGCATAACAGGAAAGCCTTTATTCATCAATACGGGAGAGTGATGAGTGGTGGTATGGAATGTTGATATTTCATCCCTTTGTTCGACTTCGACTTTCACATTGCTACTTATCCTCGGTGACGTGTGTTTTCTTCCCCGCAAAATCACAAGCTTTCATGTGTGACCGGCAGCAACTGGAACTGGAATTGATCCGAGCCGCTCCGACGGAAGAGAATAATCCGGGGGTGGGGAGATGCCGAGGTTGTTTTTCTCGCTACCGAGTGACTCCAGGAGCGCTCATACTGAGGAGCTCCCAGCTTGTATGCTAGAGAGGCTAGGTAGCATACGAGGCTCCAGCACTCGAGAATCTTACAGAGACTGAGATGAGATGCCTGAGATGAGGTTTTAGGGCAAATAACTGGAGCGTACGCCCTGCGTGATATGAGTGGAATTTGTTTATGACTGGCCAGAAAGACTTCTGTCCTCTTCGACTAACACGTTTAGGTTGCAAACAAACTCTGAGACCGGGCAATTTCAAGCTTACTTGCCATATTACCGTCCATCCAGTGATTATTCTCTTTTCCTAATGTCAAATGGACACTCTAGGTTCTAGGCTCCTCCGTGTTGGCATCAATGACCCTACTACCCTTCTCAACCGATCAATAACTTCCACCATAATGTGGTCTATCCCATCTTGCCTCCTTCTCCTCCTCAGGCTCACTCCGACCATCAAAATACTGGACTCTCTTCTCCTCAGTGAGAACACGTAGATCGAAATCCTCTCTAGGATCGATCGTAGTCCCATTAACTGAAACATAGGGTCTCGTTTCATCCCCTCCATCCCACTTTGCACGCCAAATTTCTCTCTTGCCTTCTTTGCTATCAGCTAGCTCTATAAGATCCACGACATTGGTCTCGCCCACCCCACCAAAGGTAAAGCATCGCACTCCACATTTGGGACAGAAGTAGTATTTCCGTTCCTTGTTGTAACACTGGTAGGTACTCAACTCATGATCTGGATCAAGTGGTGAAAGAAGCATGAAATCGTCTCGAGGATCGGCAGGATGAACGTGGAACATGTTCATCTTGAAACACGTGCTGCAGTTACAGCGGTAGATTTCTTGTTGGATTGGTTGTGGTGGACGAGACGACGAGAATGGATGTGGAAGGGTGAGGAAGACGATGTACTGCGTCAATCCACAGTGACAGGATCCACGGCATGCTTGTCTCTTTGGCGCTGTCTCTGCCATCTTGTGAGATGAGAGGCCTTGGACGAGTGAAGTCCTGATCTGAAGCGATGAATTGGTCAATCATGGAATCTCCGAGTGCAGGGTGCTACCTCGAGGTATAACTACTTACAAGGGATCCTTGCTCTTCAAGATTGGATGCTGACTAGACAGCAGGTAGGCGTTGAGAAGAGGCAAAGCAGAGATTTAGACAGTCTGATTCAATGTACAGTTGTCCCCAAAAGCAGCTAATACGACAAACATAGTGCAACTTTTCTAGGACGAAGGATGTTGCATAGTAGGCACGTGTGCTTACTACTGCGCCGTAGAACTCCTGTACCTGAGGCTCAAAAACTGGGCCGGGGCAAGTTTGACAGCAGCAGGCGAGCAAACTTACTTTGGCTCGCGATCTGATCTGACGTCTGCATCTCTTTACGCTCGCGGGTCCTGTCCCCACAACACCCTGGGTTGTACAAAGTAAATCGGCTCTCAGCTCTGACCTCTACAGCAGAGTCTTGGCATATCGGTGGGGCGTGGCTCTGGGCGGAATCAGGGCCCGTCTTCCATGTCGAGGTATTGATTGGGGATGTTGGTTATGGATATTGATCCACCGTCACGTCCACGTCCACGTCCAGCTTCGTTTCCAGCAAAATTCTCGCTTCTGGGGGCTTGGCACGGTTGGGATTGATTTGCTGCTAGGTTTGCCACTCGAGCCCGGGCCTTGGGAACTCGAGAGTTTCTAGATTAGACTCTTGCGAGGGAGGGTTACAGTACAGCACCGCAGTTGAGGAGGCTTCCTTGCTTCTGCTTCCAGTTTTGCATGTCGAGATGGAATAAGTGCAAGCCTTCTCATTGTAATTCCGGGTCACTTCCCCGATAATTAGTTTCTGGCTCTTCTCCACGGCATATAGGATCTTGAAAGCGCGGCTCGGCGTAGATACGCATCTCACTGGAAATGCCCATCTCACTTGGGATGCGCATCTCACAATCTGCGCTCAACCCTATTTCGGTCCCGGGCGGCACTGGGACAGAGGCTCATCGGGACCGTGGATGCAGATCATTGACAGCACTGCCGCTATGATGGGGATGGGGATATAGATGTGAGCAACAAAAACTTCAGACCCTTACTTGGCCTAGCCTGGCAAGCCTTATGCGGGAGCATCGATCCTTCTTCAATTTGTAGCCGTGGCCGCTTCCACCACCCCAGTACTCCCTCCTGGCTCTCGATCCATGCTGACATGGCCGATTCTGCTTGACTAGCAGTTCTCGACTAGCAGTCGCATACATGTCGTCGGTTCTGCTTCTTGTCTAGTCTGGTTGGAGAGAGGTATCTCGGTCCTATTGTACTTCCAACCAACGTCCATGCGGCCTCTTCTTCGCGAGTGCCGTGTCTTCTGTCCATGATCTTCATCCTTTGCAACGCGTTCATATCGTTATTAGCTGTCTTTGATAGGCCAATGGTTCTTGGCATCGCTCTCAACCGTACTCGTTCAGAGCCCACCCAACTTGAGGAGTCACTTTCTCCATCGACGGTAGCTCGATTGGTCAGGTAATCCTCCGCGGATTGGCGGGGACTCAAGATGAGGTCAGTGATTGCCTGCTCGACCCGCGAGCAGAGCCAGAAAAGCAGCGGGTCGAGGGATCAAAATCTAGGAGAAAGAAACTGTGGATCATATTGCTTGATATTTCATATTCGTAATACGTGACGGCATCTGTCTATTTGGACGACGTGAAGGCAGGGAGCGCGAGCATGTAAGATACAGAGATTTCTTATAAGAGCGTGACTGCACATACTCTGGGGTAAGGTCAAGCACGGCACTCATCATGCGTCCTTCTTCTCTCGCTCCGTTTCTTTGCCTCTTTGGCTTCACTTCGGCGGCATCCTGCCCTTATAACACGGCGCGCAGGACGACGACGAGGGCGGAGACATCGCAAGATGCCAACTATGTGCTGCGTCGTTCAGACCCTGCACCAGGCAAGAAGGGTGTTTTCTTCCACAATCGCATCTCCCCGGGGGTGTCCCAGCTTTACATAGCCAATGCAGATGGCTCAGACGCCCGCTTGCTGCTTGGCAGTAACTCAAGTTACGAATACGATGCTCAGTGGTCGCCAGACGCTGAGTGGATTGTCCTCACGAGCGAGCGCAATGGTGATGGCAACTCGGTAACAAATCCCTCATACTTGCCCATTCCAGTACCACCCATATTAACTTGAGAATTAGGATATATGGAGGGTGCGCCCTGATGGCTCTGGGTTGGAAGAAGTAGCTGCGACCCCAGCTGTCGAAACAGCTGGATCCATCTCGCCAAATGGAAGTCTAATCGCATACTCGGGCACGCTCAATAACTGGAAGAGCAACATCTGGATCAAGGACTTGACTACAGGCGACAACTATGTAAGATATCCCACAAACCCTTTTTAACTCTCCTGGCTTCATGGGTCCTGATCATGAATCGAACAGAACATCACAAATACAACCGCAATTGCCGGGAATTCCAGTCTACCGTAAGTTGCTTTCCCCTACAGTCAGAATGTACTTGCTCTCGGGGAGTTGGGGATTGTTTCGGAGCCCAGAGACATATCAATGTAGACCTCGCGCTTGGTAGCTTTTGTGTCGTCGATTTGATCCGTGATTATACTAACATGGATGAGTAGTGATGGACATTTTCGGCCTGCCTGGTCCCCTGATGGCGAATGGATAGTCTTCTCCTCGGACAAGGATACTCTTTGGCGCGGGCACAATGACACGAAAGGTTGGGAACACACACAAGAAACATCGATCTATACCATGCGCTTAGATGGAACTGGCTACCGCAAAGTAGCCAACAGCTCCGGGTACAGTCTTGGATCACCCAAGTTCTCACCTGATGGCTCACGTGTGATCTTTTACCAGATGGGCGTCGAGGATACGTTCTCAGCGCGCATTTACTACCACGCAGACTTGGTGACGAACCAGATTGCGTCTGTTGATTTTGCCACGGGCGACGACTGGATCACCCACACGGATTGGGATGGTATCAAGATATTTCCGCAGTATATTGACAACAGCACGATTGCGTTTTTGCGAAAAGGCAGTGGCGTGACAGGCTCCATCCAAGGTTTGAACTATACCGCGGCCCTTCCTGGTGGCACGATCACCGACGGCTTCTCGTACGTCAACGGCTCATTCCGTTCTCCTTCTTGGTCTCCTAACGGTACCCTGGTGAGTCTCTCTGCTTTCGGATAATTGTTTTCCTTGCGAGCTGTTTTGGGAACCCTATGTCCCGAGACATGCCGCACTGGTTCCAAGTCCATACACAAGTACTTAAACTGAATCCAAATGTTACTGAGCAGGTCATCTACCAAGTGCAAGCACTGGACCCAATCCGCGCCCTTGGAAAGGAGCTTTACAGCTGGGATGACGACTGGGAATACCGCTTCATCGATGTCTTCCCGAAGATGTCTTCCCAGGGCGTCATAGCTTATACAAATCAACAAGTAGGCGATGCCAGCGCATCCGTCTACACCATGCTACCGAGCGGTGCGAACCATTCCTTGGTCTTTGAAGATTTGTCCAACACGACGATCGTTCCTTCTGTCGATACTGTGGATGGCGCCTTCGATGCTTTTCAGGCTGCGTGGACATCCGATGGCAAATATATTGCTTCAAGCTGGGGCAACACGTTCCAAGGACATGCCGTCGGGCCAAGCGCCGTAGTCATGGTAAGATCACTCAATCCTGTACTCAATTCACATCCCCCCTATGGAACTTCCGAACACCTTCAATCTTGTAGAGATGGATGGTGCTAATTCACCCAAAGTACCCAAGCAATGCCACCGGAAATGAGTATACAATCATATCCAACGCATCTGTGCTCAATTCGGGCTTTCCCAGCTTCTCTCCCGACAATGAGCGCTTGGTATACCGCGAGTTTACAGAAGGTTGGCCGCTTGGCCTTCGCATCTTGAATTTGACGGATGGCAGCACGCAGGTACTCACGACTGGCTGGGACAACACACCCGCGTGGTCTCCCGATGGAACACGTATGTATAAACTCCTAACTGATTACACAATCGGGAGCCAGCCAATGAGCCTCCCGAGTGCCCGGCCTTCAAAACCACCTGTTGAGAGCTGTACTAATTGGTTCCAGTCATCCTCTTCACTCGCCGCACCAGTATCCCCAATGCAAACGTCTATGAAGATAACTACGATATCTGCACTATTCACCCAGACGGTTCCAATTTCACCAACCTCACGCCGAGTCTCGCAAATGATGCGCACGCCGTATTTACCAACGATGGCAAGATCATGTATTCAACGGGCGAGTTCGGATTTCAGGACGAGGGTCCCTTGTTCGATGATAACTTCCAGCCATATTCCCAGATCATTGTTATGAATGCCGACGGGACAAACAAGACGACAATGACAAATGGTCTCTGGGAGGATGCTATGCCGCTGTTTGTACCAAATGAGTCTTGGAGCTAGATGGGGTTTTGCACGTACGTTGTTATCGGTGTGTATCTTTCTGAATATGTACAAAGTTCGCTAGCATTGGTTGGCAATGAATTATTATTTCCTTGAGGAGTTTGTTATTCAAGTGACGTAAAAAGCATCATTTGTTAGAGAGAGCAAAGCTCGATATATCTGCAATCATCAATTGAATATATCACTCCTACAAAGACACCTTGTCTACTAAGAAAGGTAATTCACAGCCTCCGATATTTCTAACTGTTTCGAGAACTCTCTTCTTTAAAACTGGTATAATATGTTTATCACGATAACCTCAATTAATCAGACACGTCCACGGATCATTCCAGTTACATTTTCCAACTGCTGGGCCATCCCCAAACCCTGTGAATGGCAACCTGGCGTAGTGAGATTGTGCCCACTCTACAATCTTATCATCCAATAGTCAGCAAACGTAACACCTCAAAGCATCTCTGCACACTTACATTGTCAAAGTTCCGGCACTCATGAGCCACCGTAGCCCAAGCTCGAACCTCTCCCCACTTCTCGCTCCACTGGTACACATTCGGGGTAATATCCCCATTGCATTGCGTAGATTGGCGTAGAGCATCTATGCAATGGTCCAGATGCATGGTACTCAGATCGCGCCCTCCCTTAGCCCAGAGTGCATCGTCGGGGGTATCGAATAGAGTGTAAGGGTTGTAGGTGCTGTTCCATTGATCTTCCAGGAAGTAGTATAATCCGAGGCGGAGACTGTCTATGCAATGCAGGTCGTGGAACACGTTTAGTACTATTAGGTATCCGCTGCCTTCGTATTCAGGCTCGGGCATGGTTTTATTCGGAAGAAGTTGTGCCTCTTCTTCGGTGATGTGGGTGTTCATGTCTATTCGTGATTGGTCAGTTGATGTCCAATCATGCCACATCAGAAGTTGGTCTGAACGTACGTGCATAGAGGTCTTTCCAGAGCTCGTTGTTGTAGTCAGTCGGCGGCCCTTGATATTTCGTTTCACCTCCATAGATTCCACTTTCAAACTTGTTGAGCTGGTAGTCCAATGCATCTCGTGCTGGGGCTGGAAGGAGAATTAGCCACAACATCACTTTAGAGACATAAAGTCAGGGAGAAGTAAGGGATGAGTGGCTGGTTCCTCACAGTAAAGTTGTGTATGATCGCGGCAGATCTTAGATTTGTCCTCGAGCAGCGCATTTGCCTTGGAAATAGCAGCAGTTGAAAAGATGACCACAGCGACATTCGCTATTAGAGACAGGAACAACAGAGCGAGGAGAATGTAGGTAGATGTTGGACGAGCGTGGGCTTTCTTATTCCTCGGGATTTCGAGTTTCTTCTCAGACGCGAAGTCGTAGGCGGGCAAGCTTGAGCTGGAGAGCAAGCCCTCAGAGTCTGCAACTTCGTCGTACATTGTGGGAATTAGAATGATGGGCTTGGAAGTTCCAATGCGAGGGGCTTGACCGAAGTACGTTGTCGATGTCACGAAGTGAGGTTCAGGTAATTTCTATTGCGGGACCGTACAGTATTATTGCAAAATGCAACACCTGGTCTTTGCTCGATATCTTTACCTCTGCTCCGCGCGCTCGAATGCCCCATTATGAGGAAATGATCGCTACGCGCTACATTGACATGGCATAAGGATTGTTGTGCATATTGATTGACGTGAAGAGAAGCGAAATGCGCCGAGATGGCAGCGCGCGGGAGAGGACCGCGGGGCGTGCCGCCGAACTGGTGCTCCCGTACTCGCGAACTAATTCAACTAATTCTATAATAGACTAGCCGCGCTGACAGAGATCGTGACACGCCCAAGATGTAGAGAACCTGAGAAGATCGACATGCTCGGTGGAAGGCCTCTTGGGACTGCCAGAAGCTAGACAAAGGAACTGAAATTCCACGTAATAAGGCACAGCATGCTGCAACACGATGGAACGTCGTGAGATTTCGGGATAGGAGACAACAGGCTTCAAAACATGCTGTATAGTAGATACTGATGGCGTCGACAACCTCCCATATGCTGTAGGTTCTGAAGACATGCGATGGAAGACGTTGCAAGCGGATTGAGTATGGCAATGTCGAGTCGACCAAAACGGACTAGCGTGATGTCAGGGCCTCGGCCCCAAGCCAAAACCAACGTCAACTTTCTGGAACTTCAATGAATTATTGACATAGTTGTCACTAGATGGCTGGAACCGCTCCTAATCTTTCTCTTACTCGTCGGTCTCATTCTCTTCCAGACGAGGTGATTTGGAAGCAGGGGAAATAGAAATCAAAGCTGGTTCAATTCCTGGTTTCCGTGGAACACCGAGATGTCCTACGAATACTTTCGCAGAGGCGCGGTCTAGGAACGAAATTCGAAGAGTCACGTATTCCTGGTTTCCTAGACTGTTCGTATGCACATATTGACCTGTCTGCAGCTGTCACAAGTATGTTCACTCAAGTTACGACCGTCGGTCTTTGAACGGGACATCTCAGATGTATATGGTCTATTGATTTGCAGAGGTCGTGTATTGTTTGAGCTGCAAAACTACAAGGATAGCGAACAAAAATAACCAAGCAACCTTCCCTCGTCCTCCCAGACCAATCCCCAGCTCCAGCATGTATCTCAACCTCATTTGACTAGCGAAGGCCTAGGTGATTGGCGATCAATCTCTGTCTCTCATCCTGACAAAGTCTCAGCTGAAGATCAAATGGTTTTGGAAAAGTTTACTTACGTGGTCCTAAGCCCATTTCGAACCGTACTCGTCGGCACCAGCCTCAGCGCGCTTGGCCCACTTTGATCCATACTCATCAGCTCCAGCCTCAGCACGCTTGGCCCATTTTGAACCATACTCGTCGGCACCAGCCTCAGCACGCTTGGCCCACTTCGATCCATACTCATCGGCACCAGCCTCAGCACGCTTGGCCCACTTTGAACCATACTCGTCGGCACCAGCCTCAGCACGCTTGGCCCACTTCGATCCGTACTCGTCGGCACCAGCTTCAGCACGCTTAGCCCACTTCGATCCGTACTCATCAGCTCCAGCCTCAGTACGCTTGGCCCACTTCGAACCGTATTCGTCTGCTCCATCCTCGTGAGGGGCCCTAGTAACCTCCATATTGGCGTTGGTAGTTGGCAGTGCTGAGACAGCAAGTGCAAAGGAAACAAGACTGATGAGGGTGATCTTCATCTTGGCGATTTGTTGTGAATGTAGGCGTAGGTTTGAAGTGTTGGAAGGGAGGCTATTTATGGAAGAGACTGGAACTATCGAGAGTTTGTCGGACTTGGAAGTGGGTGTGGTTGGAGGACGGTATTCGGGGCTCTTTGGGTTTATATATTCCAGAGTCGATCGTGGAGGTAATGTCTCGAGTTTGGCGGAGGTCTTCAATCAGGCGTTGCTCTCGCCTTCCTTCCGCCGTTGCTGCCGCGGCAATCCCAGTACTCGAACATGCGAACTCTCGAAGAGCCGCTACTCAGATGCCGCTGCGGCAGCCCGTAGCGATCCTTCCAAGCAGCCATCAGTATACCGCGCGGCGAGCATACTCACCAAGGACAGTCGCCCTCGGTAGTTTACACCCACAGATTCCCTGACAAATCATGGATCTCAACATTTCTCCTGCAACCTATGGATCTTTTCATGTTTATGCCACCAAATGCTCGAGCATTGACTTCCTACCACAACCTGCTGCTCAATTTTTCCTTGGAACCTCAAACGGAGCAAGAGATACTATACTTGAACCCTAAACCTAAGACGCAATGAATACACCATTTTCCTGGCACAAACACACCCGTATGGCCTCCAAGACCTACCATCCACTTGTCTCATCACCAGACTCTTCTGCTTCCGAAGATGGCGAACCCGAGTTCAAGGTTATTCCCGGACCACAATATACATCATGTCGAAGGAAGTTGGGAGGCGTCATTGTGGCCTTGGTCGTATCGATCGTCGCCCTCGGGACTTACGCTGCGAAGCTCTATATGAAGGGGAGCTACATGAGTGGTCCTCAGCCAATTACATGCCTGTGTGGTTCTTCAACTTCTGAGGCTGTAGCTTTGGGTTGCAAATATGACAGCCTGTCTGCCTGCTGGCTACCAGCACACTGCCGCGATGATGAGCTTACAGCTGAATTCGAACATGCTGGAAGTGGGCCCAATGGCGAGTGGCCGTACTGGGCTGACAGTGATGGAACGAGGCCCATGAGTGTGGAGGAAGTTGGACTTTTGGCAGATCTCCCAACATCTGAAGCAGTGTTTTACTCGACGTTTGGCTGGCATGTTGCACATTGCGCTTTCTACTGGAGGAAGGAGTTCAGGATGAGGGCGAAGGGACTCATGTTGGAGAATCGGTATGATAGGGAGGATCATGTTGAGCATTGTTATCCAATATTCATGTCAAACAAATCTGTGGATGTAATAGGTGCGGCGTTTGGTGTTAACCTTGGAGGAGAGAGAGTCGCTCATGCACATATGGACAAGCCCTAGAGATATGACGATCGGAGTGACAATGAAATAATTTGAATCTGACTTTGCCAAGTATGACTTTATCCTGATCTTTCTTCCATCATCACTCTGACTGTCTGACATAGTCTTCCTCAATTTTTACATTAAACTGAGTTTTCTTTTGTTGAAAATATTGACAAGTGCTACCTGGGCGACATCGTGCTATCACGTGCTTTGGTATCTGACCTCCTGCGAGCTTTGAGTAAGCCTGAGGTCTATTTTCTTTAGATAGGAAATGATCACCAAGCGTGTGTAGCCCGACCAAGTCTCACTTTCTTCCGAACAATTTATTACCGCTGAGATGGAGTGATCCTATGCGGGACGCTGCGATAAAAGTCCCCGAACAGCCTGCGCGCGGCTGCAGGTTTGTGGAGTCGAGTAGCGTTACCGCCATGACATGGGATCACTCAATCTTGCAAAGAAGTAGAGTTCATCTCATTGCGTATCTGACTATATCATTTCATCGAGGTTTTCTTATCTGCAGTCAGAAGCAATTCACAACTCATAATACAATCTTTTCGCCAACATGTACACAAAGGTTCATGAGGACGATTTCGACGAGAGCACCGAATCACTTCCCACAATTCATTCCACGAGGACTCGCTTTACGTTTCTGAGGACACCAAATATTCGTTCTTTACGGACATTCTTTACCCCAGAGCGCTTGATCATCTTAGCACTGCTCGTAATCATCGTTCCCACTTTGCCGTTGGCTATGTTCTCGGTACGATATCCACGAGAGGACTTCTCGATACAGAAGTATGGTGGCAATACAGATTACATGACGCTTGACCACAAGGCGGACGACCTTTGGGACGCTCTGCAAATGAATGAAACTTCAGGGCACGCAGGATTGATCTGGGCCTCGGAGGGCAACTCAGATGGGAAGGAGACCGTTGGGATGATTACTATGTTTCATCAGTTACATTGCCTTGCTGGGATACGCAAGGCGCTTCAAGCTGCGGTGGTCGAGGGAAAATTTGTTGGGATTGATGAGAGCGATGATGACCACTGGCCACACTGCTTCGACTATTTGAGAGCTGTAAGATCATCCCTACCAACTCATATACACAGTTGAGCTAATGGACGTTTTCTACAAGACTATTGTATGCAATGCGGACGATACGATAGAGCGGCCTCCTACTATCAACGGTACCGTACAGCACTTCATCAATGGAGCAGAGACTCCCCGGAAATGTGGACATTCGGAATTGTTATATGATCGTGCATTGAAGAAGGTTCACAAGAAGCCTTCTTCGGCGCACAAACACAACTGAAGAGACATAGCTTAATCAATACCTGTGAATATCTTCCAACGGAGTCCCGGGGTCGCTATGAGAGTTTGAGGATATGTGATTCCAAGTCTTGAATACAAGATGTAATTCTTAGAGACAGCTCGATCCTAACCAACTGGAACATAGCCAGCTCGAAGTGGTCAAGATCTTGAACTAAAAGCTATGTCAGGAAGCTGGTTCTGTGCCTTCAATCATCGGGGTATGTGTTTATTACAGCAATCTCTTCCTCTATTTGGTACTATACTCACCACGCGACACCCACTTACGCTCTTCTCAAGAATGTGCCGCGTTCGACTCGGGGGAGGAGGACCAGGATGTGATGAAGCAACTGAATTTGACTTTGAAAACTTCAGCAATAGTTGGTCAGTGTCAAGTTTGGAGACAGTGCCGGGAAAAATTGGTTCTTGCAGTCGACGTGGGTCTGACATGCTTCTAGGAGGCTGTTCTAATGCAGATTGTACCTTTATGTCAATAAACCTCCCATGCTTAACCCCTCTTCTCAAATGCTTCTCCGGGATATCATCCGTTGTTTCACCACTCATTCTACATAGTCGTCTTGGCAATCCCATGATCTTAACCAGAATATCCAACCTCTCCCCTAGCCTTGACTCCTCTCATTGAAAGTTTGGTGATCTTATCCTCGCTATTCATCAACATTTCCTGAGGCGCTCTGAAGATTGTTTACAGGCTCCAAAGTCTCATCTGATGATGGTTATCCTTTCAGCTAAACCAGCAGAACATGTCGACCAAGTTTATTCATTGCAGAAACCCAGTCACAGCTTCCTGAAGTGGCCCTTCTCATCTCCCAACATGTTTCCATAATCCCAAAAGCCTCGGTAAATGTTCCAACCGTAAATTGAGTAACCTTGGCTGCCGCAAAGAGTTCACGAAATGAGCTTTGCTGGCCATCACCGGCTAGGCAGCCTGAAATACAGAATGGCCAAACAGCGTTTACAAGCAGTGCCTTGTCCTGTAAGCTCTGGAAAGCCGCCAAGGTCCTTGATACGCCTTCTTTAACTTCTGGTAGCTCGGGATGAGCTCCAGAAATAACCACATGGAGGTAGACAAGTGCAGAAAGAGCAAAGATCCTGTTGGTCTCAGTATAAGCTACCATCAAAGAAGATCTCGAATCACTCTTTGAGGATAGCCTAGAGATCTCCACAGTATTCTGACGGATTCGCTCTTCGAGTCGGCCTCCACGCTTTGCCAACTCCACGATGCTGAGCTTTCCACACTCGTTAGCGTTTTTCTTCCAATTATCTAATTGGGAGATTTCAAAGATGAGAAGCATGATAGTGTTATCACAGCCCGTGACGCCCCTTGAGCCAATGTCAAGAGTCTGAAGCACTGATTTATGATCGATATTCAAGCGCGGAGTTGACCGAGTAGAGGCACAAGCGATGATATCAAGAGCTACAAAGGAGCCAAGTAAAAGATCTGTCGCTTGGTTCTCTTTGGTGCCCAGAAACTTGTGTACAGGCTCGCGAATTCTAAGGCTCTGGTCTCCTGAATAACCTGGTACAAGAGTGGTCGACTCTTTCACGATTACCGGAAGGAGATCTGCAGCTGTACGGAGATATCTCTCCCAATTATCTGTACCACCCACAAAGATCTACAACATTCTAGAGTTAGCATATGAGCAAAGCATGCTGGAGTTCACGTCAACTACCTCCAAGAACAGAAGCTGTAGAACACAAGCCAGGCATTCGAGGCTGCGCACCAGACGAGTGCTTTCGTCCCACCAGCTGGACCCTCCAATGCCCCGCTCCATCTCCTGGTGGGCCAAGTCATAGTAGCTATCTTTCGATCGTAGCTTCATCAGAGAAGTGCTTGTGTCGGCATTCCGAGATTGTGTTGACATTATATGATACTCGCTTAAAGCCAGGCTCGCATAGTATGCCGAATCGACTCCTTTCAGAAGAGACAATAACCAGCCTCTTTTTTGTTTATCATGCGCATCGTAGAATGGATATTGAACGTAGAATACCTGATCCAAGTAGTGCATGAATAAAATGTCCTCGATTTCTCCACGCGAGGCTCGCCGCTTCAGTTTTGATCTTCTCCGTAGCCCTGAGATTCCAGTATTCGAATGACTTTGTTGAGAATGATGTGCGGAGCGGGTGTGGTGGTGAGTGGCGGATCCTGTGCGAGATTCCGGAGAGATTCCTTTGCCGGGCGCTGAACTCCAAGCTACTTCATTGGATACAGGGAGGTCATCTCGAACTTTACTCTCAACGAATATGCCATCAGTTTGACGCAAATCTGCAGTATCGGATGAGAGATACTCAGACATCATCTGTGCTGGTCTAGATGACAATGAAGGTTGCTCCCAGTCTAGTGAGTCCCCGCTCTGACTCGGTGTTGGACAGCCTGGGAAGCCATTGAGATCAAGAAGGGGCTGTAACGCGAATAAGTCGTAATCATAAAGATTTTCCCACACTGTTTCGTCCAAGGAAGTCATGTCGATAGCTCCAATTCCAGACACATTGTTATTTAGGATTTGATCTTCGCCTCGTCCAACACAAGTTTCATCAACAGATGCCGACAAAGAAAATTGTTGCGAGTTTCCACGTTCGAAAGATGGTGTGTCTGACGGCTCTCTCCTCTTTCGCCTCTTTGATCTACTGGTCTGCCTGACGAGGCGTTTGATCTCCATAGCTTTCTCTTGCTGTAAGACACCATTGTCCATCCACTTAGGCTTCGGGCCGTATCCGTGACATTCCAATTCGAAAGAGACGCATGAAAAGCAGGAAGGCCGACTCTCGTCGCATTTCTTCTTGCGAACTCGGCATGTCCAGCAACCATTGGAGCTTCGTGCACCTGGATTGAGAGTGGGTAAGTTACAGATTCAACAGCCTCTGTGCTTAGGGCCCAGACACCCGAGGAACTGACTAACCATTTGTAGCTTGCATGATTATAAGATACTGGTTCCAGGCAGTTTGATATTCAAATCTAATGTCAAGCTTATGGTGACACGAAGTACAAGCAATACATATCAAATAGCTAAAATCTTTCACAGATGAACTTCAAGCTTCGGCGACCTCGCGGTGGATCAGAAACCCGGGACTTTAGGCGGGAATCTCCCAGGTTTAGTCCGGGGTTATTTTTGTCCACGGCGAAGGGCGACTTACTTTATCCTGCCCTGATCATATGGTCTCTGCTTTGGGAGTTTTCCGTGCTGCTCTTACCCGTGAGCCTTCTCGCCTCTTACCAAAGCAAAACCTTACCTCATTGGGAGGAGATCAGTGTTTTCTCGTGACTTTGACTGCACGTGAAGTACCTATAAAGAAGCGAAGTGCTCTAAGTGGGGGCGCTACTATATGATCAGGGGAGAGAACATCAAGTAACCGCGAAGGATCCACAGACACACCAGTACTTGATAGCGTGTTAGGGGTTCTTCCTCCTGCCATTATGTCAACATACTCATAAGTCTGGTAAGGATTCAAGTATAAGGTTACCTTATTTTGTGGATGAATGGCGTGCCGACTGCAGCAAAAAGGCACAGTCTCATGCCAGAACCCCTACCAAAATCCATGGAAACAGCGAGTAAAGCCGGCCAACGATACTCCATCAAGAAAACGCACCGTAGTGAGAAGGTGCCTCTCAAGTGCATGCTCGGAATTTTAACCAAAAGTCCCCATTGGAATGGTTGGTATGCTTGCGGGGAAGAGGAGAAGTGCCGTAGTACGTACAATCGCATTTCGCCTCGCTCTGATCTGCAGGATCGCTTTATTGGCATAAGGCGCAGCATCGGGAAGCTGCATCATAGCTAAATTTGCCGGTCAGCACGGTTCGCCCCGAGAAAGGATGAAGAGGCGCTGTATACGACGCGGCAAATCAAGCTCAAGCTTTGCCAATTCATTTCAAGCTTTGACTTTCTGCGCTAAGCTTTGTTGAGTGATTCGAGACGACCACACCGTTGTCTCAGCGATATCTCCCACAGTGGATCAACGCTCAATTCTCTTTCCATTTCTGACTGTACTTCTCGAAGTCTGAATCATTATCTCAGACTTGCTCAAGCGAATCCAGCTCCCAACGGATGCTGATCCACTGTCTTGCAATCAGCCATTTGTCTCTAATACCTTGCTGGAATAACAAGCTGCTTGAGAGGCAGTAAGGCTCCGACGATGACGGAGAATTCAGACACACAGAGCGACTCATCTCCATACTCGAACTTCGCGACCCTTGATTCCCCGAATCTAGAGAGGGCTGACACAGATCCGAGCGACGAAGAAATCAGTGGAGATGACCTGCCGTTAGTTGCAACAGCCCCTCATCTCGAACATTTCTCACTAATGATAGCAATATTGAGAAGGGCTTATCTCTGTTATCTGTTAACGAAGAGAGCACAGACAAACAGACGTCGGACATGCAATTTGATCATGCGCAGTGCTTGTTCTGCCAACACCACAGCACAGGTCTCGATGAGAGTCTTGAACATATGCTTAAGAAGCATGGTCTTTTCATAACGGATACTTCCCACTTGATTGTGGATCTGGAAACTTTGATTGAGTACCTCCACCTTGTCATATTCGTCTACTTCGAATGTCTCTACTGTGGCTCTCAACGACACAGTGCTCAAGCAGCGCAGCAACACATGATTGGCAAAGGGCATTGCAAGATCGATATACTTAACGCAGCCTCAGAGTTCAGGGATTTCTATGACTTTCAATATACCGCTGAGGATGATGATGGCGATGGCGGGATTATCGGATTGAGTTCAGGAGGCTCGAATGGTACCGTAGTCGATGCAGCCATGCGTCTTCCGTCGGGGAAAATCTTGTCCCATCGGACAGAAGGCAAACGGCGTCAACACCCTCGCCAAACATTACTTACCAAAGATCGTGTACTTCCTTCAACAAATGAATTTCCAACCCTCGAAACTTCTCAGCTCCAAGACCCCACTTTTCACCCGTCTGCAGCATCTCAATCGAACAAGATCGCAAGACGCGAAGCCGCCTTTCACAATCAACTTGCTACTTTGCGGCCTGGAGACCGAATGAGTCTCATGCACTTGACTAGGCCACAGCAGCGAGCGTTTATTGCTAAGGGCAGGAAGCAGGTGGAAAAGGCTAGGAGGGATGAAAATGAGATGCTACTCAAACGACAAATAAAAGCCAATCGATGATAGAAAACCTGTACTTTCTTTCCATTTGTTGGATCAGAGATAGATCTACGTGCGGCCAGCTCTTGAAAACGAAATTTCGCGTTGAAAGTATGAGGGGTTGACTATTACTAAATACGAAGTCTCTTTGCAAGTACTTTGACGTTTCGATTGCCTGCCTTTGGCGTTGGTAATCCAAAGTCCCGATCAAAGTCAATGTCTTCTCGTACTGTAGCGACAAGCTGTAGCTCAAATCGACGGAACACAGTCGCGAGTATAATGTGAATTTCTACCATAGCCAAACTGGCAGAGCTAGTACACATTGCTGAACATGGGAAGTATCAATGCAAACATTTACTGCTTCCTTCCCCAAACACCCTCGAGTGCCCCGTGAGAATGAGACGAGGTATTTTTTCCAAGTGCTTTAAGGTCTCAGGGTCAAACCATCTCTCTGGTCTGAGAGTATACGGGTCTATGAAGATCTTAGGATCGTAAAGAACATCGTGTTGTGTCATGCTGATGATGGTCTTTGGTGGAATCTCCCATTCTCTGTACTACACGGGCGCGTGAAGGTTCACTCTTGGCAGGCGCATTGAGACACCCATCGATATTCGAAGTGCCTCCTTGATCGTAGCAGGGAGGTAAGGAATACTCTCGAGTTGTTTCCACGAGAGTATAGTTTTTGGATCTGATCAATGACTGCAAATGTCAGAAGTAAGCTTGTCAAGTATATGCGGGTTGTCGAGTATATGGAAACTTGCTGTTGACAAGGTATGTCCTGAAGTCTCATATCCCGCACCGATGAAACTATCACCATAGTCCACGAATCCTTGTGGAGTCTGAACTGAGGACGAGAGTTTTGCTTCCACGTAGTCATGGAATATAGTCCATCGCTTAATGTTGAACCTCTCATCTTTCCCATCCATGATGCCTTGTAGCTCACCTTTCAAGGTCTGCAAGCTCCCGCATAAGCTGGGTATCTCATTCTGAGGGTGGTGTAACATACCTCTTGGAAAGCAACAGAGCCACGCACTCCATCTGCAGCCGGCAAGTATCGTCCGATATCCATTAGAACCCTCATGAAGTTGGGAGTTTCGAGCGCTAACCATATAATGCTAAAGAAGCTGGTATGAAAGTCGAAAACCTCCTTCCACATGGCTGGATCTTGAAGAAGAAAACCCCCCCATATTGTGACCGAACAAATGATCGCAGATATCATCAGCCAGGCAACATCTGAACAAAACAGAAACATCCAAAGGCTGCTGGGTTTCTATTCTTCGCGTGAAATGGAGTGCCAGAGCTTCTGTCGAGTTGTGTATAAGATCTTGAAGTTTCATAACTGATTGTGGCGAGAAGAACGAATTATACGAACGGCGACGTTGGTGATGCAAATCATGACGTCCAGTCCACTGGAGACTCCCCCGATCTGCAGAATCACTCAGTCCTGGGAGCTTTCACAGGCTTCAGGGAAGGAGTCCCTACCAGCCTCGCGACTTCTCTTCTTCAAGGCATGATTGAAATTGTAGAGTTCATCATAGAATCACGAGTCATCAATATGCAGTTCAAACAGATAGCTTCGACAATAGGACCTGTAACTCATCAATATACGCCAGATCATACCTCGGAAGTAGTCTTAGACACACCATGTTGTCGATGCATTTCTTCGACCTTCTCATAGAACCTCACACCCCGCACCATGAAATGGTAGAAACTCGTACTATCGTGTGGCTGTGGTTAATTTTGTACCTGGGAAGTACGATAACGGGTGAAAGTGTATACGATAAATGATACGTAGGATGCGGTGCGTAATGAGCAATATAAGCAGGGCAAGAAAGGGTCTCGAAAGTAGTACATTGACGAGGTCTGAAGTTGCCATTTTATGAGGAGGATTCACAGCTCTCAGCTTTTTTACACGCGGGTCAAGTGAATGGATACAGAGATGTACCTGGTAAATACGCCAAGACATGGGCATTTGGGTGACAAGTGCTTACTCGATCAATAGGGCCGTGAGGACCATTCGCACTCATTTGCCATATCGGTATTACCATATCGGTATAGATATTTACAGCAACCGACGAACTTCGAATGCTGACTCCGAATGCCGATTTATCCATCCACAATATACTTCTCGATATCTTTTTGCCTGGTCGATTTATCAACCACGTTGAAGAGAAGATCCATTTCCTCCAATGATAAGCCTTTAGTTTCTGGCAAAGAGATGGCGAAGATGAAACCAGCAGCGTTCATTGTGCCGAAAAGCTACAAATATAAGTCTTTAATCAGCAGAGCTCGAGTCTGTACCGCTTGTTATGAAATAGGCAGGAACATGAAACGTACCATCCAGGTCTTCCACCCAATATTTAAAAGCATTGCTGGGGTCCATTTCGAGACGATGAAGTTGCATAGCCAGATGAGCATCATTGAGATTGCCATCGAGTAGTCACGAATTCTAGTTGGGAATATCCTGTCTAGATTTAGTCTTGTGGATTTACGCTCGACAGTAATTGACCTACTCTCCCAGGTATACCCAGTTCAGACATCCCCACGACACTATCACAAAGTTAGTATTGTAAGAAACGGAAAGTTGTAAGGAGATGGTCTCATCTTGGACTTGTCCAAGAGCCGCTCCGCTCGCCATTCCGGATGCGGCTCCCAAGACAATCCAAACCCCGAGAATCTCCCTGCTCAAAACAAGGATGGAGTAAAGAAATATGCTGTACTGGAATATGCAGTGATGAAAAGATAAATCATAGCCATCTACACATTCACCTAATCAGCACACTGCCAACATCAAGACCGAGAAACATACCATGGCCCTCGCACTCGGACTTCTATTGCCCGTCTGCCCGACGACCGGCGGATGCGTTTTCAAGATCGCCCCGAGCGAGAACAACGACACCGTCATGAAGAAACCCCCGAAAGAAAACAGCGTTCTTCTTCCAAAGTGTTGGATCCCAAATATGAGAAAGAGAACAGTGACGACAACCTTGATGACAGTGAACATACCGCTTGCAAACAGCGCGGCATTCTGGCCTGTAAATCCGATTTGCGTGAAGATCGTTGGGGCATAATACAGAATAGCCGTTTGTCCACTCCACATTGTAAAGAACGACACACCAAGTCCCCAGCAGAGTCGGATAAGGTTGTTTTTCTGGAGGAGTTCTCTGATGGACCGCCCAGCTGTGGCGCGCACCTCTTCGTCAATCTGCGCATGCATTTCTGCAAGCTCTGATTTCAGCTCCGCATCATCAGACGAGATACCCCTGAGATAAGCGAGTGTCTCTGCCGCCTCGTCCCAACGATCTTGTTTCGCTAGCCATCGAGGAGACTCGACGATGATGAATGAACCGATCAATACGATTGCTGCGAGGATGATCTGTATACTTAATGGTATGCGCCACTGCTTGCTCGTTGGTTGAAGGTGGACTGAACATCCATATGTCGTCCAATAGGCGAGCAAGGCACCGCTGACGAGGAACATCTCGAATAGACTCATCAGAAATCCTCTGAGTACCTTGGGAGCTGTCTCGGCGACATAGTTTGGTACGAAGTTGCTCACCATACCGACTCCGAATCCAGAGATGACTCGGCCGCCATAGATCATTGACAGATTCTGTGCAGCGGTTTGAAGAATACCTCCCAGAAGGAGGAGGCAAGCTGCCATAGCCATCAAAGGCTTGCGTCCCAGAAAGCGAGACAACAGAGCTGGCGCCAGACTTCCGAAGAAAGCTCCTGCATTGAGGAGGGCAACGATATTGGATGAGATATCTGCTGCTTTTGCGGGGTTTGTCGAGAATCCGAACTCGGTCGAGAAGCTAGAAGTTGTTGGAACTTCTCCTCATTTGACGGATCGCGACTCACCTCTTGAGCGCAACGATAGAACCAGCAATGCCATTGTCAAATCCAAACAACAATGCGGCAGTGCTAGCTACGGTAGCTACAGTTAGAGCTGCTCTGTGCTTGGACAACAATACAAGAGTTGACGGCATTACGGTTAGTAATTCTGATTTATCAAGTCGCGATAAAATGATCCCAGAAACAAATTGAGCTTCTGCATCGTGAGAACGAGCTTCCAAACAAATACTAAAGTTTGACCTCAATTCCTGGGCACACTCGCGCAGTTGCATGGTTCGGCCGGCAGCTGCAGCGGCCCTGCAGTATGTTGCGCTGCAACCGGCGATTCAAGGCCATCGATTGGCGCATCATGTGCATGAGCTTCTCCAAGAACGAATCGATTTGTGCTGATAACAGCGTGCCCAGCCCTACATGCTGACAGAGATTATGCCAAGAGAAAAATGTGGGCAACAGCAGCGTGCATCACTTCTGTCTTTACCCGGTTAGCATGACTGCAAGATCTTGATGCCTTAGACCACTTGGTGAGGACGTCTTAACGAATGGAAGGTATTGGCCAAGAAAAGAAGGGTCCCCAGGTGCGCTGCGAATCAAGAGGATAGCCAGTACGTATTCAAACTGGGTTGAACCAAAAATGGGGGTCGCTGACACTGGGTATCGAAGTGGAAAGAGACGGACTTTAAATATTCATGGATTCATGCTGGAGAACCAAGATGCCTTTTAATGCAAGCGCCTAATTTCAAAGGACCAAAACGCCTATTTTCCTATGCCCAAGCCCTACCCTATGCCAAGTATACCACATCCGATCGCAGCTCTTGTTCTCGGATGAAGGAAAAGAAACAAAAGGAACGCTAAAATCAAATGTCGGAGAAGAGAAGAGTAGAGAGGCTTTCAACAAGTCTCTACTGCAGCCGTCTTGGCCTCCTGCCACCCGTCTCCCACCATCAAGAAGCACCACTCTCCCTTCGTCACAGGCGTGATATCCTCAAAACCATTGGGAGTAGTTGGCCCTCGTCGATGTGGCCCTCTATCCTCTCTAAGTTCGCCCTCCACTTTGCTGTCCTTCCCTTTAGCACTCTCTCCAACTTCGACTTCAACGATGTTTTCATCTCCACTCTCACTTTCGCAATGAGTGCTGAGCGTAGGACTACAATCCCCAAAGCCAGACACCTGGATTCGCATGCGTCTGATCTCCTTCATCGCAAAGTTCGTCTTCAAGGGTGGCGGGCTTTGTCTCTCTTCATTCTGGACTTCAATGCCCCCAAACCTTTCCTTGCCTCCATAAGCGACTTTATAACCTTCATTTACATCCACCAATGCAGCGAGACTGATGCCTAGCCAATCATATGCTCTCATGAGGTATCCCTTGGTGATTCTTCGGCCCTGTTGAGCTAAGACCAAGCGTCGAAGTTCGTCGACAGCAGATGTCAGATCAAGAGGGGAGAGAGTGCGAGAGTAGGTGTGGAGTTGACATTTGAAAGTGTAGACATGGTCAAGTGAGAGTAGGGTGAGACCTTCGGAGGAGAAGAGGATTTCGTTCTGGGTCAAGGAGCGGTGAATGAGGTCGTTGGTAGAAGGGCAGGATTGTGGTGTTGATAAGGGTTGAGAGGAAAGCCAGCCGGATCTGCAGAGTAGATTCGTTAGTAAGAGCTTTCTCGGCAAAAAGGACAGGAGTTTAGGAATCGAAAAACATTGTATGTAAAAAGTGTCCTACCCAATGGAGAATTTCTTCTCTGCTTTGGCTATTGTGTGCCGCAATATTTTTTCCGCCTTGGGCGTCAATGAGCTTGCGTGCATCAAGTTGATGCCATAAGGATTGGAGGTAGTCGGCGTGCGTGGTGTGCTTGGCTGAGACGATGTCGGAGTGGGTGGAGGATGCATAGCTGTGAAGTCCTTGGGTGAGGAAGGGAGACTTGGGTGGTTCGTACGAGATAAGGAGGCTGTTGATGATATCGAGCTGGTCGAGCTGCTCACATCTGACATCGAATTCATCGAGCTCTTGCTGGCAGATCTCTTGAAGCTTGCTGGGCTGAACAGTGACCGAGCTGGAGAGGTTGTAATCGAGTGCGGTGGTGATTCTGCTCGTTGTGGAGAGGGTAGACTGGGGATATGGGTATCTTTGCGGACGACGATGAGGGAGAGATGCAATCGCTTTCTTGCCAACCTGCTGGAGACGTAGTCAAGAGCATTGGTGACTTGTGGAGGAAGTTGTTTGGCATCGAGGAGAGATGCGCCAGCCTCAATTGGCGGCGAGATGCAGTCTTTCGTGATGGGCATATCGAAGGCCGAGGTTTGGAGAGTTGCGGAAAAGAGAAGCTATCTGCTGTATGGTTGCGAGAGTATTCGCAGTCAGAGGTCGGCTTAACACATATGTGGAGAGTTGGTGGGGTACAGAACGACCTTTGCAGACCGACGACGAGATATACAAAGCTGGAGAAAGCTGTCTGAGGGGTCGATTCCTAGAATAAACCAGCAGAGAGCGGTTATCAAAGCTTACCTCAAGGAGCTGGAACTTTCACAGCTCTCGAAAATAGAAGCTATCCTACCCCACATGGACCCTTGGGACGCACTGGAGAATCAGTAGGCGCTGGGAGATCTCTCGAGGTGGAAAAGACTTTGTGATTCGGCAAACGTGCATCGCAGGTCACTGCGAGTTGCGAGCCAAAATAGATTTCAGGGCTGGTGGCGCTCGAGAACGCACGGTGTGCGCATGCAGGACATGCGGAACGACCCAATAAAAGAGCTCAATCGCGCGGCTGGGAGACAAGTGTATCACTATCGCGGGCGTAATTATTTACCGAGATCTATTTTGGTCCGTACCTTGGCAACTGCCGGTTAATCTTCCATGACGCCCGCGATCTCAAAATAACCTCTTGAGCGTTGACTGGGGAAGCTCATAAAAGTTTGTATCCTCATGTAGCCCAAGATAGCAGCGACATGTCCCTAGACCGCTCGCAGGCACAGAGCTCCCCCAACAAGAGGAAGCGCTTGATCTCCGACTTCTTTGTTTCGAAACGACCATCTCCTGCAGCTGTGACCTCGCCGTCGACCAAACCTCCTATTCTGGTCCCTTCAGTCCCTGGGCTGACCATCCTTCGGGATTTCGTTTCCCAAGAGGAAGAGCAACGGCTGCTGGACTTTCTCTATCATTCCACCAAATGTACCTGGCGGACCGACCTGCAGCGAAGGTGTATGCACTTTGGAGGAACATACTGCCTCTATGAGCGATCGAATCAGAAATCATCTTCCCCAAGTCATCGCTCTATCTCAGGCGACCATGAAACGAAGAGCAAGCCACAAGTGCTGCAAGCTCCTCCCATGCCGTCAGATCTATCTTGGTTAATTGATCGGTTTGTTGCCAAAGGTGTCTTTGCCGCTGATCAGATCCCGCAGTATTGCATTGTCAATGAGTATGTTGATGCCCAGGGGATTTCAGCACACGTGGAGAACTTCTCCTTTGGGGAGCCAGTTGTTGGCTTGTCTTTGCTAAAGCCCGTCTATATGCGTTTCCATGAGCTCCGGGAAGAGAATGGAGGGAGCGTCAGGAGCGGGAAAGCTGCCCAGGCTGAGAAGACTGGTCGCGTGGAGGATGTCTTGCTTGAGGGGCGAAGTCTGTGTGTTATGAGAGGTGAGAGTCGATGGAAGTGGCAGCATGAGATTCTGCGAAGTAAGAAGGGACGAGGGATGGGTTGGAAGAGGGTCAGCTTGACTTTCAGATGGAAGAAATGTGGATGAAGCTGTGAAGCTGCTGCTGTGCGAGGTTTGAACGATGATGGAAGTACCTTTCGCTGCACAAGGAGCCCTTGGACCGCAAGCAACCGAGCACCCTTGAGAGGGCTGATGAACGCCATTGGCAACAAGGACTCTGAAGCATTGTATCGGCTCTCATGTTTCCTCTTAGCTCATCGGGAAGTAGAAGATTCCCAAGCAGATGGGATGTCCTCGTCCTCATCGTTGCCCCTCGGGTCCGAAGCATGCGATGTGGTCGGATACCTGGGTATTCTGCGTCACTCACCCCGTGCATGATTTCGGTATTAGCTTCGGACCTGTGCGCACCGCACCGAACACCGACCTGAAATGTCGGATCCGAAGCTATCTCGGACTTACAGTACAAGAACTGGAAGTTGTCCACTCCCGCTGTCAAACCAACACGAGGTCCTGCGACGATGACATGGCCACGGCCACAGCGGAAGGACCCGAAAGCGGTGACGCCTCCGACTGAGTCACAGACCAGCAGCCAACATGAGGAACTCCGACGTGATCTTCTCGGGACTTCCAATTGGCCATTATTGACTTCCAGTTGGCTATTTGTTGACGATTAGTTGGACTTTTTGTTGGCTATGATTGACTTCCTGTTGGCTATTTTGTTGACGATTAGTTGGACTTTTTGTTGGCTATGATTGACTTCCTGTTGGCTATTGGATTGTGCGATCGTCGGACAATGAGCGCTTCGAAGTGTTCTGACTCGAGGCATACATCAACATCTGGTACTTCGCCGAGGTGCTGAGCATGAATTGAGCATCATTTTTTGCAATCTTGCGATATCCCTTTCTCTACGAAGTATCCTGACGTTGCCTTTATTGTGTCTGATCGCACCTGCAATTCGGGAGACGCGAAGGCCGAGCAAGGCTGATCGCTCCCGTGGGACGAGGCTGCATCCGTGGACTGTCCGACCCGTTCCACACCTTGCCTCATCTTACACCTCACCACCGAAGTACTTATACATGCATGAATCCTTCCCTTCACTATCGCTTCATTCAAACATCCAATCAATTCAACCAATCAACATCCGCGCGCAACAATACAACCAACACCTTACCTGAACTTCAACTTCTCCGTCTCATCAAAACACAACACAAAAATAGACTCTGTTTTGTCTCATTGACCCCACCAAATAACGTCCAACTCGACAAATAGACACTTCTACCATGTCTACCACACCAAAAATCGCCATCATTGGCGCAGGCCCGGCAGGCCTGACTCTTGCCGCCATTCTCGAAAAGAACTCGATTCCGTTCACAGTCTACGACTCGGATGCTTCTTCTCATGAGCGTAATCAGTACGTACCCTTTTCCAATAGGAATCGTAGGCCCGGCTTCTTGCTTCTTACATAATGATAGATTCACATGCTAACCTGTCAACAGAGGCGGAACCCTCGATCTGCATCCGCAGGGAGGTCAAGCAGCAATTGTCCACGCAGGCCTCTGGGATGAATTCACCAAGCGTGCACGACCCGATTCTGATGTACTCAAGATCGTTACCAACGCTGGCGAAATATTGTGTACGTCCAATTCACCCCTTTCATTCATAAGTTGCCAGAAGCAAAGCCTTTCGCAAGTGGATCCAGTAATGGAATCAGCTCATTGCCTCTTAATGTCTATATAGAACTTCGCTAACTCGCTAATAGGGGATGGAAATACTACCGACAAGCAAGAGATTCCAGACGAGGACAAATTTGCCAGTCGGCCCGAGATCGACCGGTCAGCTCTGAAGGAGGTTCTACTTACTGCTATCAAGCCAGAAAGCATCAAATGGGGAAAGCACCTGAAGGAGGCTACTGCAGGTCAGGACCAAAAGCATGACCTGCATTTTGCGGACGGTACCGTTGAGAAGGATTTCGATCTCGTCGTCGGTGCTGATGGGGCTTGGTCTAAGATCCGAAAATTGGTCAGCGATCAGATGCCTGAGTACTCCGGAGTCAGCTTGATCGAATGCTGGTCTTTCGATGTCGACAGCAAAGACCCCTGGATGTCTGAATACGTTGGTGCTGGCTCCTGCTACTCCTTCGGCGAGGGCCGGACAGTTCAGATGCAGCGACAAGGCGATGGAAGTGTTCGCACATATGCCTGTCTCCGAAAGCCGGAATCATTTCTGAAGGAGTGTGGCATTGATTGGACCAAGCCGGCTGAAGCGAAGGCACAATACGTTAAGGAGTACTACGATGACTGCGGCGAAGACCTGAAGCGCATGATCTTGGAATCCAACGACCAGCTCATCACTCGCACTTTATACCAGCTTCCCGTCGGCTTCACATGGGAATCCGTACCAGGCGTGACTCTCGTGGGCGACGCAGCTCACCTCATGACTCCTTTCGGTGGTGTCGGAGTCAACGCCGCCATGATGGATTCCTTATCCTTGGCTCTGGAAATCATCAAGTACATCAAGGGAGGAGAAGATGCAGCTAAGAGTCTCTCAGAGGTCGTCAAAAAATACGAGATCGACATGTTTCCCAGAGGCGAAATGTTTGCTCTGAGAACTATGCAGGGCAAACAGTCGCACTTCAGCGCGAATGGAAGCCAGCTTTTGGCAGATCGTTTTATTACTGCTTATCGCAAGCCTAAGCCCGAATAGATTTCTTCAGCTTGATTTTACCGGCGTTGGATTACATCAGCATAGAACGGAGCGTTTGAGCGTTGGTTTTTGGATGATACCATAGAACGGCATGAGACTTGGGGTTGGTGCAATGATTTCTGGATCATCGTTAAACACAGCATTGCATAGAGTATATAAACAGAGCTAGAGCAAGACCCTACCTACAACTTTCCGCCATTGATTTATATTTTGTGACCTACGTTTTTTTATGACCATTCGACTCGACGTAGATGATTGAGAATGCCCCTTGGAACGCGCGGGTCGATCAATGTCTGGTCAACCACACAGGTCAATAAGAGGACATCACTTGTTAGACTGTGCTTTTCATTATCTTTCTGGATTTCATACAGATCAAACACAACATCGTCGACCAAGCTCCATGTATCTCCTATTCCGAGTGCTTCAACACTACTTCTCACTCTTCTAGGAGGGTTAGGAGGGATTAGATAATCACCAGTCACGCATGTAGAACAAGAACTTTGATGGAGGAAAGAATCCACAGACATTGAATTGACCTCCTTCTCCCTCATCATTCTAGCCCTACGGAGCCGAGAGAGAGATAAACGCCATCTGATCTAACCAGCACCTCTCGCCGAGCATTGCCCATCCCAGCCATACCCATACGCTCGTTCGCGAGAATGACGCTCAATCAAATATGCCAAACCGGTACTGTGTCCCGTACCATATCTTCAAATCAAAGCAAAGCAGGTCGAAAGAAAAGTAGTAGACGAAGAAGAAATTGTGTATGATCAGCACTTCCAAAAGTGCGACTATGTACGCCTCATTTGCGCCAGTTCCCGTGCGTCCTTGCAGTTTATCGTTCGTTCGTTTTGCTCCCATATCCCAAGGGCCATTTCGCTTCCGACGCCAAACAGAAAAACAAACAATAAAAGAACCAAATCATTAAGTCGTCGAGCATGGAAGCTCATAGCTGCACATCGTCCACGCCGCTGATATCTCCGATTCGATCCATGGGCTCAGAGGAGTCATCGTAGTCTGCATCAGAGCCATCCCAGTCTGTCGAGGTTAGTTGTTGCGCCGAAACAAGGATGGGAGTCTGCTTACCCGACATATCATCTTCGACTTCTTCAACCGCATTCTTTTTCAATATTGGAATCACATCTAAGCGCCTGTTAGCTTGCCATCCTTAGTAGGCACGAGGAACAACATACATGTGTACTGCTCAAAGAATCGACGAGTAATGATGTCTGTGTGTTGATGATCAAAGAAGCCCTTAATCGCCTCGATGACTAGCTGAATGTTTTCCAGCTGAGTTCGAACCGCGGTCTGATTTTGCCGAATGAAGCGATCGTGCAAGTAGTCAAGACAAGACAGTCCCACCCTCTTTGCAGTCGACACAATGAACATCGAATTTGCCTGCGCTTCTTCTGAAGAGCCGAAATACGTCTCAGGACCATGCTGTAGAACAAGGTCTTGCAATAGGGCTTGTGCACTCTGGCGTACCAGATGATCGATATCGGTCAACAATGCTGGGATCCAGACGTGAAGCTGCTCAAGAAAGAACTTGACTACTTCGTCCTTGGAAAGATTGAATCGATCATCTTCAGAATCGAGCACACTTCTAAAGAATTGTAAGAAGTCTTTGCCATCGCCATCGGGATGAGCGGCAACCTTGGCGGCGTGTGACAGAATGGTGGCAAACGCCTTTGGGCTTTTGGAGCGCTCACAGTAGATCAGAGCGCCCCGAAGAAATGACATAGTGTGCAGTCGCTGCTTGATTCCGTGCAGGATGGCAGCCATGATGTACTGGTCTAATGCTTCAGGCCACTCAAGCAGGGCGATCAGTATAGTTTCAGTGGCAGGCCAATTCTGTTCGATAGACAAAAGCTTCTCGACAAGGATATGAGCCTGGTTTCTTGTCCAGTGTTGCATGATCAGATGGCGCTCGGTGACTGTTAGAGGAATTGGATACTCTTGTAGTGCAAGTTCAAGCCTCTCGTCGTCGTCACCAGCTGGCTCCGTCAACGGGTCACACGTTTGGATGAGGGTAGAGAGAAGCCCAATAACATTGTCGTAAGATACTGGTCTGGAGACCATTCTCTTGGATATGATGTTTAGCATCTTCTGGTACTGAAGGCCAAGAGGCAGCAACGGATCGGCGCTGATAATCTCGAGGGCTTTGCGCAAGAAACCAGCATCTAGAAGAAGAGCAGCTTCACGTTTTCCCATCTTTGCAATACTCCAAACGAGTCCGAAGTACTCAGGCCAGGCGCGGGTATTTGCTTGGAAGGTTTCGAACAGCTTGCAAAGTGCTTTTACCATCTTTTGAAGAAGCTGAGGATCACTGTCCTCTACATCATCGACGCTGTCCTCGTCATCGCCAAGGCCATAAGCATAAGATGCCTCAGCTCTGACTTTGCTCAGCGCAAACAAGATGGAAGCTGCGATATCATTACGAACGACCATATCCGGGTTTCGAAGGAGGAGTGATCTTAATGCCTCGGGACAGTCGAAGAACCATTCCAAGTAGTCGCGACAACATTCGGCGCAGCTGCTACAAATTTGTCTGATGGCCAGCATGAAATTAGGGAAATCGGGAAGATCCTTCGTGCGTGCAAAGACTTGGTCGAGGTGATTGGCTGCGGCGTTCATAGTACCCTTCTCCACGCGATGGAGGGGGGAACAAGTACCACCGTTGAGCTGCTTCACATTCGCAAGCATCTTGACCACGAATTGTGCGTGCGATGGGTCGAAGAGGCAGTACTTGCGCATCAATAGTTCGTTTTCCATGGCGATATGGTTGGCAAGCGAAGTTGGTACCGTGAGCCGGATGGGACTTGGACGGCGTGAAAGCTCTAGCTCTTGACGCTGTTTGACAAGTGTAGACGACCGTTGGTAGAATAACATGTAGGCGCTCCAGCTCTTGTCGTAGACCTTGGTATTCGCGTCCAGTGGGCCTATATACTCAGGACCCCCAAAGCAGGCACTCTCGACAAGATTGATGTCCCATGGCGTGACTGTGTCATCGTTGAACTCAACCCAATTCTCCTTGTCGCTAGTCGATGGTCTCTCGCGAATGAAAGAGTAATAGTGGCCCGATTCAGCAGTTCCAGCGTGAACAAGGATACCCACCAATTCGAACATATCTTCTGGGATATCTTCCGCACTGTCCGTCAAATACTCGACCATATACGGCTTCATGTCGATCACTCTCGGGAAGGAAAAATGATCGTTGATCTTACTCCGTTGCATGTGCTTCAGGTTGAAATCGAATCTCTTCAAGTGGAAGATTAGGTTGTCCGGAACTTCCTTGAGACATGCTCTCTTCACAGCATCGACGTGCCGATCGCACTGTGAGCATTTGTATTTGTTGTCACCCTCCATGACTTCACCCTCAACGTACGCCTGTAGACTTTCCTGAAGGCAGCTCTTGCCCTTGATGTCGCACTGGATTGCGGAGAAAGGTTCAAGGCGTTCTGAGATATGAGGGCATTCCTTGGACTTGACCTGTTGGACAAGTTGTCCTCCGTAGAAAGATCTAAACTTCTTCTTCGCGACCTCAGACATGATCTGCCCGTCCCAACGGTCAAACAGAAGATTGTAGAACTCATCAACATCCATCTGAATAGTGACGTCAATCTGAGTTTCGTCGTACGTTCGGATCGAGCTTGCCAACTCTCCCGGATCCACATATCTCTTAAGGCTATCCTGCATATTGCTGAAGAGCTGCTGTGTTTCAGACAACAGCCTCTGTTGGCTAAGGCCATCGGAAATTTGGTACTGAAGCATGAACTCTCGGAAGGGGACATTCATGAAAAGCTGAGTAAACAGGGAGTTCAGATAGCACGTATTGGAAAGATTTCTCAAGCCAACGTACCCAGTCTGTGACCTAATGGATTTGGCCCGCTCAAAGCCAAAGCTCATGTCGTATGCGTATGGTCCGTCATCCGTAGTCGGAGCGTACGGGACTAGGCCTGCCATGTGTTCTACCACACGGAGGTATTCTGGCTCGTCGTCCTTGACCAAGAAGTATATTGTCTCTGACATAGCTTGTCGAGTAGCAGGGTTCAGCAGGGGAATGCGAGGTACAATAATCTCGTCATCCAGATCTTCGCCAGACAATTCTGGGAAGAGGTGTTTTCGAAACAACTCCGTCCCAACCGATCCGCAATCCAAAACCTGCCGAGAAGCTTTCGCACGCTGGGCGGCGGATAGGAGAAGGAGTGAGAGTCCATGTGCAACCTTGTCAATGCTTTCAGCATGCCCAACAATCTCCGAGCATGAATGTGCTAGAAGTAACGAGCCCCATTCCCGTACTAGATCATTCAAATTGAAGGAGTCGAAGGGAATGCCCGGTCCTGCCATCTTATTGAATAGTGTGTTGGCCAACTGGAATGCCTCCTCGCAATTCTCTGGTCGTTGTGTGGCTGAGGGAATCAGTTTAGCAACGACAGGCCAGAATGCCAAGGCGAAATCAAGTGCGGAAATGTGGCCAGAGCTAGCTGCATTAAGACACAAGAACATATCGGAAGAACGAGGATCATACCTAGGGTTGATGGAGCATCTTTGCGCAATGTGCTTGAGAACACCTTTGCGGATGGCCGGGCGCTCATCGTCCAGCAGAAGCTCTTGCAAAAGAGTCTTGTTCTTGAGATGACGCTGAAATGATTGCCAAAGTTCGGGGCTCTGCGAAGATGCAACAAGGATGGCCTCGAATGATCTCCATGTCAAGTGGACAGAGTTCTGTGAGGTTTCGCTCCTCAGCGCATCATGGAGTAGCTGTAAGAGACGGTCAAGGAGAGTGTCGTTGAGAAGGGCGTCCAACGAAGTTGAAAGTGGCAATTCTACATAGATTAGTGATAGTTTAGAGAGCAATCAAGGCAAATACCTTTTAGGAGTTGCAGAAAACAATCAAGCAGATGTAAGGCAAGGCAGTCCTTGAGACTATCACCACCAGATTGCTCCAATACTCTGGGATCCGATATTGCTGAAACAAGCAGCTGTATAGCTCTCAACAGAGAGTTTTCCTTCAGAGCGCCCTGCTTTGATTGTGCTGTAGTGTGTTCTCGAAGGCAATGAACGGCATAAAGAGATCGGAATGGTTGGCCAGAAGGGAATATATCCGCGAAGGAGACATCGGATCCGAAGTCCGCTACCATGCGCTCATAGATTGGAAACTTGATCAAGAAATAATATATCTGGGAAATGTTAGCCTGTTATGAATCAATACGGAATGTGCGCATACCTCTTGGGCCACTTTCTCATGCATGCCGAGATAGCTCCATAAGTCGTCAAAATGCTTTGTGATCTCAGCTTCCAGAGAGCCGTTGCCGGTAAGATGTACCTCTGAAGCCTCGCGACTCCGAACAAGAAACAAGCCGTTAAGGTTGAGCTCTTCAAGAGACTTGCAGACTTCAATTTCTTCGGGGTTGACCTCCTTACCCCTACAGTATACCTTGTAGCTCTTGAAGCCAGTGGCCTTTTGCAGGCTAGCAAAGAGTGACGCCGCTGTATTTAATGTGCCTAGAGTCAAGCTCTTGATTTCAGTTTGTTTTTCACCATCGAACGATTGGTACTTGACCGTCAATGGATCGCCCTCAACAACAGTTGTAGTTGTAGCTGGAGCTAGAGAAATTGGTGACTTCGCTGTGGGTGTGGCGAACTGTGGCTTGGTTTGGTAGGCTCGTAGAAACTCCCGAAGGACAGCTAGAGAACGTGCAAAGGTCTTCTCCTGTTCTTGGAACTGGTCTTCCGAGGCTACGATGACCATTCCTTCATCAGATCCAGTTGAAGCACCATCGCTGAATGATTTCAACTGGGAGGCTGCGCCTTTAAGTTGCTTCAGGCAGCGGTCTACCAACGCTAGGTGAATGTTCCTGGCCATTTCGCGAGGTAACCTTAATATCAATGGCGATTCGATAAAGACTCCGACTAGCATCTTGATGGCTTCTGCATCAATGGTATTGGGAGGCGCAGTTAAGATCATATGCCACAGCTGTTCAAGTGCAGGCGACTCGAATTTGCGCTCCTCTGTAACAAAGTCGTGGCGTACTGTGTCCATCCATGACCGAATTGCTTCGTAAGCAAAATCCAGAGCACCCTTGGTGAAGCAGTAGGCGGGCAAATCTGGTAAGTAATCTCGAAAACAGGAGGCAAGAAAGCTGTTTTCGGAAACGTTGGATTTCTGGACAGCAGCGTTCAGGATCTGCCATGAAATGGTTCTCTCTGACTGTGATTTGGACTCGCTACCCACAAGTACGTTCCACAGTCTCTTGCCGAGTTCCGAGGAGAGTGAATTTGGCTTTTGTGAGATGACGGAGTGAATGAGTTCGCGGCGAGCTGTACTTGACGGGCTACTGGGAATGGGCTCAGTACCAGCAGCAAGAACCACTCTTTCCAGCTCCTCCACCAGAAGACGAGTCAAGTCATGTTCAGCCGTCAGGACTTGTAGATCATTGCCCATGTGGGTCGCTCCTGGTACTCGAAGCAGTGCGTTTATAACGCATATGCTACCAGCAGCTGTAGCAGTTCCCGCAGACAAGTCTTCCACGCAGCGCAGGTAGATAGTGTTTCGAGAATCTGCGCTTGGGCCGTTGCTGAGCAGTTCTCGGAGCTTGATTGCTGCGAAATTCTGCAAATCGACGTGGCCTGCTGGGCTTTCGGGGCTGGTGATTGATGACTCTCGGATGAGCCGTACGCACAAATCATATGGCGGCGCATCAATTTTGTGCATTATCGGGCACTTCTGTAACAAGCACTTGAACAAAATGCTACAGACTTTCCGCATTGCCATGCTGAAAGACGACATAGGAACGTCGCCGACCTTCTTGCACAGATATAGGACAGTGTTGTAGTCGGATAAGTCCATCACTTTGCAGACCATATCCAAAATGGCCTCCACAACCCGAGGATCCAGGCTATTCATCACCGTCTGCCAGATCATGTCCGTTTGCTCGGACTTGTAAGTCTTGGTAACAATGAGGAACCCTAGAATATTGTTGCTCTCGTTTATGATTTCTGGATGGGATCCAATTCCAACAATATAGTCAATGAGTTGGTTCTTGAGAATGAATCTTGCGAGGTGGAGAAGAGGGGCGCTGGTTGCTGGATCAAGGCCCTTGTGGTTGTTGAACATTGCGAGCAAATCCGCACACATTGTGGTAACGCCGGTAACTCGCAGCTGCATCTGAGCTGAGGTAATGAGCTTTTTCAATATGCCAAACTTCCATTCCAAAGAATAGACCAACGAGATTTCATCTCTTGTGAGGATGGAATGCTCACGTCGAGCTCGTTCCAGAGCCACTCGAGTCGCGTTACCGTCGAATTGCAGAGTATGATTCATGATGTTTTGTAGTGAGCTGAGATGGCCTTGGGCGGCGTCCGGCGACAGATAGGTGACATGCTTCTCGATGATAGCTTCCAAGCCTGCCGACATGATCGTGAAAAAGTCGTGGCCCTGCACGATTTTTCGCTTTGCGGCATCGATTACCTGTTGATGTCCAAGGTCAATCTCATCAGCCGTGTTGGAAGCATCCGTGACAATCCTGCTCGCGACTCGGCAAGGATCGGCTAGGGCATCAATGAGCTTTGGGTGTCTTGGGATTAAAGCCAATTGGCCTTGAACAAGCTTGATGAGATTCGTGATATCTCCCCCTTCATTTTGAAAGTGGTTGACCATTTGAGCACTGTCGTGCTCCCAATCCCAATCATAATGTTTCTTAAGATTATGCCCCAGGTGGTTGACGTCGTCGTCGCGAGTGAGGAAGGCGAAGGCGCTCAGGTAGTTTCGTGATCCAAGAAGAGGCTCTAGATCCTCAATGCCTTTCAGTGCGCAGTAATGAAGTGTTTTGACATCCATCAGGGTGAATCTGCCCGTTAACCTAGCCATCTGATGCAACATTTCGCTGAGCGCACTTCGTCCTCCACTACTTCGTCGTAAGAAATCACCAAAGAAGCGGCTGGAGAAACATTAGCTGGCACGTGAAAAGCTTGGCATTGCCTTACCTTCTCCAACTCAGTGCCGAAAGACACTCTGGAAGTGCGTTGAAGAAGTCGCGGTTCTTGGAGTAGCAGTCATAGAATGCATCATAGTGAACATTGGCCCGAAGGTACATCTCAACCCAGTCTCTGATTTTCACAAATGCCTCTTCGGTCTCGATACCATCTTGCGAAGTTAGTATGGAGCTGAATGCAGCTTGTAGTTACGTACCAAATTGCAAGTATCTGGTGAGCCTGCGAACCGTGGTCGTCAAAGGCTCGCCTTCCGCGTAGTATGGAAACTGTGCCAATAAATCGTAGGGAGAATCATCATCGTCGATGAATGTAATAGGAGCCTCTCGTTCACCAAACTCGGATACGTTATCTAATTCTGGGACGAGCTCAATCTGTGGACTGGCACTTCCAACTGCAGAGCCTGATGATGACGGCGTCTCGACTGCTGGGAGTGTAGATAATGCATCGCTTTCCGTCTCAATACTAGCTCTCGTTCCCGTGTCCTCTATTCCAGCAGGCATCTTGGAGGGCGTCGAGGGTGCTGGGGGCGAGGAGGGTATAGGATCGAGGGGTCGGTTGGTTCGCAGATTGATAGTGACTCGGCTTGAGGTAGGTTCTGTGGCGGGTTGTTCGGAGGGTACGCGAGTAGGTGTAGATGGGGCAGGAGGGTGAGCCTCAGTTGTGTTTGAATTTGGTGTTTCCCCTCGTAATAGCGAGGCGGATGGCATTGGTGTGTCCTCTACCTGAGCTCCTACCGAGACGGTATCTACTGACCGACTTCTCGAGCCTCCGCGCGAAGTACGTTGGCGCTTCCGCGAGGTCTGGTCGGTGTTGTCGTCAAAAGGGTTTGGGCGACCTGAGCAAGGCTCTGAGGATATCGCGCGTTCTCGTGGTACTTCATCCATTTGGCAAGAGCGAATGGCAATGAATCCGAGGAGTGATCGTGGATAGCGGAGAGCCTCGCCGCTGAAGAGCTCAAGAGCTGCTCAGGAAGGGTTGCATCGGTTGCGCAGGCCCATCTACAGCAGTTGGCGTTGTGGTGAGGTTGAAGGCGGATAGTTAGGCGAGAGGTCGATGCTGCAGGTAGGGAAGGGTAATCTTTGGGTCAGGCTGTGGGAGTGGGAAGGCGTTTAAAGAGAATTAATGGATTAATGGGAAAGGATGGGAATGTGCCGGGAGTAGATCAAAGACGCTGCATGCAATGAGTCCAAGCAAGCTGCAGAGAATGGTCTGGGGATGTCGATGTCGATACTGTTCTCACGAGCTGTAGATTTTGGTATGGGTGCTTTCTTATCGAGCCGTCTGGAGGGGTGCGTAGAGCTTCAATGACGCTAGTCCCAGATCAGCTTAGCAAGCCCTGGGCAGCCTAGGCAACAATGACATAATGAGACGTATTCACATTGTATTCACGACACTTCACGACTTATTCGCCCTCATGTGAATGTATTATTGGTACTATACATGTGAATAGTCAGTCGTATTCTTCAAATCATCATTATAGACAACACCATTCGTCACGTTGCTGTACTCGAGTGTCTTAGCATTATGCCAAAAGCCGAGCCCGTTGGTTAAATCCGACGTAAGAACATGTCTAGCCATGACAAGACATAGCTTGGGTGTGCCACAACCAACCGATGCTCCATGGATTCGACATTGAAATTCAGTCGAGCCTGCCGCTTATCATTAGAGACCAATGCACAATCTTAGCAACCCCCAAAGAAAGGAAATCAGATCATGCACGTGTTTCATCTGAGATAGTTGAGCTGTGGTTGTTTTGTTGCAGACACCACAACAGACATCAAAGCTCAACTGCCCCGCCATCAAAGATCTATACCTACTCGAGCTACTGTACCTATGTGCCACCAAAGTACACCAGTACACGACATACTCGAGCACAGGCGTGTTGATCAAGAAGTTGGTCAGGGCCTTCTTACAAGGCTTTCCCTGCTGGGTTTGAATTGACTTGGGAGCTATCAAACAAGTGGGAAGTGCTCTAACTCCAGCTCCTGCATCTGCCTTTGGCATAAAACCAACGGCTTATAGTCTAGCATAGCAAAACCCTTTCAGCGTGAAATTCCAAAGGATATGATGGAGTTGGCTTATGGTAGAAAGACTTGAATTCTACCTGGACATCTTCGAGGTGTTACTCTTTTGCTGTGATGATCTTTCGACGCAGGTGTGGATAGCTGCATGTGTCCCAGCGCGTTGCCACATTCTGATTGGAGCCTATCTCCAACAAGGGGAAGCTGTTGTGCTTCTGCAAATTCTAAGCTGTGTAGCTTCATATGTCCTTCCCAGGACAAGGACTTCGATGCTGTGCTTGTAATGGGCTTCGATCCTAAAACTCATCACGTGCTCGTCCACGAAGCACGATTCAAGGCCCGAAATCATCAAAGTCTGATAGCGAGTATCAATACATGTATGATGATTGTTCCTAGAAACTGCAAGATGACAGCCGCCAGATTGAGAGGGATAGATCACGTGATGTAGCTGCACCACTGCCCGTAGGCGCAGCCCTGGAGTGAACAACACAAACCTACCAGGTACCCGGCATGGAGCTCTCTGAATCTATCATAGACACTCAAGACACTGTACATCCGAATGCATTCGAGACGCTAACATAACGGGTACTTATTAGTCAAGCCGATCTCCATAGCCTCTGTAATTCTCTTAATTTCGAATCCGAAAAATCTCTGCGCTTCAGCGCATTGAAATGGAGCGACCAAAGAAGACAATATTCCAACTCGATACTCCTTTCACTTCAGTGGCATGGTAAGCATCACGCTTTATTTCTATGCATATCCTCTATGTGACATGCAAACTGATATTCCTAGGCCAAATATCTCAGACGAAGATCAGGATCACATATTGTCCCTCCTCCAAAGGTACATTCGCCTTCCTTGCCCACCTTCCAATTTTCCATTCAGTTCTTTAGCTATACCTAGGTACTTCTTGCTCCTTTCCAACAGGCTGACAATACCCTCAGCACACTCACACCAATTGGCCACCACAGAACCAACCACGTGACGCATCTCCTCTCGAAAGGGAAACGCTCATCGAAGCGGAAACGACAAGAGGCCAAAGCCAAAGCCATAGCCAAATCGACGTCTAGCGATGTCTCTGCGAAGCAAGACGCTGATATCCCTCCACCTCCTCCAGAGATACAGAAACATGTCATTGTAGGGTTGAATAGCATCCTTCGGCTACTCCAGTCGCAATCTCAGGCATCGAAAGCACAGTCAGAAACTCCATCAGCCGGCGGGGAGAATGAAAAGGAAAAAGAGAACAAAGAAACAAAACACATTGCAGCAATTTTCGCAACCCCACCAACCTCTACCCTCCTTCAAACCTCCCTTCCAATACTGATACATACATCCTCTTCCTCTTCCTCTTCTCCACACCTACCTGCCACCCGGCTCATCACACTCTCGAACTCCCAAGCAGCCCAGCTCTCTACTCCTCTTGGACTTCCACGAGTATCACATATCGGAATCCTGTCTTCCGCCTCCGGAGCTGGGGTGGGAGCTGATGGATTACTCAAGGCAGTGAGGGAGAAAGTACCAGCCGTGGATGTGAAATGGCTAGATGAGGCTAAGAGAGGGCAATATCTAGGTGTGAAGATAAATGCGATAGAGACGACAACGGGTGTGCCGAGAAAGGAGGAGAGGCAGCGAGAGGCTAGGGAGAAACGGGCAAGAGCATGAGATTATGAGATGAGTGGAGGAGATTGGACCGGTACAGCCATCGTGTGAGCTTAAAGATTTATCGCGGATATATATATATATCGATGATACAGTCGGGTGCGGTAAGTCGTACCGTATTCTTGCTTGTAGCTGTTAGTTGCAGGTTGCCAAATAGCTGGCCTTCGAAGACGATCACCAAGTATTGCAGATCACTTCGCGAGTCCTCATTATTGTAAGGAGTACTGCCACACCACCATGCTTCATAACATGAGTTAGCATAAGCATAGGATGGATGCCAATGGCACAAGTATATTGCATGCAGAGTTTAGGGGGGGTGTTTCTTTCATTCGTTCGTTGTTGCCTGGTATTCTAGTATCGCCATCTTGATCTACCCTCAAAGCCCTTGCACAATCGGAAGACCCGAAGCACATAAAGCCATTGAGGAGCAAGAACAAAGTCGAGGTTGTGTCGTTATCAACGACCTCGCCACACCACCACCGTACGACAGCACATAATCGTCCCTCAAATCTGTCAACGCAAAATTCGCCCACAACCACCCACCCGTGTATCATCAGCTCATTATGATATCCTCGCAAGCAAGAGACATAAGATACATAGATCGCAACATCGCCACGCGATGCGACTCCCATATGTTTCTCCCAAGCAAAGCTGCTGTACCTATGACACGGAAAAAAGAAAAGCAGCATGCTATAAAGCATGAGATTCAGAAAAAGTCAAGGGTAACTGGCCTACACCAACCACTGCCATCCCCGAAATCAAAGGAAAAGCGCGAAGAATACAAGAACTTCGACGGATAGGGAAATCTGATGCAAAAAGGAAGAGAGGCATCCACACTCCTTTAGGCCCAGCGAGAGTCAGCCAAAGTGGCCAATTTCTTCTGAGGCTTCGCTTCAGCCAAAGCTTGAGTCAGCAGGTTGGCGAAGCTGGCCGTGGTCGCATTGATGGGGTTACCAGAGGTATTGACAGCAGGCTTTACGTTCTCCATGCTAACTGGGTTGCTCCAAGCCTGGGATTTTCCGACAGCAGCAGGGACATTCCGAGTAGCATTTTGGACAGCAGACTGTTGTCGGTTGACGAAAGCTGTTGGCTGTGTAACTTGGGATTGAGGGACCGAGCTAATGGGGGGTCCTGCCCACTGCGAGTCTACCAGCGTGCCTACGCGGTAAACTGGCAGGGATTGTGCGGCAGGAACTGGGAAAATCCAACCAGAATCATCTGCCATATCCACATCCATTTCAGAGTACGACTCAACACGAGGACCACGAGCGACCGATTCGGCAGGAGCAGGAGTAGGTTGGGTGAATCCGGTAGCTCCTTTATTTGTATATACTTCCATCCAGGCATTGGGGTCAACTTCTACCTGAGCTCGGGACGAAGCTTGTGCAGGAACCGGAGGAATATTGACAGATGCAACACGGTCTCTAGGTACAGCAGGGATGCTTACGCCATCGGATGTGAGCTGATCAATGGCTACATGGTGTCAGTTCTAAATGTCCCACGACATGAGAGTATACCTTACCAATGCCAGTGATATCAGACAGGTGTTGAATAGCACCGTACGCCGACTTCTGCTGGAGGTGTGCGGGTATCCACGGCTTGGTGGGATCATTCTCTGTCATATTTGATTTAATGAGCTCTCCTTGATGTCCTTGATGTGATTGTTGGGTTTGGAAGTCGAATGAAGGAGCTTGATCCATAGCCGGTTGCTCGACAGGCAAAGTACCATCAGCGACCTGCACGTATATTAGCACCACTTCGAATGTCCCAGAAGTCTCGGGACAATTACCAGGATGCTCTCTCTTAATTTTGGAGGACTCGGGGGCTTGATGGCAGCAGCGGTTGGCTGAGGACCCACAGTATAAGGGCCAATCATGGTAGGAGTTGAAGCTACCCGCGTCGGGCTGCGAGACCGAGCACGAGGAGATGGCTTGAATGTTGGTTGCGCAGTCGAGAAACCTACTGTCCAATTTGTACCAGGACCAGTACGGACACCGCTACCAGTTCTTGGTGTTGTGGACGCGGCAGCAAAGGGAGCTTGGAATACTCAAGTCAGCTTGATACTCTGCGTACTGAATTTGTGCCAGGAAATGTGGGACAATGCTCTCTCTCTCTTACCTGGTACAGTGCTGGGTCCGCGACCACCACCACGGTTGACTCCGGCAGGTGGGCCTCGAGACCGACCTGGACGAGATCGAGAGGTGCCCTGGCCGAGACTGGCATTGAAAGCCTTAATCTCTTCCATTTGACTTGGGGATACCCAATTGGGCTTTCCTGGTGGGCCAGAAGTCATGTTGATCGATGTTTGTAGGAAGTCCGTCGAAAGTGGTACACAGAGGGGAAAGTCAACAAAACGCGTCAGAGAATCCTGCGCGTCGGAAGGAGGGACAAAGATGACAATCGTGCACTGTGTTAACAGTGGGAGAGGTTTGAATATTGCAAGACGAGGTTGAGGGAGAATGTGGAAGAGGTGAAGAAGTTTGGAAGATACGAATTCTTTTTGTAGCGTGGGAGAAGCTTCCGGATTGAGGTGGGTTGGGAGAGGAAGGAGCTAGCGACAAGATTGGCCGTCTCTCACAGCCAACCTCAGCCTCTTTCCATAAGACCACTTCCGTCTTTGAACGTCTGACGACAACAAACTTTGGAGAAGAGACGCAAGAGTAATGACTGGGGCCACAGAGCCGCGACAGCAGCGTATCTTGAAGACGCAGCTTCTCTTTCTCTCCTTCCAGACGACACCTCCTTTCAACCAACAATACAGGATACTGTCAACAATCAACCAAACATCAAGCTTTCCAGAAGCTGGATATTGAGAATCGGGGTTCTCCTTAGACAGATTTCCAGCTATCTGACAATTGCTTATCCTTCTATCTGCTCAGTCTCCGCCATTCTCGTCGAAGAAACACAGCAATGTTCACAAGTCATGCTCTAACATCTCCACTACAGAGCAATCCAATTGATGCCTCACTGAGATATCCTCGATATCTCGCTCCTGGGCCCGAGCACCATACCTTCCTAGATACCCCATCAAGACGCCTCTGCTGGAGCAGGTTGGGCTCTTGAGCACGAGATGATTGAAGCATTAAAACAAGATTCTACAACCTTGAACGGCCAGCGCAATGCTTACCTCAAATCTGGGAGGTTGCATCACACCAAGAGTAACACCAGGGCATGTCACGACACAAAGAGAGCAAAGCACGTGTTGATCATATACCTGGAGTGTCTTCCAGGTGATCCGTGAGATCTACGCCAGCACGATATCGCCCTCTTAATCAAGTATTGCAAGAGAATTGTGATCCATATCAAACGACAAAGCGATGTTGAGAATCTGCGATGCCCTGCTCGCCATTGCAATGTATGGCCGTTATACATAAACAAGCTCCTAGACTGAGAACACATTGAGTGGGTAACTCTGCAGACCGAAGGGTGTGCTCTGCAACTTGCCTGTATTGATTGGAGTCAGTATTGGCATCATATAATGAGCCAGTTCACCAGATTACGGGTTCGAAGAGCTCAAGTAAATTGGGTATGTTCTCTCATGGCAGAAATTTATTGTACCACGATGGAAATGCCGATGGCAGTGCTTTCCAACTCCGTATTGTCCCGCAGAACCGGGTGAGTTCGTGGAAGATTGACGGAAAGGTGAGTCCAGTAAGTCTGAAGTTCTCGGGTGCAGTTTTGTTATGACACATCAGAGTGCCAAGGAGTGCTTACCCCCTATCAAGGCGGCTGCCAAGTCCTCGCTTAGGTGTGCTGACTGATCGTGGGGCTTCCTTGCCAGATCTCTAGTGTCCTGGACAGATGCTCATGTGCTTATCCTCGGAGAAGGGGTAAAGTACGAGGAGATGTTAAATCGTCTAAATTTCCCCTCCTCATTGCCGACATTACTAAGCATACGCGCTGCAAGCCAAGGCTGTATGAAGCCGGTTGATGATTGAGGTATTCGGGAAAGAATCGGTGCTGATTAACTTTCCAGTGGAATCTACTCTATCATTCTTGCTATAAAAGCCGGAGCAGGATGGGAAGTTGAAGACAGACACGACCTCTCCGAAAGAACACTACATTCACAGAAACACTACATTCACAGAAACACTACATTCACAGAAACACTACATTCACAGAAACACTCTCAACGAAAACTCTCAAAATGACCGGTCCCAGTCTCCCTAAGAAGATCCGTACCCTCATCCAGCCCAACCCTCTTTCAAAGAAGATCGATATCACCACAAGCACGGTCCCAGTTCCAGAGCCCAGTAGCACAGAGCACCTCCTCCGCGTCAACGCTGTCGCCATAACGAATAATGAACTCACCTGGCCTGCAAATTTCCCTCCTCCCTCTCCCTACGTTGATACCAAAGTCCTGGTCCCATGCTACGACGTCGCTGGAACCATTGTAACTTCTCCACCAGACTCTCCTTTTAAACCCGGGGATGAAGTATGGGCGCGAACGAATTACTGTAGGTCTGGAGCAGCGAGGGAGTACACGATCGTTACCACAGATGAACTGGCCCTGAAGCCGAAGAGGTTGAGCTGGGCTGAGGCAGCAAGTATGCCGATGAGCTACCAGACTGCTTGGCAAGCTCTATTCGTCCATGGAGGATTGGAAGCTGAAGCTGGAACAGGTGGAAATGGAAAGGTAGTCTTTGTCACGGGGGCCAGTGGGGCAGTCGGTACTTCGGTTGTGCAGTTAGCTGTTTGGTGTGGTGCTGTGGTTGTTGGGACTTCTTCTGCTGCAAATACTGGGTTTGTGAAGGCTCTTGGAGCTAGGGATGCGTTGGACTATCGACAATTGGACCTGAAGGCTTGGGCTGAAGGTCAGGGGAATAAGATGGATTTAGTGGTTGATTGTGTTGGTGGTAAGTCACTGAGTGATGCCTGGTGGGTGGTGAAAGAAAAGGGAACGCTTGTGAGCGTCTATCAGCCACCGGAGGGAATGAGGCCCAAGGAACTAGACGGGAAAGAGGTTAATAATAGTTTTTTTGTTATGGAAGCGGATGGGAAGCAGTTGGGCGAGGTGGGGAGATTGATAGATGGAGGAGACTCGAAATTTGTACCACTGCTGGATAGTGTATGGCCACTGGAGAAGTTTGAGGAGGCCTTTGCAAGAGCGGAGAGCGGGAAAACGAGAGGGAAGGTTGTGTTTGAGCTTTAGGCTTGACTGCTGAGGGGTTGAAAACTCGTTGATGCAATGATCGACATCTCTCTGTAATCAATACCTTGTCATAGATAAACTCTTCTAACTAGTATAAGTCTTCAAGTATTACAATCGAGCCAAGAAGTTTTCTTTGTTATGCTAATAATGTTTAGCTTCTCCAAATTCAAATTTGACGAGTATCTGAAAAAGACTCCGATAGTGAACTTCTCATCTGAGATGTAAGGCAGAGCTTAGTTGCTCTAGCTGTAGAGAATACCTTCGATAGAATGAGGGCATGAATGCTTTGATTGCCCCCTCACACTCTGACGATTTTGCCTCACAATAACTGCACATATTCCTCACAAGTGGACTTCATGCACAGGAGAGCGGTCAAGTTGACACTGAACTCAACTTCTCTAGATCAAAAAGAAACACTTGGAATTTACATTGACAATGCTGTGCTACATAAACTGCTCCCGCATTATAGCTATATGTGCTGTAATAACTGTGCATTCTGAGCGTTCCGAGTCATTCAAAAAGAAAGCCAACACCAGATGATACATAATTACCCCAAATCCGAGCTCTTACAACCGCAATGATAGACGAAAGTAAACAGAGGTACGTCTCAGAACATGGCCAAGCATAACATTTCTAGATCCTTGTGCTTGCTTCCCTAAGTCCCGATGTCTGCTCATGGACCGTTGTATCCAGCGTTCATAGAAAAGTTTCTTAACAAAGGTGTGACCTGTGTCTCCGCAACCATATATTCTGTATCCCTCGCTGTAAAGTTTCCGTCTCTCACAACATCTGATCGCATGCCTGCATCGCCAACGGCCAAATGGGAACCGACGCCGCTGCCACTGCACGCGGAGGGATAGATTGCCTTATTGTTTCCACTGCAGTGGACAGAGAATGCGGGACCAATGTGATTCGTGGCAGGACCAGAGATTTCAAAAGTGTAAGTGCAGAACGGAGATTGACCATTGGTTATGGCGGTGGAGCAGATGTATGTGAAGTCGGTGACGACCCACGAGGGGAGGTTGGGTTATGTAGCTAGAACGGTAGAGGTGAAAGCGACCACAAAGCAAAGGTGGAGGAGGTGCTGAGGCGCATCTTGATGTTTCAGTTTAGTATCTGGGAGGGCTGAGATGTCTAGATGCTGAAGATGAATTTGGGACTGCATAGTATAGATTGATCTAAATCAGTACTGCCATAGCCTGCCAGCGGTGGATGGTACTGGTGATGGCAGGTGGCCTTGGCATCCGCATTTGTCTCGGAGGTGCTTCGATGTATGGAAGTACTGAGTAAAGCGTTGAAAAGAAGAGTAGACGTGAATGGTGATCTCAGTAGATTAGGCACAATGCTCTCATAAATGAGGCTCAGAGATACGAGGCTTGCATGTCGATCATGTACTAGGTACGTGAATCCCTCATAGATGGCGCCTCGCTTAGGTGAAGGGCGGAAAAGGGGGGGGGCGTCGATGCGACTAAGTGGAAATGGAGAACTCGACAGAGGAAGAAGTAAGACATGAGAACATCGACAAACCTCGCAATAATTTTTCTGGCTGAGACTACTCTCGATGCTTAGCTATCTATATCGTAGTTTCAGAGTTTTGGACGTTGTGATGTTGAGTTGCTCTTGCTCTTATTCTATTTAGCCGACACACATGAAGGAAGAATGCTTCTTGACCTCGTCTGGCCATGTCCATCCCATAGCGCAAGTAGAACATCATAACAGCTTCAATGCCGATGGTCCCTGGTTGGCACCTCTCGCATTGGGGAAACCTTGTTCAACTTCTTCGTGACTTTTCAACAGTACCAGAGCGACGCAAGATCCTGCTTCAAGCTATATCGACTGAGCTTGTTCCTCATGGACATGTGGTGCATCTGTTGACTTCGAGAGGTCGTTCTGGGTTCTATTGAAACCTTCCGTATCGAGTGGCTGGGCTAGAACCCAATTATCGCCTCTCAACACTGCCGTTGGGATGCCTTGCTTTTTGCAAAGCTCTCACATCATCTCGGTCCATGGAGTGTTCCTGCTTCATATGCTTCTGCCAATGATCCTTTCTTCGAAAACCATATATCAACCATTGATCCGTACCGGGTTTTATTGAATCTCGGCACCATTCGTGGGGACAGAAGTACTTGACAGCCTTGCTATGCACACAGCTGTCGTGTCGCTCGACGTCCTTGGGCGTCGGAAAACCTTTGCTGCACTTTGGGCATTTTGATGGCTTGATATGGTTTCTTTGATGCCGACTTGAATATGTATCAGTATTTTGATCTCGAACATGCGTTGGAAATTAGAGTCTTACCGAAGATCACATTGCCGCGTGAACCTTTTGTTACAAGGACCTTTTTTGCGTTCATATGTACAACTGTACAGTGCAAGTGATGATGTTGCAACTGTGGTCGGGAAACTTTTTGCCCAACGAGTCTCGGTTTGCTGAAGTCTGATCATGGCGATTAGAGACAACGAGATATGTTCACTATAAGACTGCAGAACAACTTATAATAGCGGCATCTGAGAATCAAAATGCCAGATGAAAGTGCGTCTGAGCAGGTTTGTTGGTATGGAGAAGGAATTGTCTGGCCTTGTGAGAACTGAGCCTCAAATGCTTACAAGGGCGAGCACACCATCTCTTGCCCAATCCGTACACCGAGAAGAACGAAGTCGGGGCGCAACATGACGATGCATGATGAGCCGAGGAGTCTTGCACCTAGTACAAAAGGACGAGCTCCCCTTCACCTACTTTCAACCACTTTTTGGCAAGTTATCCAATCACCGAATCCATCATCCATCTTTGTGGCTTTTTGTCCAGACATCTCATTCGCGACAGGATATCCTTGCTAGGTACATCATGCAGTCGGCACCGCCCTCGCCCACACCACCTCCAACCGCCTCACTCTTGCAGCAGGCCACGACCAATGGATTCCAGGACGATGTGACCCACCCTGGCAGTGCTCTGCCTGGTGAGTCTCCATTTTTTTTTACTAATCATGCGAAGGGCCTTTGATATGGAGTGCTCTTGGTTGGCAAGCAGCTGCGCCTTTTTGCTATTCAGCTTCAGCTGCCGGGGTGCACCGGCTGCTCACGTGTTATGCACGTGATGAGAACATTCGCCTTGGTCCCGGTCCCGACGTCCCTTTGGCGCAAGGAGGCCCAGACAGTGTTGGAAGCAAAGCAACAATCGAACATGTGTCTCATGCCGTCGGACTGGGTGCTCACTCTGCCATGTCCTTTGGGCTTGGCCAGCCACCTTCCACTCTCGCGGCAGTCTCGTCGCAGCATCCTCAGTTCACGGAGGGAACCCAGGGCTTGAACGAAAACTCTAGCGGCCCTCATTGTATTGGAAATGGGAGCGGCAGCAATCATTCCCCAAATCCATCGTGGGAGGAGATACTCCAGCCCAGCCAGGATGTTCACTTTCTGGGCAATATGCAGTCGCAAACGCAGTCGCACATGGCCGCACCCAGCCAAGGACAATCTCTCGTCCCCGAGAATTCGTACTCTGGTTTCCTGGCTCCATTGACAAATGGTCCAATGGCCCAACAAGACCAAAACAACTGGACCTCCAATATGGCACTGACAGCGCCTCAGACTTACCAGGACCAGGCATATCAGATGAATTCTTTTCATCCGACTCAGTAACAGACAGTCTGGGGACCGACTTCCACCAACATGATGCAGCCTCAGTTGATGTATTCTCAGAACTTTCAGCCATCGATGATGGGAAGCTTCGCCACGATCCCTTTGGCAATGCCGGTTGCCCAACGTACGCCATGCCATTTATGCACCGAGTCCTTTACTCGCCAGAGTGACCTCCAGCGTTACTTCGAGTCAGTCCATCTCGGTATTAAACATCATTGTCACTGGCCTGGTTGTTCCAACAATGGTGGGAAAGGATATTGTCGTGCTGAGAAATTGAGAACTCATCAGAGACAGAAGCATGGATTTTGATTTGTTCGTGTAGCAAAGAATCCTCTTAGGCGGAAGAGTAAGGTTGTTGGAAGGGATGTGGTGAGGGCTGGGGATGAGGATTTCCTTCTTTTCCTTGCCGCTTTTGTTGTTCTTGTCGGTTTTCGTTGATCGTGATGAATGGATGTTGTTTCTTTTGTGCTTGAACGGCTGGTAATTCTTGAAATAAAGTATCCTTAGTTGCTCTTTCCTCGGGTGTCCTGTCCATGAGTTTGCTCTTGCTCCCATGACAGTGCCAACGTGATGAAGCCGCTGACCTATCCAAGGATGAAACTTCTACTGTAACGTAACCATTAGAAGCCTCCTCAATTGGGCCGATATGCTTGTGACTTCCAAGAACGTTTGCAACAAAACCTATCTACTCGTCAATCTGGGATCGGCCTATCTCCCAAGTAGGTCATATATTGAAAACTGTGACATATAGTCCATTTGTTGGTATCACAATAGGATCCTTAAAGGTAATCAAAAAACAGGGTGCAAAATCAAGTTGGTTGTAAAGTCTAGGGAGAAAGCTATTCTAGTGGAGCACAGTTCGACTATATCAAGAATAGGGAACAACTATTCTCCGGCGGCCGAATACCACGTGACGTACTTCCCAACATCATTAGATGCTCGACACCAGTATTGAGCATGCATGACTTTGCCGCAACTAGGTATTTGTTGAAGACTACCAGATCAATTCCAAGAAAGGACGTTGAAACAAGAGGGCTACCCGAGCGGAAAGAGCGGAGGAGAGTCTGCATTGAGAACATACTGGTAATGGAGCTGGTCCGACTAACTGCCAATGTGAGGACCTTGTGATGCCAGGAAAAGCATATGACGCGCGCTGGCAGCGATTGCAGATACCAGACTGGGTGCTACGAACAAATTGAAGTTGAAACCTTAATTCGGAACACGTGTGAGCAGTAAATATATTGCGAGATGATCGGAGAGAATGTTGACGTTCTCGAAGCACCTCCATGCTCGTATTGCATCTCCAAGTTTAGCTACCTGGATGTGGAGTCCAAGGAATTGGAGGGAACGAATATCCGCACAATGGCAATGCCCGAGGATTCCACATAGATCGAAACAACTCCACATGAACATCATGCTCATCCCATTCTGACTGCTCCATCTCCTCACTTGAAGTCCATCTCCTCACTGAAGTCTTGACAAATACAACTCTCCAGCCGATGCATTGATTAGGACGCTATGCACAAATCTTTGCATCGAATACTTGCTGTTGCTTTCAGGAGTCTTTGAACGAATGAAAGATTGCTATCGATTTCAAGATCGTTCATTATTCTATGAGGATAGCACTCTAGTGCCGAAGAATAGTTGTAAGGTAGCGATCGTTGATGTACTCGGCCTCATGGCACACTGGAAATATGGCCCCAACATAGTTGTGGAAATTGAGCCTGTGATCTGCTCCTTTGAAAGACTTGACAAACTCCCAGTACTCTGGATACCACCCTGAGTATTCCCAATCTATAATGGCAGCCACGCGCCCATCCTTAACGATAATATTCCGGGGTGTGAAATCAGCATGAGTGAAGACGATCTCATGATCTGCCCGTAAGGATCGGAATGCTATTTCATAGAATATGGTAGGGGCATTTCTGATTCTGTCGGCCACAAGGAACTGGTTGAACTCGGCTTCGGTGTCGAATGGTCCGCCCGTGTAGTCGAATCTCCTTCCGTCATTTGCTTCCCCACGATTGATTGCTCCAATGTACTGTCCCTTGAGGCCGTGCAGTTCGGAAAGTATCCCTTTCAGCTGTCCCGCAATATCCAACTTCTGCTCCTCAGGGAGCCCATTCCACACACTTGCCAACGTATCTCCTTCGATATATTCCATGGTAATACCCGGTACAGGTCCACTCTCCTCTCCATAAACTCGAGGAACAGGGATACTGGTATTCGCAGCAACGAAGCGCATGGTTTCTGCTTCCAACGAGGTAACCCAGAGCCGGATTTTACGACCCTATCGCCATAGCGAATAACATTGCGCCCGAGATTCGACAACAAGGTGATATCTAGTCTATTTGGTGCTAGATCCCATGCAAGGGAGAGGAGGCAGTCATACCTTCAGCGGTTTCTAGAATTGAAGTACCGCTCGTCATCTTTGAGAAGACGCTATTTGGTCCTTCGGATTGTGCGAACCCCGTCCTGCTTGCTTTACTGTAGTTCTACAGATGTTGAAACTGGGCAGACGTTGGCTTTGGATGCAGCCGAGGCGATGGTGCACAGACAAACCTTGATCCTCAGCGCCAGAGCCAATGGGGGCTTAGCGTTGGAGGGGCGGTTTCAGGCTGTTGCCCGGCAACAGCCACCCTCGACCACAACAAGCTTAACTCATCTTCTTATGAACGAACAACACGCTCCACCAATCGAGGAACAATAACTCTCGACCTCTTCTCTCCATTGCGCCTGCTACATCGCCGTGCCTTTCGAGGAGATCGTGGTCCTTTGCGGTCGATCATAGTTCTGTTCTATTCTAACATTCGTTCTTCGACGCGCTTCGCGTCAATCGATTATCAACATTCCACAGCTGGTCTTTCCATGCCATTGCCTCATTGAGCGAGAGAACAGTGTACGGTCGCAAATTCAAGGAGAGATAGTACAGAAGATATAGAAAAGGAAGAGATGGAGACGGCTTCGCCATCTCCTCAACAGTCGGTAAGCGCTCGCGATTGATGCTCGGTTTTGTTTACTATGGTAAACACCACCTCGCACAATGTCTGACGCCTGCATTTCTAGGTCCATCCTCTGCGCATCCAAAAAGAAACACCTTCCACATCACCTTCCAAGATGACAGGCTCGTCTCTGCCTCGTCCTCTTTCAGAGCTTGCTCCGACCGAGAGGAGAAGAAACTCACCAAGCTATAACCAAGCCACGAAGGTAGGAGAATTGTGCGCAAGGCTTGTGGAACCGTGACTAATATTGACCGCAGAAGATGGTTCTCAATCAGGACTCGTCTCCATTCCAATCATCTCCCTTCAATGCTTCCGAGGGCAACTCGTCGCCGCGTCTATTCTGGAACGGTCGCACGCCTACGACGCCGAACCGAATCAATACAGAAAACTTGTTCGCAGGCAGAGACGCTTCCCCATCGCCCACTCGACGTTCGTCGATAGAGCGATTGCAAAAAGCCTCTCGAGTCAAGAACAGCAACATGTTTGCGCGGGAACAAAAGCAGGAATATGACCCAACATCGGTGCCAGTAATCGAGCGGCCATTGGCAAAACAACTGCAGGGAAATGCATACGGTGGATCTGGATTAGATGGACTTCGATCTGCAGAACGTACGCGTGCTTTCGGGCACCAAAGAAATGATAGCAAGAGTAGCATACCTCTGTACAGCCCGTTATACAGCCCTACCAAGACACCACTGAAGAATGGCAGTAATGGACTTTGCTCTCCCAGCAAAGACCAAGTATCTCCTACCAAATCTTCTTTAGCATCAGGTCGCTTCAATGGCAAATCCAGCTTCGACTCAGAGAATGGAACCTGGTCCGAGGAAATGTCTGGAGATGAACACCAGCTTCCACCCGGAAGAGTTCTTCATAGACATGCAAAGAGCGTCACATTCGATGCAGCTCCTCCACAGGTCAACGAGTACGAGATGGCTACACCAGATATGTCTTCTGTGGGAACAGGCTCGCGAGAAAATAGCTACGATTCGGGAGAAGACGAAGACGAAGATAGCTATAATCGTGGAGATTCTATTGAGCAGGATGATAGTTTTGACGCATCGCTTGAAGATACGGACAAGACTCCCGTTGTTGGGCCCGAAGATTGGAGGCATGCTAGCCCCGGTGAGCACAACACAGGTATCATGGCTGGTAGATTTGAAGATCCATTTGAAGGCCCGGAAGGTAGCCCTATGCCAGACGCTCGACCTTCTTCGTCACTTGGACGACCAGCAGCCAATCGCACCGACTCACAGGGTTCCAACGGCGATCACAGGCCATTACCACCTTTGCCAGGTATGGGACAACACAAACGGAGCAGCTCGAATTCTTCAACTGGGCTCTCCGCAGCTGCAGAACGTGCTTCTCAGAGAAGCCTCCCTTCTCCGCCAGCAGCAGCTTCTTTCAATAAATCAGACATATTGGGGATGAATGGTGGCAAGATGTCATTGGAGGACAGACTTCGCTTGATGATGATCCAAGACGAGGAGAAGCCGAAGACTGAAGCAGAGAAGCAACGCGAGCGTCGTATGCGACGTGCTGGTCCTCGTGAACGTAGCAGTCAGACGCCGGAGCGTGATCCCATCCAAATCCATGAGGACGAAGACACATTGGATGACCTGCCGGGCCTTGGCACCTACCAATTGCCTCCTCGCATCTCTCGAGAGTCGATTCTCCGCAAGGTCAATGGCCAAGGAGAATATACCAGAGAGTCTGAATACAACTTCTCATCGCCGATGCCAAGCTCTAGTCCTGAACGTCCCACACCCTTGGATCCTGATACTCCCATTCCCTCAACCGAGGAATCAATACTTAATGATTCAATCATGGACAACTCCGTCATGGAAAATGAAGACAGTGTCATTATCAAACGCGAGCCCGAGGATGAGGAATCTGATGTGGATGTATATTCCATTCCAGAGATGTACCATCGTACTGAGTCACGCGCGGCTGATTACAATGACGCGCAAGAACACCTTGCAGAGGAAGACATGGAGAGTCAATATTCTGAGTCTACCCTTGCCAACCAAAGCCCGCAAATGCATTCGAGCAGTGCTGGAGAGGATAACGGACCACCCACCCCACGCCCTCAAAGCCCGCAAGCCAATAAGCTTGATTCCGATCCTGTCAAGCAAGACAATCGTGGGTCACTACCTGAGTTCAGTGGATTCCTGTCGAACAACGATTTTGGATTGAGTATGCAATCATACATGACTCCTTCACCCCCACCTCCTAAGGATGAACAGCCCAAGGTTGAGGCCGCGACGATGGCGCAGGCTCACGAATACCTTCAACGGCCGGAGACTCCCCAAGAACGCACTATGCCTGCATACAAACCGGAGTATGATGGCTCAGGTTGGGGACCAGAAGACGAAGAAGATGAGTTTGAAGTGGGAACTCCAGAATCAGTCATTCGACACCAAGCACCGCCGTCTCCACCTCGCGACTCGCCGAGCATTCCAGAACAAGCCGCAACTATCAAGTCGGCATCTGGATCGAAGCTCAAGACACGACCATCCGCTACCCCGTCGGATCTCCAAATCATGCGAGAAATGAGACGCCAGGTCAGCGGCGAAACAGCAAACGTACCTCCGATTCCAGAGCGACATCGCAACAGACCATCTCTGAGCGCTGAAAGGGAGCTGGAAGAGCCTTCAGACTCTGATGGTGGACTTGAGAGACATTCGAGCTTCAAGAAACGATCTTTGACACTGGATATTGGTGGCGACCTTGGTCTCGGTCTTGACCAAGATTTCGACCGAGTAATCGAAGCCCAAAAGGTTGGGTTTAACCTTTCTTCACAATCTGCCCTTGATCAGAAAGGACAAGCGTCTAATGCGAAATCTGTTTCTTCTTCTCATATATATGCTAACAGCTTTCCTCGTAAACAGCGTGGCTACTTGATGAGACAAAACACCAAGCTTGTTGTCGCCAGCAGCAACGATGAACTGAGCGAGAACTTCCGTGGTAGTAGATCGGCAGGGAATTCTCCCATTAAGCAGGACCGACCGCAGTCTTGGACAGTCGAACCTTGGAATGGGCAAATGCGAAAGAACAGTGTGCGTGATAGATCTAGCCGCAAGAAGCCTGCAACCGGCCCAGTACCACCCCTGCCAGGTCAAGAGAGCAACGTTGCTGGATTGGGAATGGTCTCTGAAGAGTCCGTGGCGGAGCCTGCCCCAGAGGAAGGTTGTGAAAGGGGAAGATTATTTGTGAAGGTCATCGGTGTTAAGGACCTTGACCTACCTCTGCCAAAGAGTAAGCTTATTTCCCTCATGCAGCCAACGGCAACTGATTTGATGTCTAGATGAACAAACATGGTTCAGTCTTACTCTCGACAATGGAGTCCACTGTGTGACTACCGCATGGCTGGAGCTTGGAAGAAATGCACCGATTGGACAGGAGTTTGAACTCGTCGTGCCAAATGAGCTTGAGTTCCAACTTACTCTCAACGCGAAGCTCGTCAAACCGGCGCCAAAACGAGTCGTCGAGTCACCCACAAAAGCTCACAAGGCTCAGAAGCCATCAACCTTTAGCCGTGTATTTGCATCCCCGAAAAAGCGCAAGGAACTCGAGATGAGACAGAAGGAGGAAGAGCAACGGATCGTGGAACAAAACAAGCGAGAAGCTCAAGCGAAGAGAATGTCTGTCCAACCTACTGCGTGGGATCTTCTCTCTCCATTGGCTGCTGAAGATGGAAGCTTTGGTCGTTCATACGTCTGTCTTAAAGACCACGAACTTCGTTGCTTTGGTCGACCTTATATTGTTGATGTTGCTTGCTTCAACGAATGGGCTACAGAAGAAGCCAACCACAAGTCGAGTGTCATGAGCAAGCGCGGCAACACGAATGTTCAACGCAGAGCACCATACAAAGTTGCAAAACTTGAGTTGCAGCTTCTCTTCGTGCCAAAACCAAAGAATGCGACAGACGATGATATGCCTAAGAGCATGAACTCCTGCATTCGAGAGATGAAGGAAGCAGAGGCAGCCAGCGCTCTCAATTGGGAAGGTCACTTGAGTCAGCAAGGTGGTGACTGTCCCGTAAGTCAAATCATATCATTCTCAAGTACAAATTGCTTATCATTCATAGTATTGGCGTCGACGCTACTTCAAGCTTGCCGGCAGCAAGCTTACAGCTTATCATGAGTCCACTCGGCAACCTCGAGCAACCATCAATCTCGCCAATGCTTCCAAGCTTATCGATGATCGCCGCGCCTTAACACAGAAGGAGACCATTGGAAAGAATGGCAAGCGTCGCAAGTCAGGATTTGCTGAAGAAGAGGAAGGCTACATGTTTGTCGAGGAAGGCTTCCGTATTCGATTCAATAATGGCGAGGTAATTGACTTCTACGCCGATACTGCGAACGACAAAGAAGGTTGGATGCAAGTCTTGGATGGCTGCATTGGTAAGGAGGGAAGTGCCGGGAAAGGTGGCTGGTGCGACCTCGTTCTCAAACGCGAGGAGAGCATGAGGAGGAGGAATGAGCACGGTACCATCAGAAAGACATCTCGAAACCATACCCGAACGAAGAGCATGATTGTCTGAGGAGGGTTTCTCTTTACGAATTGACGATGAATGAGGTCGACGCGCTTTACGATCGACGATTATTCTCACTTTTCCTCAACGTCGGCTTTCTCTTCGCTGCGCCCTCTACACGAGATTTGACTTCACGGTCTTGGTTCTCTTCTGCCCTGGCGGCGTCTAATTGCGGTGCATACCATCACTTGGGAAATGTGTCTTTTGTTAAAGTAGTTCGAAGACTTTTAGGTGAGGAAGACAGGTGTTGTGGGCTGGCGGTGTCAATAGGGTGCGTTGGGGCGTAACTACTTATTGCTGTTTTGTTTTAGTTTCTGTATGGACTGTTTGTATAAAGTGCTATGAGGATGATAATGCAAAGAAAAGTCTATCAATACTGCCAAGCACTTTCATGTCATTGACCCTGGTGAGGCTCATAGCTCGCTTGACTTCAAGATGGCAAGGTACGATCTCGCTACCAAAATTTGAGATTCCTCGGCAGACTAACTTTACAGTCACAGTCTCCCCCTAAATCCATCACGAAACATTTCCGCATATATTGTCATTTTGATCCTCCAGACCCACCCAATTCCATCACAAAACACCAGGTCGAATCCAAAGATACCCTTTCCTGTTGCAATGATGTCGCAGACGAGCACGGCTCCAGGTTGGTCTAATTTATCCCATTCCTACGTACGTCGAAGCAACGCTAAGCGCAACTACTCACAGGACCAATCCAGCATTGTTGCTTCTGTCGCCATCATCCTCAAGCATGCTACGAGACGTTGGACAGTCCACCACCGTGTACAGCAGAACCGCCGTATACAACAGAACAGGCCTATACACCAGAACCGCCGCCACACTCTGTCGAGAAGCTCACATGGTGCCAGAAGTTCTATCTAGCAACGCATGGTTTCTTGTACTCCAATGAATTCTCCAAGCGAGAGAGGAGGGGGAGGCTACAGGAGTACGAGTTGCGGCGTATATATGGAAGGAAGATCTGGTTACCGATCGACGGTCCAGAGCCGGGTTCCCTCCGTGCTGCCGTGAATTTGTCGTGGCAACATCTCTGCGACATTTTAGAAATAAAGCCAATAGGCTCCTAAGTAGCTAAAGTACACGGCTCGAAGTTTTTGAGTCGCTTGTTGGTCATATCTCTTGTTTCAGTGTATGTTGGTCACAAAGGTGTATTTTATTATTAACTTCCAGCCAGGTGAAAATTTCAAAAGATACCTCCGCTACTTGCTTAAGATCCCAAAGTTATATTTCTCTGATGCGCCTGAACTTAATAATTTCAACCATAGTTATCTGAACACTTTAATATTTGTGTAGTGCCTTGCCATTTTTTCAATATTCTGAAACCAGTATTAGAGCCGAGAACACTATATATTTCGAGACTTACTGTTTCAGTGGCACGCCCTCTTTCTGGGGGTGGGGATGAACAAGGACTTATGAGATAGTTAAATTGATTTTTTTATCCACGATAGAGGCATAGAATTCTCATTTGATCTGTCGCAGGACGAGACTTTGAATAAAAGGGGCGTAAGCGAGACCGCCAAGGCAATGACTTATGCCTATAGAACTGACTCAAATAATTAAAGAAGGAAGTTAATACGCTCTTCGCACAGAAGAGGTTGTATATATCAGTCATGTTGGGGACACATTCACAAGGAACTTGAAGTAACATCACTCCTTGATTCGAGAGCTCATGCATACATCATCTTCGTAGACTGTCGAGAAAACCTGAATGGCTCCCAGACAAATTTCCCTGACTAGAATCTGATCATATGATTGTTTCACTCCTCGCGTAGTGCTTCTTCCATGTTTTCGTACCACCAAACACCTACGACTCGATGTTTGTTCTCTGACAGTTCGGTCATGGCAGCGTACAATTTACTCAGTACTGAACATGTTAGTGTTCCTAGTGGATGGTTTATACAAGGAGTAACTCACCAGCTGGAGGGACGATCTTTTGATAATCACGTACAATGTCCATAGTACAACATCGCTTCAAGAACGTCTTGACTGCTAGGAAGAGGAACAGACTTGACAGCTGCCTCATCAGTTTTGACCATGCTGAGCCTGGCGTCTTTTCCGCTTGGCAACTTACCAGGACGTATTTTGTCCACGTAAAAGTTTATGAGTTGAGCCAGGACTAGATGAAAGGTTAGTAAGACGAATTATCACCATCCGTCTCCCTCATATATTCATCAAGAGAAGAGGGAAGCTGCACTCACTATGTTGTGGCACAATCTTGGTCCAGTTTGCCATTTCTTTCTGTTCATTTTGGTGGATATGGCCTAGGAGCAGAGCGTTGTTGGGGGTTTGCTCTGACTCTTCTATCTTCGCCTCGAGGGTCATCTCGGAGAGTTCCTTGGGTAAGTGGTTGGTCATGGTAAGTTTTAAGGTATGTGTTGAAGTTGATTTGGATCCCGGGATATTGTTGATAGTGGTTTGAAAAGAATTGAAAGATGAGATGGCGAGGATTTTATAGATAATCCTTCTCCAGTCACAAAGCCCTAGCAGTGACTTAGTGTAAGTGCAAATCACTTGAATAAGACCGATTGCCCATCCTAACTAAGTTTTGAATTGAATGTAAGGACCTGGTAGTGACTCTACCTGAAAGGCTTGGTACAAACAACTTATAGAATGAGTCATACTATAAAATACCTTTGGGAAATGCTTTGGTCTGGAGGAAGGTTGATGGACACAGATAAGGCTCATTGAGCCTCGACTTCCCTCAACAAGATTGGGAAGTATCGATAGCCGAGAGTGTGGATCACGAAAATTGTATACACAGAAAGGATTAATCACCGTGGATGTGTAGTAACGCTGCTATGGAGAACTATCCTAGCTAGTAATGATCGACCGTTGCTGTACCAGAAGAACTCGTTTCCCAAAAGACAGTGGTGGTATATGAAATATAGCGAGATATTTAGGTAGGCTAAACTTCTTGGCAACTTCAAATCCCTGTTACTTGACATGAAGTACGCAGTCAAGTTACTGATGAATTTCCTTGAGAATGACATCACGTTCTGCAAGCACAGAAAACCAAAATTTTGAACCTAGCATTCCAAAAGTATCATGCCTACTAACCTACGAACGTATGGACGATAAAATTTCCAGAAACTACGCATCAAGAATAGAGAGCCAGATCATCCCAACAGATGATATGGGTCAGATATACCTTCCCCTTGAACACTTTTCAAAACAACCAAAGTAATTCCACTACCCTTTCTCTTGGCCGAAATGTAGTAATGTTCTTGACGTTCTTCTCGACGTAAATCTGTCTCACACCACGACCCTCTGGTGCAACAACCTCCACTGCATCCACCAATCTTGCGCTCCTCTTCTTCTCTGATGTCCTACGAGGTCTCAAAGGACCCATCATATGCACATAACGATACAATTCCTCCTGATCGCCTTCATTCCAGGTATACTCCACTTCTGCAAGTTCCTCCTCCGTTATGCATCCATGGTTTCCGGCACGTGGATATTCCACGACACTGTAGCCGTTTGAAAGAACAGTATCTTCATCAAAAAGCCATCGTTGGAAGATTCCTTCGTCGCCGGTGATTTTAGAGACAGCCGCACCCTTCGCAACATCGAAATCATACCATGTCTTCCAGTGATGAACACTTAGCATCTGTTTCCCACTCTCAAGATACCCTGCTTCGGCCGGAGTCTCGTCTCCATTATAAATGTCCATCTGATGTAGAAGCGGATCAAAGGTTGGTCTGACATTCGTGTTTCCATTCAGACAATCATTCAGGAGTTCGTCTCCCTCTTCGTTGGTAAATCCAGTGCATTCGGCCCAGACAGATGGTTGCACCAGTTGTGCTGCTAAAGGAACGGAGATGAAAATTCCGCCACCACCTGCTGGAGCGAGTCCATAATGCTCAAGTAGTCTCAAGTCATCGGAAATGGCAGAGATGACAGCGGGTGTGCTTGGATTGTGGTTTTTGGTGAAGTGAGAAGCAAGCGAAGCGAGATAGGGGAAGAAAGTATCGTCATCTGCTAGGACCAGCCATTGTGTTTTGGAACCTCGTTCTTCATACAACTTCTTAATTAGGGAGAAGTACCTCTGAGCAAAGGGCGTCTCATCTGCGGTGATAGTTACGTTCATCGCGGCCTTGCGCATTTGAGCTTCCACCTGCAGGATTTCATTGTGGGCTGGTGCTAGCACGTGAAGCTGTGCGTTCGAGTGTGGCAACCAGTGCGATATCCCCGCTGTCGAGTCCTTGAGTCTAGGTACAGTTGTTGCCATGCCGAAAGAGAATATACTTGTATCGGCTTTCGGAGATCTTGGGGCTCGTAGGGTGAGTGGGGTCATCTTTGGTACTGCGAAATCAGTCAAACTCTCCTTCTCAATTCTTATCCACGGACCTGCCAGAGGTTCATGTATTCGTGTCAGCTCTGGTCTCTCGCCATTATAATGCTCAGTCTTGATAACTCGCCTCGAGTATTCGAACTGTGACGTATGGACAAAGTTTTGTAAATGCTTCAGGTCCGGTAGCTCCTCTTCTAGATTGGTATGCGACGCATGAAGGGGTGAGATGACATGTTTCAACATCTCACGATGGAGCTGTGCCGCGTCTGGGCTAAAGAATATGGTTCCCCAAAAGAATGTTACCCATACGAGGATGAAGGCGCACAGCGACAGGGCGAGTTTGCGTCGTATCTTGGACATCCGTGCCAAATTCATCTTCTCCGCCAAGCTGGACCTCCGTGTTAAGTTGGAGTGTGACATTTTCGTTCAGATTTGAGTAGATGCACCAAACATACTCAAATGGTGTTGGCAATTACGACCAAGATCCAGCTTTGATATATCTTTGAGGTGTTGTTATTGGTAGTCTCATCAATCGAAGCGGGTTGGAAGTGCTCGTTTCAAGTTTTTGAAGCGAGTATCTTTGTTCGCTGGAACGGGATTACAATAGAGACAAAGATACAGACTTGCTTTCTTTGGAGAAGGTAGAGATTTCCCAACCGATTCCAATGGCCGCCGACGTCACGTATGTCGAGGACGCACGTGTCGGCTTCTTTGTCCTTTGGATGAGGCTCAAAGAAAGAAAAGAAAATTTCACTAAGGGAATTAAAGGATACCGAACCGCGGCGTACGCTTTCGCCACAAGATATAGTCCTCTTTGTTCAAATAGGTTGCTACCAGCCACATGATTTCCAAAAAGTCGCTCTGTGGTCGTGTACGGTCCTTCGAGTATGCACAGGTTTGGAAAACAACCGACTCTGGTTATTTCAATTAAACATTACACGGCGTCGCTCTATGAGCTATATATAGTTTGGTCGTGTTACAACTCTGTACAAATCCTGCTCGTTCCAAGATCACTCCAATTCAACCTGACCACTTGTTACTCTATCCGGCTGATACTTCAACAGTACGTAGCACCTGCGACAGGAGCCTTGATGACACCAGCATCAATGAGAGTCTCATAACTCCAATAGTCCTTTTGAGTTCCCTCACCATCCACAGCAGCTGTACCGTTGAACTTGCCGGTCCAAAAAGAACCACCAGGGACGTACTTCTCCCATGCATATCTCTGGGTATTGAAGATAGACTCTCTTGCAGAATATGTATTGTTGTACAGAACCTGCAGAGACCACTCGCCAATAAAGACAGGGAACTTGCCATCACCTCCAGCAACTGAGGCTTGACCACAGATCGCGGGAGTGACAAACTCGGAATAGATGCCAGAAGCCGCAAAGTAGTAGATGTGTGAATCAATGACAAGGTTCGTTGTGTTTGCAAAATACGGGGACCAGTGTTCCTCGCCGAGGAAACAGTCTTGGAGGACGATTGGGATTCGCTTGTCAACGGCGCTGGCGCGAGACACAGCTCCATTGATGTAGTTGACAATGTATTCAGTGCCGGTGGCCGTTAATCCAGCGCTGGTGGCAAAACCAGTAATGTTGTCAGAAGCTTCGTTGATGGCCGCGATGGAAAAGGCCCACGGGTGGCCACTGACTTTGATGAACGCCAGAATGTTTTCAATGGCTTTGAAAGAATAATCGAGATTCGTCTGATTATAGAACCACGAACCATGGCCAAGTGCTTCGCCGATGTCGAGATCGTTGACTCCACCTGGCAGGGAGTGAAGACCGATGACGACACGCATGCCATATCTTTCGATGGCATACTTGGTGATTGCCTGAAGGTGGAGAGCTTGACTTCCGGAATGAAGCTTGCTTCCTGGAACGACGACCCAAGCAGCGTATGTCATGGGAATGCGGAGGAAGTTGACGCCTAACAGAGCAAGTCAGAATCAAGTCTCTGATGTGTTTCGAAGTACTTACCAACAGCGGCGAATTTGTCAATATCAGCAGTAGTGATAAAAGTTGCATAGCGCTCTTCCATGACAACAGCGCATTTTAAGGCACCAAGCGTCTCGCAGAAAGTCCACTCATCGGGTGCATCGGGTGCGTATTTTTCGAACATCTCAGGGTCATTGCTGGTTTCAATTTCGAACCATCCACCAAGGTTCACACCATTGGCTTTGAAAGTGTTCCAGTCCGTGAATTGGCCCTTGGCATTGGCAGTGCTGGTTGGTACCGGATGAGACCACTTAGTATGGGCGGTGAAAAGAGCTGTATTGAGACCTTTGCCTACAGCAAGGCCTCCAGGAACAGCTGGATGCGAAATTGTCGCGGGTTTGGCGGTGGATGAGCTGGTGGAAGCTGATGTCGAGGTTGCTTGTACAGAAGTAGCCGCTTGATGAATGCCGCGAGCACTGACCATGCTCAACAAAGCGGCCATGGCCACGAAAGACTTTGGAAACATGACGAAAAGAGCGTGATGAAATGAGGATCAAGAATGAAGCTATGGTTGAGGACGAGATGTGCAGTAGAAACCTTGTAAGTTGGGAAATTACGGTACCTATATACACAGGAGCAGGTGGCACCCTATACCAGCGTTGGCCGAGGCCGAGGAAGTCACAATTTCTTAGTGCATTCTAGATCTCACCCTCTAAACAACAGCACTCTGTTATCATATATTCGGAACTACCGACAATTTTACGGAAGCTATGGGCATGAGGGTGTAGATGAAGGCTCCAAGTGAAATTGTGATGGCCAGAGCCGTTTACCAGGTCCACCCCTAGCATGCAGGATGTTGGGTGGCAAGCGTGTGCTAAGATCTTAGCCTAGATCTAATCCTAGTGCCAGCGCCTGTTGAAGTAGTCCGTGAACGGCACGAGGAGCAACGTGCAAACACCGACTGGCATGCTTCTTCGGCACTTGCAGGCTGCTAAATGGCGTCCCAGAAACGGATGTGAGATTTCATGCTTGAAATTGGCACGAACAGCGAATTACAAATAGTGGAGATCGTCAGCATAGAGCCATCATCAATTGCCATTTTTTGTAGCTGACTCATGTGCCCCGCCTGTACACAATCTCGCAAAAGTCACGCTGTTGCGCGACTTCAAACTTGGTGTATCGAAATTGAAGGAATGGAAGAGCCCCATCTCGGAGGCTGCACTAGCCGCCATGCCATCATTGTCTCTTTGTCACTTCCGCCACGTTGGCATGAGTTTGACACAACCTGCATACGGCTCTTGCTTCAGCAGAGAGAGAAAGTAATGATATTGTAGCAACTGGTCTCATTCTTCTCATCGCCGATGAGACTATTCCTTCCTTTTACCACTCACTCATTTTAATGACTCGGGTCCACCTAGAGTACTGGTCTAGTAAATAAGCCCCAACATACCTTAACGAGAACCACTTGGTGAGCACTCTCGAACATCAATGTTTCCAGGAGACAGCCGAAGATGAAAAGGTCCCAATCGAGCTGCCCAAAGTTATGATTCCACGAGGTCTGGTCAACGTCGACCGAAATTTTAACTGACTAGCAGATAGAAGACGTATGCAATGAGGAGTGAAGAAATGTCTCATTTGCCTTGCAATGCACCATATTAGCCACAGTTCATTTGAAATAAGAAACAAAAGAGGATCGTGAAGGATCTAACGTGCGGTCCGTGGAAGTCGATAGCTGCGAAGTCGTCCACCGTCCACTTTTTCGCTGAGGTTGAGAACTAGCTTCTGTACCTACTGTAAGCTGACAAAAGCAGAACCCCCCGGAACCCGGGCTGTACTTTCTGTGCACCGATAATTTCTCTCCAGCCCCGTCTCGATCTGGCCAGCAGCTTTTAGATGTTCCCAGGGTACCAAATTCGGGCGCGATGCGTCGAGATTGTGCGAGTGACGCGACCTTTGTCCCACCTTCTCAGTCCTGACCATAAAATATCCCAAGACCACCAGCATTTCCGTCAATCTGGTACCTGAACGCGTTGTATCCCGGTCCTTGCTGCCACGTATATAAGGAAGTACTCCAGAGCCTGATCCTCAATCCTCAATCCTCGACGTGAGTGTCGAACGCGATCGGCGGTCGGGATCTCCAATTCAGGGAATCAGGATAGGGTGCTTGGTGCAGAAAACCGGTAGCGAAAGACCTTGAGCGCTGCGTACCCGGTAAGGTCATCTGTCGTGAAGAGGCTCTTTCTCAGCGTGAGAGAAGACGGAGTGCTCGAGATGGGGTGCGGAGGGGTGCTCTCGCGAGCGGGTCGATCAATTTAAAATGCGCCTTGCAACCATGGTCCTAGAATTGTCATATTGAGTAGAGAAAGGAGACATTTTCGTGCCGAAGCATCCACTCCTCGCGCTCAAGGGAACTTCGGGTTAATAAGGTTGGGTGGTGAAGTGCGATTGAATCCATTGTCGAGTGACATCGGAAAGGGAAACCTAGACTGTGGCCTCAGGCAAACAATGTCACGTTTCCAATAGATGTTTGTTCAATTCTGGTTGCCCCTGATCACATCTTAGATCAACTTCCATAGCGACGGGAAATCATTCAGTCAATGCTTTCATGTGTGGGTGTTCCATTACATATATGTGCAACACAGGCTCGTAAGACACGTCAGCTAGAATAGCCGGTCTCCATCATCCTGTTGTTCCTTTTGCTCCCACTGGATGTCGCCAATCTAAATAAAAGTCCCATCAAGATCTTCTTCAACTTTCCGAGTCAACATCCTAGCAACCGCCATGTTATTCCGACTCCGATCATGTACATTGTTCGTCTCGAATTCTCAAGGAGATGGCATCGAGATCCTCCGCTTTTGAGGTCCAAAGTCCAGTGCAGCCTCCACGTTTCTCCAACTCCAGCTGAGCAGAGTGTTCCTGTATCAGGTCAGCCTATCTCTAGTGGAACAAGTAGCAACCATTACCATAGGAGCTGCTGTCACGAATACAGCGAGAGCAAGTATAGTGGCGAAGGTGATCTTCATCGTGGCTTTCGGGTCAAGCAATGTTAAGAGGTCTATATAATTAACCTCTGGATGTCCGAAGAATCAGAAAAGATCTTGATAAATGTGTGAGTGTGCAATGGCTCTGTAATGTTGGAATTGTTGACGTCCTTAATGGGGAGGTCGTGCTTCATTATGCCGAGATGATAGTTGGATATTGGTCTCTTATCTTTCCCACTCTGCAACGATGCCCTGTCTTAAGTTTAGACCGTTGCATTTCTCCATTTCTAACATTGACACCATGCGTTCGTCTAACCACATTTGACTTCACCCAGCGAGAAGTTGGTGTGCTAACGGTACAAGGAAGGAGCATATTGAGACTTTGTGTATTTCCGTTGTGACCACTTGTTCGTGTACCCATAGCATGAGATTTTTCACACAGAGAGGACGATGCGGTATCTCTATGAGGAAGGAGTATCTATCAATTTTGCATACTTCCTTTGCTATCTCGCAGGCTGCATCATGCAAGCTTTCCCTCCTTCAAAGTGCTTGTTGCGGATTCTGCTTGCAACATACGCCACATTGCTGCATAAATGTTTGAATTTATGGGCCTCAACGCATGCGGCGTAGCCATGTTCCTCGAGAATCAAGCTTTTGATCCTAGGATACCATCTGCATCCACGTGTGTCGTCCAATCACGGGCTGACGCAGGTTGTTCGTCTTCAATTCCGTTTGCTGTGTGGTCAATATGTCCGTTGTCTGATTGTTCTTCGCTTTGTAATTGCTCAACTTGTGCAACGAAGATGGACGGTTGTTGCCGAGTACCGAGTGTATGGAACCCGAACCTGGAAAGGATAGGGACAACTGAGTATCCTACCACAATGCTAGGCTTACAAAGAACTCGAGACACGAGAACATCTTTCTTGCCCGCATCGAAAATCAACTAATTTCAACCCTTAAACGCCAGGAAGTTGACGATTTAAAAGGCCGGGCTTCAACCTTAACTTCCTCTCCCGCTGGCGTGTACCGCCATGACACCCTCATCGAGGCATGAATATTCTCCTGTTATTAAGGATGAGCCTCAAGACTTGGAGGACGTGGTTCCGAGCCTCTCCGAACCAAAATGGATAAACTCGCATATTCGAATGTCTATCTTGACTGTCACAGTCACTATTATCACGCAGGTTCTACTCTTCATTGCCCTGATGTTATATATGCTTCATTTCAGACAAGGCATACATCTGCCTGTGACCCCAGAGTTCCGTGATTCCTTAAGGAACTACTGTATTGTTTCACCCTCTACGTTCTCGCATTTTCAACTCATATCAACTCAGATCCAGCTGCACAAGCAATCAAATATGAGACACGAGTGTTCCAATACAACCGTTCATTTATAACCACATAATGCATCCCTACCTCACATACCGACGCTGCCTGGGCCGAACTCCAAGCACCAACGGACGGGGAGGTTCAACTATCCCACGAGCAAGGCATTGATATCGACAGCTTACATCCCTCGGTCCAGTCTACAAAGACTCCTGGATTGTACCTCCATGGACTCGAAGTCTATCATCAATTGCATTGCTTAGACTATATTCGAAAGTCGTTCTACCCTGGGCATTACTTCCCGAATGAGACGGAACACGACGTTACTTACCACAGAGGTATGTCTGTCATAGGATTTCGAACGCTGTGACAGTTTGACTGACGAAAGACGACAGAGCATTGCATCGAACATCTTCGGCAGTCGATAATGTGCAGTGGAGATTTTGCGTTGGATTACTGGAAGTACGATGAAGAGACGAAGAAAAATTGGTTGAAGACCGATGTCCCTCATGTATGTCGAGATTTTGGACCCATGCGAGATTGGGTGCTGAAGTATAAATATGAGCAGAGTTCATGGATATAATATTGTGTTGGAATCATACTCAAGGAGCTTTTGCTACATTTCGATGCTGGAGGGGGTTCATTTGAGAATTTTGGTCTGTCGTCGAGCTGTATGCGCTGAAAATTTAGCGACTGTTAGCCTGAAAGCCCGCTGAAGGCACTGGACTGAGCGCTCAACCAATTTTCGCTAAGCGAATCGTCCACCAACGTCGAATATATACTTTAACAACCACAATGTCTTCCACATACGACCATAGAAACAGGAGAATTGGGCATCCCGTCCGCTCTGCCATACACAAGCCTGTTATCGGAGAATCAGTAGTTGGGTGGGTGACCACCAGCGAATCCTCTCTGTTGTATGTTTTTTTTGCAGATCTTTTGCTCCCAAGTGGGGTTGTGGAGCTCAAAGGAAATTGTGGCTGGTAGATGTTTGCCCCTCGTCGCGACCTCAGCTCAACCACCAAAAATCTTAGGAAGGAGAAGAACATTTATTTTTGTTATGCTATTTGCTGATTGGAATCGATTCCCGACTCTCTTCAATTGACTGACAACCATCCTGATTCCATGCTAGCATTAAGAAGAACGGTATTGGTGATGGGTGACACATCAGTCTAGGGGAACCAAATGTCCTCATCAATCAAAGCGCTTCGGTGACTTCAATGGATACATATTTTCCTCATGATCTGATGCTTCTTCCTTTCATGCCAGTGTCCTTGCCCCAATCACCAGCAACCACCAGCATCCTTCTTTATTTCTTGTTACTCTTTCCACCCTTGCTACTACCCCTTCGAACCTTTTTCAACTCCTTGTTTCGCGCCGTGATAGCATCAAGGTTTTCCTTCTCAAGCCTGGCCGAGACCTCTTTCTTTGTAGCCGCAGCGTGCAGATCCCTGAGTGATCTTTTAGCTCGAACCAGCTTCCTGCCCCAGGCCTCATCCAATGGTTTCTCATCCACCATGTAGTCCTTGTGATGCTGCTCATCCCAAGGACGTTCCCCACCCCACTCCCTGTTCTTCACATTCTCCAAGTCTTCCTGTAGATCAGAACCAGCTGGACCTTCCTTGTAGAGCTTTTTCCATGCCTTTCCTTTCTGACTGTAGTCCTCCGAACTTGGTATGGATTGGGTAGCAGCCATGATATCAGCTGCTAGCTTCCGGAGCAGCGAACCTTTCTGTGTAGTTCTGTACACTGAACCAACACTCTTGGGTGTCATCCAAAGCTTCTCGTCAGCTTCGTAGTCCGCCATTGCCGCGTTTATGCAGAGATTTTGGAACGTTGGTGCTTCGACCATGTCAGCAAGCGCGCATAATTTTTCTCCGCACGTCTTCGATCTGAAAACGTCTGTTCGCAACAACTGCCCGCTGTACAACCTATTGATAGATTAGTATGAGACCTTATACAAGGTTCGATGGGCGATAAGCTAACAAGCCGAGCTCTACGGTAGAGCTCGGCTCTTGGCTTCTTATGGAAGAAAGATTGTATTGACATACCAAGCTTGGAAATGCACGAAGGTCGAGGTGTTGACGTCAGAAAGCCCGCACAACACGACATAAGGACTGTCTGTCTCATCACTATGATCTTCGGCCTCCTCGTCATCCCTTTCACCTCTGATATCTTCTTCGCTTTTGGCTCTTGCTTCCTCATCCGCTTCGCGAAGTGCCCTGTCGAAGTAGGCTAAGTGAAGCATGAGGAGATCTTTGTGGATAGTGAATCTTTTTGTTCGGCCCTCATTCTTCCCAACAACAACATCCACCACTTCCTCACTGACGATGACCCTGTTATGTGTTAGTTCTCAGTCCATCGGAAGGATTAATGCTGGAGCGCCTACTTTGCCATGATGGACAGATGAAGCTCTCGCTTCATTTCCTTCTCGCAATCAGTCGCAGTTTCGTGTTTTGATGGACATTCGCATTGAAACTTCTCGGCTTCCTTCTTCGGCGGCATCGCAATCGATTGTGGTGGGTCTTGGTTGGCAAGAGGCCAAAATCCTAGTATTCTTCCAAGTAGCTGTCCCATGAAGGTGTGAAGGAAAGGCTGGTTCTTGATGAAGAGACTCTGGAGTGGGGAAGCGAGAGCTCTATTTATGTCGCTTCAGCTCTCTGATATACTCTTGCCTGACTCACTCATGAAAGAAAAACTGAGATTCACAAAGGGGAAACTCTAGATTGTGTTAGAATATTGACTGTGCATCGTATGAAGGGTCTGGCTGGCGGTTATTCTCTTTCAAAGCTTCGAAGAGATTGACTTGTTTATGTCATAAGCTTTGCTCTGCATCGGTACCTAGACACAGCTAAAAATGTGTATTCTGGGAGATTCTAGGTAGAGAACATTTTCCTTTCATATATCTCCGGCCTTTTGGATTCCATCAGCTCGAGCATTGACTAGGTCCATATGTTTAATTCATCGTTTGTGTGCTCTTTTATGATACTTCTGTTTCAGGTGCGCCATACGTGTTACAAGCTCACACTAAAGAATTTCGCGGATATCAGAGCTCCCCAATCTCCATAAAATTGCTTTGCATCTGGAGATACAAGGAAGGAGGGCCTTGAAGCTTGAAGTCGTGGTATTAGGGGAACTCTTCCAAGAATACCAGAGAGTTCTTAGTGCTTTGTAAAGCTCAAAACTATACTTGTAAGATGAAGAACAATATTGTTTGTTAGATGGCGCTGCCTCGAAAATCTGAAACCTTTCAACTCCCTCTTCTCCAGTCTGAAAGACGGCCAATGTTTGGTTGTTGGTGATGAAGTGGCTATATCATGTTCCAACTCTTGAAAACGTTCTTCCGAGCGTTGGTGGAGGAGTAAAGCACAGGGGAGCTCCCACTGTTGTATATCGGAGGTTTTGATTACCCCGCATACTACCCCTCATTCTGGGATATTATGTCCCTCTGAACAACATTTAAAAAAAAGATATGTAATCTAACACAGAAACTCCCTGCCGCGAACTCGCAAATTGTAGGAATATGATGCGTTAAGCTACAAGATATGTCTCCGTGACTGCAGAGTAAAGTATCTGGAAAAGTAGGTAGTTTCGGTGAAATGCGGGGTTTGAGCTTTGAGTCATTAGGCGAAAACTACCCCTTTTGACAAGACTTTCTCCACCAACATAACACTCTCCACAAAAGCGTCAAGGAAAATCCGGCGATAGGTCCTGTCCGCGGCTAGAATTACTCTCAATGTGTGGTCCTATCCACGCCTATAGTCTAGACCAACCTACTGAGCTCTACCTAAGTTTGAATATCACTTCTTCTATCCAGATGAGAATACGACAAAAGAATTCAGAATCAATTTGGTGGCTGTCAACATGTTTGAAGAAAATCTCGTCTCTTTTCAGTACGAGGGCAGCTATCTCAAACTGGTCGGAGCGCCTGTTATTGTGGGCCACGATGATTTCCAAGGCGTTCACATCGCGGCTTCTTTTCTCTGCAAGGACTTCCTCGCAGTTACCGGTTGTCAGCCCGAATATATCTCTTATACGTCGAACACGGATGTCGCTACCCCAATTGATGATGCGATCATTGTAGGCAGTCTACAGTCCTCCCTGGTCCAAAAAGTCATTCGCGACTGCAATGTTGCAGTCGACGACATCCAGGGTTGTTGGGAATCCTTCTCCACTATTGTGGTTGAGAATCCACTTGAAGGGTGCAAAAGAGCGCTTTTGATTGTAGGGAGTGACAAGAGAGGAGCCATCTTTGGCATATATACACTTTCTGAACAAATTGGAGTTTCACCGTAAGTTGACAGGAGAGTGCCTTACTTTAAACGACATTTTGACTGTGATAGTTGGTACTGGTGGGCTGATATTGTACCTACCAAACAATCTCAAATTTTCGCCAAACCCCTGAGAACGAGACAAGGCAGTCCAAGTGTCAAATACCGGGGTATCTTCATCAATGATGAAGCTCCATCGTTGACTGGATGGGTACTTGAGAAGATGGGCACCTGCTATGGTGTCGAATTTTACGAGAAAGTATTTGAGTTGCTGCTGCGGTTAAAGGTGAGTTACCTCGGCCAAAAGAGTTGTGCCAGATGACTGACGACTTGGTTTTCATGAAGGCAAATTTCCTCTGGCCTGCAATGTGGCCTGGATACCCAAATCCGGGAAACATGTTTTTCAAAGATGACCCTTTGAACCAGAAAACGGCTGATGACTGGGGAATTGTCATCTCCACGTCCCACCACGAACCCATGCAAAGATCCATGGGGGAGTGGTTCGAAGAAAACCCAGAAGGAAGTTGGTCTTACTTGAAAAGCAAAGAGAAAATTCAACAGTACTTCAAGGATGGTGCTGAAAGAGCCCATCCGTACGAGTCATATATCACAATCGGAATGAGAGGTGATGGAGACAGAGCTATGGCAGTGGATGACCCAGCTTCTGTACTCGCAGAAGTCATCAAAGACCAGAGGCAAATCATTGCAGATACATATGGAAGTGCGGACCAGCCCAGACGTACGTTCTGTCGTTAATTTGCAATAATCGCACGCTGATATGTTCAGAGTTGCTGGCACTTTACAAGGAAGTCCAAGAGTACTTTGAAGATGGCCTCGAAGTACCAGAAGATGTCACACTCTTGTTCGCTGATGACAATTTTGGGACAATAAGGAGACTACCAACAAGTGAAGAAGCCAAGCGGAAAGGCGGAGCAGGAGTATTTCTTTTCTTTTCAGCGGTGAGAGTATATCTAGCTGACTCGTGTGCAGGTGTACTACCATCTTGAGTATGTTGGTGAGCCACGAAGCTACAAGTGGATCAATAGCAACAGCTGTGTACTTTTTGCCATTTCCGATATCCATTCGACCTCACTGACTCTAGTGGTAGGGCCGAATCTGGCAGCAGTTAAATGAGGCATATAGGCGAGGAGCCAACCAAATCTGGGTCTTCAATGTCGGAGACATCAAGCCTTTGGAACTGCCCCTGACATTCGCTATGGAACTTGCGTGGGATGTTGATTCTATTACGGCCAATGACTTTATGGCTTTCTTTCCAAGTTTTGCAAACAAAAAGTTCTCGTCTTCCATTTCAGGACAGGTTGCTGAGCTTCTCTACAGATACGACAGATTGATGGCTCTGCGAAAACATGAACATATCGAATTCGACACTTTTACGCTGCATAATTACAGCGAAGCTGAAAACATTGTCGCCGAGTGGAAAGTGTTGCTAGACAGAGCACAGAGTCTATATTCAAATGTTCAACCTCTAGACCAACCTTCATTCTTTCAGCTCGTCCTGCATCCTATCAAAGCTTCATACATCTATACCAAGCTTCGCGTTTGTCAAGCAAAGAATCAGCTATTTGCTCTGCAGCGACGTAATGAAGCTAATGTTATGGCACAAGAGGTGCTTCTTCTGTTCGACGAAGATTTCGATCTCAGCGAAGAGTTCCATCATCTCCTTGGCGGTAAGTGGAATCATATGATGCGGCAACCACACTATGGATATAGAGAAACATGGCATGCTCCATCTCGCGATATGATCAGCGGCCTCTGTTTCGTTCAGAAAAGACAGGACTCGAATCCTATCAGTGGGTATATGGGTGTTGCCGTTGAAGGGACGGAAGGTGTCCGACCTGGTTTGACAAACGAGGAGTCAGACAGGACGCATCCGTCACGGAAGGACTTGGTACCGGGCCTCACACTTCCACCTCTGGAACCATATGGCCAACAAGAACGGTACTTCGAGGTCTACAGGCGCGGCACTGCTTGTCTGACATGGAATGTTAAGACGCCATATGACTGGCTGATTGTGTCGCCGAGCACAGGTACATTGGATGACACAAACAACGATACCAGGATCACGGTGACAATCAAGTGGTTGGAGGTCCCTTGTGACTTCCAGCAAACTGTGCATATTGAAGTGTCATCCACAATCGGAGACTATGAGCATGTTCATCTACCTATCATCAATCGGAGTCCTCCTGATGATAACTTCTCAGGTTTCATGGAGAGCGATGGCTCCGTGACAATAGAAGCTGCAAATTTCTGCAGGCCAGCAAGGGATGGGCTCCGTGCATCGAACTATCAGATGTTGCCATTCCTCGGCCGTACCAAGTCTGGAGCGGTGACTCTTTCCGATACACTGCAGCCACCGTCCACCACTAACAGTGAGTTCTTGGAGTATGACTTTTGGACATTTTCCGAGGATCCAAGGAAAGCAGTACTTACAATATACTTCACCATGACGCTCGATACAAGCCCCAAAGATCCACTCTGCTTCGAGATCGTGGTCGACGAATGCTCTTCCGGACCGCTTAGATTGATTGACGATCCGGTGAAGACAGGCGAACTCCCACCAGGCTGGCTTGTAGCAGTTCAGGACGGTGTATGGAAAAAGACTGTTGATGTTGGGACAATGACGAGACTTGATAAAGGTCATCATGTCATCAAACTCCGTATTTGGCAACGAAATATTCTGGTGGAAAAGTTAGTGTTGAATTTGGGTGGAGTAAGAGATAGCTATTTAGGACCGCGGCAGAGTTCTTTCGTCCCCTGTCGAACGCAGAGAGGTTAATCAGGGAGTCGTATCTGAGATACAGATCATATTACATCTAGGAAGTAAAGTGACGGGAATTCGGTAGAACACCCCGGTCCAATCAAGCTTGATGCTGTACTCTCGACTGCTGAAGGTTTTCAAGTATTGTTGGTATTTTCTCGGTCGTACCAAGGTACATTGATCCTAGAATTTCCAAAAGTCTAGCCTTGCATCACCCCTTCCTTCCTCTCAGTATTAGGCACGCTTGGACGACCTTTCCGCCCCGCCATTTGCCCCTCTTCGTATCACGATAGGTACAGAGGATAATACCGAGGGCCAAAGTAATTCAACATCATCTTGCTGACCATCAAGACAATATCTCAACCATATAGCCCAAGTGAGATTGAAATATGCGGCAATGCCCGTCATGATATGCCTATCTCAAAATTAGCAACAAAACCATGTGACGATTAGAGCAACTCACCACCATCCATGACCTTCCAACAAGATTCCCCAAGGCAGGCCAATATCCCTCCGCCAACTTCTTAGAGTAGAGCAGAATACATTATCCAAATTCCAGATCAAAAAGCCAGCAGCAACAGCCCCGACTCCATAGTATATCATCTTCCACATTGTGTGGAGAATTGCCAAATCTCTAGCATTCACTCTCGACTCCTCTTCTGACACGCTTGTTACTCCTTTAACACCATCTAAGCGTTTTCTTGATTTCAATGACGGCCGAAGAGTGATTTCCATGGCGTACATGCTTCTGAGAAGGACGATGATGGTGAGAAGCGCGAACATATTTTGATGGAAGACGGGATTCTGCAAGTAGTGATAGTATGCCGTGATGAAGACTCCAATGAAGATGGTGAAGATAAGGAGCAATGTGGAGCCAATATTTGATTTGCCATGAGAAAATATTGCATAGAACATGATGCACGTGGTGTAAATCATGGAGAGCTCATCCACTAGTTGCATCGGATCTATTGGATGTCAGCCTCCAGTCATATATATCATGCAATGACGACTAACATTTGAGTGTAGTATGGAAACAGAAACTTCCAATGCCGATGGCAAGGTAGCTGATGAAGCCTGCAAGAAACACGGTGTGGTGCTTGTACCGAAGACAGCTGGAAATCCCCTTGTAGGCCAGAAACACGAACATGAGATTTGTTATCGAATTGATGATCTCTGCCGAGTATATCGTGGCGTAATAGTCCTGGATCTGGTCAGTATTGGCTGTTTGGGCAGTATTGAAAGCTGAGCTACTTGCCTCTTCGCACCAATTCAGGGTGGAGGTGACGGGGGTCCAAATACCATCACCCGGGGGTGGGTAACGAATAGAAGGCAAGAAAGACATTTCCAAGTACTATGCAGACTCAAAATTTAATGTAAGTTCGATTGCTGCTATTCTTGGTGTTTGGAGGACGTGGAAGATCCTTCACAGCTTCAAACACGTGGCTGGCACCACATCAGAAAAGTGGATCCCCACTTGATTGCCATTGGACAATCTGAAACTAGCGCCAAAGATAACATTCTTGTCAGATAGTGAATGACAATTTCCTGGTTCATGAAATCGGTTTTGTTGTACGGGGTTATCCATATGCCTATGCAATACACGATTGAGATAGTCATGATGTCAGGAACCGTTCTTGATACTTGAAGGAGAACTCCACCCAGAACCCTCACTCCGAAGTCGACCACAATTGTGCAAATAATCTAATCAGATGGGAAATATGGTTGATTGGAGGCGATTGCTAGTTCAGCTGGAAGTAACTCAAAATTCGCCAGTCGGGGTCTCATACTCCAGATTAATTCTCAGTTGCTCGAGAAGATATCCTGACTTTGGAGAAGCGGTCCCCCGTTACATGGATTTTCAAACTGACACCAAAAACACTGCTCTTCCATTACTACTTCTTCTTCGAAGCAGCTCCAACAGCCTCCATTTCCTCGAGATGCGTCTTCTCAAATCTGGCCATGATTCCTCGACCTGCAATCCTATCCTCGCCCTCTTTAGCTGATCGTCTTTCCTTGATCATATCCTCCCAAGCCACATCAAGGGAAACCTCTACCTTCATGTAGTTCTTCCAGTGCTCCTCGTCCCAAGGAAATTTTCCCTCCCAGTCCCGCTTCTCCACATCCTTCAAGCCCTCCTTGAACGCAGGATATTCCATGAACAGCCTGTCCCATCTTTTTCTTGGGTTTCTTCTCTGCCTTACAAGAGCTTGCGACATCACAAGCCAATGTTCGAAGCAGAGAGTCTTCCTTCGTCAATGCGTAGACTCTCTCCAGGCTATCAGGACTCATCCAGTGACCTGGCCCATCACGATAGTCTTCAATGGCTTCGTACATACACTGATTCTCGAACGATAGAGAATCAAGTAATTCTGCAAGGGCGCATAGTTCGGTTCCGGAGCAAGGAGTATTATTGAAACTCTTTTCGAAGGTTTCTGTGTCCAGAACCTTTCCAGTGTACAACCAGAAGGAGAAGATGGCGAAGATCTCGGGTCTGAATGTAGGCAATTCGCATTTGGCGGTCTTCCTGGTTCGGAAATCAGCGACGCGCCTGGCTTTGAACACCTCGTTGGCTTGGTTTAGCTGATTCCTGAAGTAGCCTGAATGGAGGGCAAGAAGGTCTTCGTGGAGCGTGAACCGACTTTGCCCTATTTTCGCATTCCCAACGTAGACATCAAGTGTGTCACTATCCATAACAACTCTATGGCTTGTCAGACAACTTCAAATCAACAGTGGAGGAAAGGGGTGTTCGGACGATGAACGAATTGACTTACTTTGCCATGATTGAGAGGTGAAGTTCCAGTTCACGTTGCCGCTCTGACTTGAGCACGACATCCTCTTGATCCTCCTTGGCCTTCGAAGGCATCTCAACTTGTGTCGAAGAGTTCGCTAGCAGGATTTGGAGGCCCAAATGCGTCCGAGTAATCATTCGTGATTGAGTCAACAACTCTTCGGTCTTGTGGATCAGTGGCAACAGTCCTAGGGGGGGGGGAGCACTGACTGCCAACTTAAGCTGAGTCGTAACAAAGAGAAAGCAGAAAAGGTAGAGGAGCAGAAAAAATGTCACAGCTTTGAAAGAAATTGGCGGCATCACAACATGAATTGAAACTTTATCTAGCCCCGTGTACAAAGGTGAAGACAAAGGAAATGAAGGCGCAACGGAAGAAATAGAAACCACAAAGTACCTTCCAAAAGTCCCGGGAAGGTATCTTCTCCACTCAATGCCATCTCCTTCTTCCTGCCACATCCATTTCGGAAGGCAACTCTCTTGACTCCCACCTTTCACTCCGTAATACTATTTTCTCGCTCTATATGAGCAAGCTCGAGAATACTTCTCAAGCAGTTGTTGCCCTTTGCTGCCTCCTTGATCGTGTCGATAGATCGGTTGGCAAGAATCTGCTCCTCCCAAGCGACATCCAATGGAATTTCTTTCTCCATATAGTCCATCCGACACTGCTCGTCCCAAGGATATGTTCCCTTCCAATTTTTGCGCCCAACATTCATATCGAAATTTAGATCAGGGCACCTCTTAAAAAGCTCCTCCCATTCGTTCCACTCCGCGCTGCCTTTCTCGAGTTTCTCAAAGGGATGGAAGCAATTGAGACAATCGGCAGTAAACTTTCGCATCAACGAGCCTTTCTTAGTGAGCTTGTATGGACCCTCGACACTGGCTACATATATTTCGTGTTTGGGATGGCGCCTTGTATCTTCTCGTGAAAGATCCATGCAGTAGTTCTGATACGAAGGTGCAATGAGGAAACTACCAAGGCCCCAAACTCCATCACCGCTGCCTGGTACTTTGCACATCGAGGCATCTAGCATGCTGCCAGTATACAGCCATGTGACGAAGTCGGCGAAAAAGGATCGCTCAAACTGAGGGAGTATGAATTTCTCGTCTTCTTGGGCGTCTCGAAATCGGTTTCTGAAATAACCTGAATGAAGCGCGAGGAGGCGTTTATGGACTTGTGGACTGTGAAAGGTTGCTTGTCCTTTCCAACAAAGATGGTAACCATATTACTGCCCTGAATGACCCTTTGAACATAAGCTGTGCGCACGTTCGGGGCCAAAAACACTTACTTTCCCATAATCGACATGTGGAGAGTTTGCTTGGCTTCGGTCTCACAATCAATCTCGCTCATCTATTGTGGACATTCGCAGCCCCGCGCCATCAACTTTCTCTTTCTTGACATTGCCGCTATTGAAGAGTTGTTTGATTGAAAAGACATTCTTGGTTGTTGAGGGCATTGAAGGTTGGAACGAGACGACGCGAGATGGTGGAAATGAACCTGAACGCGTCGGTGGCAGCTGAAACAGGCACGTGATAACACTCCATCTTTCTCCAATATTGTGATATGTATGATTTCGACGGATGTAGAACTGCTTGAACTAGCTATTGTACTCTGCAACAAAGTTCCGATGAGCTGCAAAATGTAGTAGAATATTTACTGAACCTTAGGTAATCCATCTGGACGAGAACAGCCTCACGTGCTTGTTCGGTCTAGCCCATTCGCGGCTGTGGCTGACTGGAGTTCAAGCATCAACCTTGAGCTTGCCTTTTCCAACTTCATACTTCACGAGAATCATTCCGATTATATGCCTTGCACTTTTACTACCTACAACAAGAAGAGAACTATTCCGAGGTGGGTATTCAGGACTCAGAAGTGCAACGTAGCTCGAACGGCTGCTCCGTCGTTTCGAGCCTGCTGCTACAAAGCTTCTCATAAGCAATATGAGCAAACCATTTGTGAATATCAAAATTTCCTCGAATTTCTGAGCTGTTTCGATTAATTGTAACATCTGATCCAAGGTCGTCCTGACAATTTTTCTTCTGACATATTTCTGTATATACTCGAGGATTCATGTCAATCAGAAACCTTGCCAAAAGCAATGCGTTCGACTGAGATGATTGACAATGTCGCATCTGGTCATGTTCAAAGTTTGGGTTTCCTGCTTCCAATGTATCTACAGTACAGGATATCTCTTTTTGGCCATCCATCATCCGTGTGCGAAAAGTGAAGATCAAGTGATCAAGCACTTTGGACTCATGGTATGGTCTTGATACAGCCCTCGATTACGTTGGGCATCATGATCGTCGCATTCCAACTAGTTATCGTCTTCCTCTGCTTAAGGCGCTGTTCTTGAGCCAATTCTTGTGTGAAATACTCGAACGCATGATGAACCCACATATTTTGATGGCCACGAAAGAGGCGCGAGAACATAGATCAACGTCCACGAGGCGGAAGATGAAGAAGCGTGGTAACGACTGTTTGTCGCTCGGGCCAATGTCCTTGCCTATCGAATTTCTCGAGAAGCTTCGTGTTAAAAAATGGAGTAGTAGTGACTCGTCTGCTCGGCCATCTCCTTCGACCCGCTTTCCGTTTCCGCGCTTCGACTCGAAAAGTACCGCCGCAAACCTCGAATATTCCCAGGCGTCTTTTATTGGAACAGCGCTATGCCAGCAGATTGTGGGTGCATGTTGTCTAACGATGCATTGCATATGGGTTTTAAGCGGACCAGTTAAGGATGACCTGAGGCTCCTCTTTTGGTACGTGGCTGGACCACTCATCGTTCATTGCTGATTGAGGAGACAAGTCACTTCCGCCGGCCAGTGCACGACATCTACTCAACACCAATACATGGAGCAAGGCTTCAAAACACGAGAGATTTCGCGAAGGACTGGTCGTGGGTTGACTAGAGATGTATTGTCAACACCTATGGATCCTCCAGTCTGGAACTTCTTCTTTCATATAAATTTCAGTGACCGCTCTTAGAAGTTTGCGTTCACACTCTCATTCACTTCTTAAACTATCACTCCTACTCCTCCAATTATATTCAATTCCAACATGGCCCGACTCGACGACGCAGAGCCATACTTCGGCAAGCCCGGGGAGATCATTATTTGCGGCTTCGCGGGTGCTCGAACCATTCCTAGAAATGAGAGAGCAGAGCAGGAGACTCAACAAGCACAAGCTCAAGAGGCTCCTCGAACCGTAAGTATCCGTTACTGGTAGTTGCCCGACTTGAATATTTGCTGACATTGTTCGACATCAGCCCGAAAGGAACTACGCATCGTCCGCGATATCTCAACGAGACTCTGGGTACGGCTCAGACGCTGGAAGCTATCAAGAAGCTAGTCCTTCGCAGTTCCGTTCCCCCCAGCAATTCGGTTCTCCACAGCAGTATCAAGCAAATCAAGGAGCGTTCCGAGAACAAGCTCCTGCTGCTTCCTATCCCTCCTGGACTCAATACTCCACGCAAGCTCGTGGACCGAGTCGTGGGTATCACCAGGCTGCTCAGTCTGCTGCTGGGTCTTCACGATACTATTGATCTCCGTTATTGGAAGATTTTCTAAACAGATGGTGAGCTTCATATAAGTACCTCCACGAGAGTCGCTAACCAGAGCGAAGATCGGATGGAGTTGAACGTCGGCTGAATTTGTTGTACATGTTTTGGTTTCACAGAGGAGTTCCTAAGGGCGAGAAGATCACTGGAACACGGTACATAGACACGTCATGCATTGCATTATTCGGGACCCTGAGCCATTCTCGTCCCATTTGTGAAATCGTGATCCCACAGCGTGCTTGAAAACAACCTGGACAACCTGGAAGGATTCGCATCCTGGCTTGACATGTGATCTCACTTTCTCACTTCAGCCCTACGCGGGTAGGGCTGAACATCATCTCAACCTCTTCGAATCCACATTTACCATCGCCAGAGACTTGACACTTTCACATGATCCAGCAAGATCTCGGACATTCACCAAACAACCATTTCCGCCTCGCCTCCACCCACTACGGTACAATGGCGTCCACCACCAGCAGCCCCAGCATATCCCTCGAAGTCCTGACAACCGGCTCCCTCCGCTGCCGCCCATCAATGCTCACCCAACCCGCCACACGCCCAGTATTCCTCCGTCGCCTCCGGGTGATAACAGATACATCATGGTCATCCTACATCCCGATCCACGTGTTCCTCATCTCGCACCCGGAAGGATATATCCTGTTCGATACGGGGATGAGTCCGAAATGTAATGATTGGGGATATTTTCCATTGTGGATGCCAACTTTTAGGATGACGGCGCAGATGATGATTGATCCTGAGGAGGGGTTGGGAGAGCAGTTGTTGAGTAGGGGGTTTAAACTTGGTGAGGATGTTGGGGAAGATGGAGGAGAGGAAGCGGGTGGGAGAGAAGGAGGGAAGAAATTGAAAGCTGTGGTTGTGAGCCATTTGCATCATGATCATGCTGGTGGATTGAACGATATCGTGGCTGCTTCACCAGTATATCTCACAAAGGAGCATTGGGAAGTTGAGAATGGAAACCGTTTGAATGCACTCATTGACGGAGCAGTTCCTGGACACTGGCCAAAAGACTGGACACCAAGCTTTCTCGATCCATCTGGTCCACCAATTGGTCCTTTTGAGAGGTCATATCCTATCACCAGTGACGGGAAGGTGGTGGCTGTTGATACACCAGGTCATGATCCGGGCCATATAAGCTTGATTGTGTATGCTGATGAGGCAACATACTTCTTAACTGGCGATGCGAGTTACAGCTTGGAGTCTCTGGAAAAGGAGGAAACTGATGGTGTAAACAGCACCCCTTTGTTAGCAGTGGAAACTTTGAAGAGGATCAAGGAATTTTGTCGGGAGACGAAGTGTGTGGTTTTACCAAGTCACGACAAGGATACAGTCAGGAGAGCAAGGGAGATAGAAGTCTATGTCCCAACAAATGTATCTTCTTAATATTGAACGATCTAGTCATCCAGATTGATGTGTGTTCTTAGGATAATTGATGAGGATCTCAAAGATGAACAATGTCCTAGGATGACTGGGATCTTCTTTGAGTTCCATGCTTTACCACCATCCCGTAATCTTCACTTGAAGATATGACCGAACAACAGTACCTCGTCCTATCCTAGCCTATTGTCAATTGTGCCTCGGCATAAGTTCCACCTGTTTCTTGGTGTTTCTGTAACAACTCCGTGTGGGGAGAAGTGCTTGTTTTTTTTTCCTCAAGCATGAAACGTCAACAAAGCCTCGTCTAAAAGAGCGTTCCAGTTCAACACGAGTCTCAGCCTCCTGTGAGAAAGGCTTGGAAGTACGTCCTTTCTAAAATGCCTGCAACAATTAATGTCTATCTCGTCCCCTCTATTTCATTATTATTAACGTCTTCTACCGCCAATATCCTCAAGCCCCTAAAAATCATCCTTTGCTTCTTACTGTTTTCTTACTTCCACAGGAGAGAAAGTCCACGATGAAACGTCGAACGTATTTCCTCCCTAACCTATCAAAACAAATCCCCAACCAATACACACCAACAGTAAACACAACAACCAGGACCCCTCCACATCCCCAACATCCACACCCAGGTAACCCCTCATCCCCCCACCACATTGGCTAATATTCCTCCCAGACCTTCCGGATGTATTCACCATCTCTTCTATACACGATTCAACACACAACCAGGAACATGAGCTGCTACAGAAACGCAGTGTCCACTCCACCTGAATCAAAAGGGCCCGGTTGATGCAATGGCACCTGGCGCCCGGACGATTGTTGGTGAGTCTGTTGAAGGGGTTTACCGCATGGTGATTCCTTCCAGATAGAACTTTTGAAGTCTATCTTCCTTTTATAGGGGGATAGCATAATTTTTGGAATAAATATTGGGAGTTTTCTCATTTTTGGGGGTACAGGGGGCCTACGGGGGAATGGAAAGGGAAAGGGGAGGATGGTGTCCGGGCTGAGAATTTGGAAGGTGAAGTTGTGAGTATCTGTCCCTGACTAGACTTCTTATTCATGGAGGACGTTTGGTTTGTGAATGCATGCTAATTCTTAACGTCTGCAGGGTCATTCAATCCTCAAAATGTCCTACAATGCTGGGGTGCCTCTTGATCTGACAAAGTCGATTCGAATTTCACTGCCTCTCGTGCGGAACAACACTCTCATGGTCCGATGTCAATAAACACTGATGAGGAGTCAACAATACTGGGCAAGGGGCAAGGAGCAAAATGTGTTCGTGTTATCATATCATCTTACATCATGCAACAACTCATACCCAAATGTTCTCTCTCCCAACCTCAGAGGGGGACAACCATGTTTCCAAACCGAATCCACATTCCCTCCGCCAATATCTACGTAATCCCAAACCACTTCAAATCAACATCCTCATGGACCGGCACCGTATGCCCCACCCCCACCGCACTATACGCCACAAACCTCCCCTCCCCACCCCTACCCCTCTCACGCCCAAACTCCATCTTCGTATAATTACCCTGCGGCGTATTCGTCGCGTTCCTCAAAAACTTGACATCGAAAACAGCACTCCATTCTTTAATCTCTTCTTTCAGATTTGCATAAAAGACAAGTCTATCGATCGTCCCATGCCAGACTTGCATTCTTGGGTATTTGCCTTTGTACCCTGGATACATGGCTTTTACCTGCTCTTCCCATTCTTGTGGCGTTTTGTTGACATGGCCATCTGAACAGCTTCGATTCGAGGTACTAGGCGATGATCCTGGACTCCCGGCGAGGCAACCAGCTGCTACGCCAGAATAAGCAGAACCTGCTGTTATAAGATCTGGATAAGTGGCTGCTAGGACATTGGTCATCATTGCTCCGCTACTTGTTCCCACGACAAAGACTTTTTCAGGGTTGGCGGAGTATTTGGAGATGGTGTAGAGAAGCATGTTTGCTAGGCCGTTGGAATCGCCGCCGCCGTTGTGGGTGAGGGATTTTGTGGATGCGACGTCCCAGCAGTTGTTGTCGTGAGGGGAGGAGGGGAAGATGGATATGTAGCCGTGGGTTTCGGAGAGAGTGGCGAAACGGGTTTTTTGATAGTAGCTGGGGAGTTGTTAGTGATGGAGAGACTTTGCTAGCAGGGGAAAACTTACACAGAACCACTGCTACCGCATCCGTGTAAGGCGAGGATGATGGCTGGGGATCTTGCGAGCTTTTTGGGGATGTAGATTGACATTAACAAGCCGGTTGGGTTTGGTCCGAAATCCGGGACTGAGACTAGGGCGGATGGTGATGGTGCCCCCTTTGTTATGTTTGTAAGGAAGAAGAACAATGAGACGAAGAGAAGGGTGGAGATCATGATGAAGGTTGGGTAGAAGAGAGTGTTCGAGCGCTGCCTGGATTTGGATTTGAAGGTCATCTTGGCGGATATCTGGGGGATACTTGTACATCGAGTAGGATGAATTAATCAAACTAGAGATCAATAGGGGGGGTACATGACGTGAACGAGTACGGACGTGGAAGGTCGAAAGCAGCATGATAAGAGCTTCTCGAGCGTTCAAAACGTCGACGCGTCTTGTGTCTCCCACATGGTTCCTAAGTCGTACAATGTGGAACAACGAATGTAGACTTCGTCATCTGATGCATGGGAATGGCGATTCGCAAAATAGAACGAGCCGTTACCTGTCTAGATCTGAGAAAAGATAGCCATATGATCGAATTGCAAGTTTCAACCGACCGAGGCACCACGAATCGAGCAATCGCGATGGGCTATCAATCTGATCGAGTCTGTGTAAGTGGTTGAGATTCCTGAAAGTGAAGCGGCTTCTGCGCCAGGTGATCATATGGATGAAGTCCGAGGCGATGTGGACAAAGGAGGGGAATTGTAGGTATAGATCTCGGCAACGAAGTCGGGAATCTTGGTCCCAATGACCGGATCTTGACGATTGAAATACACCCAGCAGTAAAATGGAAGACAGTTAAGCATACATCGCCACTCCAACACCCTCGTGCTTCGGATCTGGATCTCGGACCCGCTCGGGGTAAATTGTAAGTTCAAATCAGCCAATCCAATCGTGAAATAATCCTCAGATTTCTCTAGGAGAGTCGTTCCATCTTCACCAGGTGCAAAAGAGACATTGAACTTTGTTATAAGCAACGCCGCAACGATGCGAAGCTCCATCAGAGCGAGGTTTTTGCCAATACACCCATATCGACCTAGAAAGTTAGCATGAACACATATAGGAGTTGAAATTTCGACGTACCAACTGAGAATGGAGCAAAGCAAGTTTTGTTCATGACCATCTCGGGTTTACTGTACCATCTCTCAGGCACGAAGTCATTTAGTTGTGCGAAAGCTTTTGGTGCTGGGAGATGTTAGTCGTGCAATCGAAGAGGAAACAGAGGAAGCTTGTTATTTGAGCTGCATTGACTTACATCGCCCCATGGTCCATAGAGGTACCGCAACAATAGTATCTCCTGGAACAAACGTTCCGCCAATCGTGATTCCCTCCGGTGGTGTCAGTCTGCTCAATCCAGATGGAACAGGAGGGTGCAGTCTCAACGTCTCATTGATCATGCCGTTCAGGTAATCTGCATTTTGAAGCTCCTTGCAATCGAAGGTTCCATCAGCTTGCTTCAGTGATTCCAACTCTTCTCGCAGCTTCTGTGCATAAGCCGGATCTCTTGCGATATGATAGAACATGTAAGTCAAAGCTGCTGCTGTAGTATCGCTTCCCGCAACAATAATGAGTCGAGAATCGCCGACGAGCCACATGTGGTCTTTATATGGGTCTGGGTCCATGGGTTCAGCTTCGAGAAGCCATGACATGATGTCGCGTTCTTCAACTTTCATCTTCGTATCGTCAGTATCCACCTGTGATTTCGCATAACGAAGGACATTGTTTACCTGTTTTCGCTTCTCCGCCTGTTCCTCACAGAAAAAAACCCATCTTTGATACGCAGATCCTAGGCCGGGTATCTTGGTAACCACTATGATCAGCCATGGCATAGGCGAGAAAATACCAATCGGTCTCGTGCCTTCAGCCAGCAATTCGATAGCATTATGTGTCTCTCCTTTCTCGAGCATGTTGAATGAACGTCCAAAGGCAAGTTCTCCCATCACGTCAAAAGAGTAATAGTTAAACCATCGACTAGCGTTCAATGGCTTTCCGCCGAATGATTTGATTTGATCCACAAGCTTGTTGGCATATGACTTTACTCTTGACTCGTATCCATCAAGAGCTGCCAGTGTCAGTGACAATAAGAGAAAGTGAATGTGGGTGTTCACCTTTCATACTAAACTCACGATCCCAAACCTTCCGTCTCTTATCATGCTGAGCTCGATCTCTGCATTGATGCATACTAACCAACGGCTCACCACCATCATACCATGGCGCTTTTGTACAATGACTCCTCGCACCCATGATCGCCTCTACCGCATCCGGATGAACAATCGACAATTCACCAGGACCAATTCTCACGAAATCTCCATAACGTCTGTGCCATTTGTCCAATCTCTTGTAATTGTCAAAATTCCCGAGTTGGACGATGTGAGCAAATTTGCTGAGCTTCATGAGAGGTGGACCTGGAAATGATTTGAGACGGTGGAAAAAGGCACGGTAGATGAGCATGGATGTCCATAGTGAGAACGCGTAGGAGGCCGCGAGGGTAAAGGTTGTAAGTGATGCTTCGGTGATATTGAACTTGCCAAACCGGATGAGGCCAATAAACAGAGCAGTGGGTATCAAGAATGTAAGTTGTGTGAGACGGACTGCTTGTTTGTGGTGTTCACCTCGGATGAAGTAAAGAAGATAGGAAAGGACTCCAGAGCCAGCTGAGAGTGCTGCCCAGCGTGGGAGATCAGGGAGCACATCCATGATGGCAGTAAGATTTGGGAAGCTAGAAGTTCAAAAAAGCAGACATGAAAACAGAATATGCTTAGAACGACGTCAGGAGATGAATGTGTTCAGAATAGTGAGGTTGGAGGACATGATGGATGTCAGACTTCTTTCTGATAGTATCTTTGAGCTGAACTGGCAGCACTCACTACCTAGTGGGCAAAGCTGGATGCGGGGGAAGGCTAGAATGCGGGGTGACGCTGGTCTCCTCGGCGGTCCAAAGCTTAAAATAGGCGAGGTTTTCGTGCTCCCCCTTTAGATAGCCGTCGACACCATGGCTAACCTGAAAGGCTTCTAGCCTCAATAATGTCAACATACAGCTTTATTCGAAAAACTCGCACAGATAATATATCCCAAGATCATTTTCGAATATTGCTTTACCTGTTGCTAAGCCTTTGGTCGATGTTTCGAGCTTGGGTGACTGGCAAAGGCGGAGGTTAGGAGACTGACCAACCCACGTGATATGCCCGCCGTCGTTGGAATATTGCGGGCTAGAGGGCTCCTTTTCCTGGATCGGATATATAAGTGAGGGAGTCAATATGATTTAGACTCTTATTTTGATTCCTCTTTCTTCTGCTCGCCCCGAAGTTTCTGCTATATTTGTCATGTGATCGCTCTTCTCGGATAGAACTTCGACTTTTCTTTTAGAACTGCGCAATTGACAGGCAGAAGCTGTGGGGGCTGTCACTGTGTGCCTTGATGGAAACTCTCGCACCGGCGTGGGCTTGCTGAGTCTTGAGCTGTGCTCGCTGTGGTCAGCCGGTGGTCTCACAGAGAGATCGTCGATGTTGGTGTTGCTTTCAGATGGCTCTGTTTCGTCCTCTTAGCTGGCCCGCCTTGCTAAGAGATTTGTTCATCGGATAGAAATCAAGTAATTTTGCTTTGAAACTCGGACTTGAGGCGTTGGCGTCGTGGTAAATATATATCTCAGTCATCGATGATGGAGTTCGGCGTGTTTATGAGACCGACTTCTGAGGCGCAGTCCGTGCCCAGCTCATATCGATAACACATCTCCAACCTTCCTGCAAGACTACAACACCTGTATCCATCCCACATATGACGATCGGTTTGCTGCGCCCAAACGTTGCCAAGCGCTATGAACTGTCGTCTCCAAATATTAATCTCTTCTTTGTGGTTGGCTGGGTTTGTTGGATGTTTGGGGGCTGGAGGAACATCGTACCGGCTCGAGATCTTAGCTCGGCCGTAAGGTACCAACTTCATGCAAGACAGCACAGCAGCGGCTACTCGAGCCAATGAATAACTGAAAATTTCCACGCACCTAACAGGCCGACGGGAGGATTGACGGCATGCAAGTGCATCAGCACTAGAAAGTTACGTCCGTGGATTCAGATCCCAGCCCTTTCCCCAGAAATCCTTTGGCGACAAAGGAAATATATCAGTCGAGCCTGCCCCAACGTCAGTTCCTTTAAGCATTGAGAACCAGCTCCCCACCCGCACTTTTTTATTCTACCCCTCACCACTCCTCCCTCATCCTCGAAGCAAACTCGATCCTATCAACATATTGCTTTTGAATCTGAACAACCACCAGGATGGCCTCCAACATGGACGTCAAACCAATGCTCTCGCCCTTTGCAACAAAGCAATCGGACATCCGCCTTTTCTCTCCGGAATTCAACAAGACTGTATGTCCCCTGATCCCGTGCTTGTAAACAATTCTGAGCCCCTCCAGGCCCTACGTAACAACATGGCTATGTCCACAATCCTCCTAATCGGCGCTTCCCTCCAAGCTCTGCTTGCCCTCCTGCCCATCCCACGCATCTACTCTGCCCTTCCCGCCCTCCTCATGTTATCAGCCAAGATCGCCGACACAGCGCTCATCACCTATGGCATCAAAGCAAATCCCTACCTCAAGAACGTCCTACTGAAGAAGACCACCGCGCAACCACTAGGCAAAGATGGAAACTTCAAAGGAGCAGGAAAAGAAAAAGTCGCAGTCCTGATACTAGGAGCGAAATCAAACCACCCTCTTGGATTCTTTGCGCCTGATTTCGATAAAGTTGGGGGTTACCTGAAGAAGATGAGTGATTTCCTGGAAGATGATCAAACCCAGGAGAGTGGATTTCTGGGCCAAAGCTGTTTGAATAAGACGGACAGAAACGGCGCCAACGAATTTATCTTCATCTCTTACTGGCGGTCTCTGGCTGATGTTCATCGATTCGCTCACGGGGATCTTCACCGCGAGGCGTGGAAGTGGTGGGAATCTACGCTTAAGCAGCATAACTATATTGGGTTCATGCATGAGGTGTATGAGGCGCCGGCGGGTAGTTATGAGGGCGTTTATATCAACTTCCAACCGAGCTTGTTTGGAGCGACGACCTATTTGAAGAAAGATGGGAAGATGGTTGGTGGGGAGGTGAAGAGTGAGTGGTTGAGTCCTCTGATGGATGCCAATCGAGGATCATTGAGGACGAGCAATAAGAGGCGAGGCGTGGGCGATAAGAAGGAGATTGAAGAAGAGATGTTTGGGGAGAATGCGTATGAGTTGGTGGGAAAGATTGGAGGGACAAAAGAATAGGCGAGAGGAGAGGGAAGAAGAACGAGTCAGGACTGCATAATCGATCATGGATTGGCGTTTGGTGCGATGCTCTTAGACGGTCTGAATCTGATCATTGGTAGCATTGCTTGCGTTGATTGAGCAAAGGTCGAGTACACATCGATGGCATGGCTGTGAGGCGATATTCCCTTACCTACAAGGTGGATGAATGGCCTGTTTTGATATTTTGAGCAAAAATTCTTGTGCATATATCCAATTCTAGACAGTAAGTGACACTTGAAGTCATCCTCAAAAGACTGCTCAATCTTGTGAGGCTGCTACAACTTCGCTCTCGATACCTTGCAATGCCGGTGTTTCAATTCTCGGCAGTGAAAACCCACATTCGCCGAATCCGGTGACCCAGAAGTTGATCTTCGAAATATTGAGCTTCCTTTCAATCAGAAGTAACAAGAAACACAAAGATTGAGCAGTACCATCAGCGAACAATACAGTATCCAACAAGTCTCGGCAATCTCAGAGCAATCAAGCCTCAGATAAAGGGGCTGGTGGGGAAAGGAGCCTCAGAACGCTAAATTAGCGTACTTACCGGGTATGATCACCACTGGCTTGTATTCGAGTTTGGTGATGTTGCATCAAGATTCTGGCATCTTCAATTGACAAGCCGCACTCACTCATGACCGGACGAGCCATGATCAATAACAGTCAACAGCCCTGTTGATGTCGAGAACAATAGAGGCATTGTGCCTCCTGCTCGCACCCCGCATAGAAATACCGCTCGCTCGTTACAGCCCCAGATGTCTTGGGACTTGTTGAAGAGGTTCATCGAATCCGATGTCTTTAACCAAAACCCCTTCCTTTCGGTCGCCTACCTCTCGTAAGACAAATATGCCAACTTCTCTGGACTCGCAGAGCTAATGCCCTAGCCCAGACGATATGCGGACCATGTCGGCATTCATTATGTCCTCTGTTCGAAGCTCCGACAATTTAGCTACGAAGAAATCGAGTTCTTCCTACCGCAACTATGTCATCTTATTATCAGCGTCGACAACGAGTCTATGGCACTAGAGGAATTCATCTTAGATTTATGCGAGGAGTCTGTGAATGCGGCGCTACTTGTGGGTTCCGCGAAACCCGGCAGAAGAGGCATCGAATTGCTAATCTGGCGAAACAGACATTCTGGCTATTCCAAACCTACCTCCACGATCTATCTGCGAACCCCAACTCCGAAGCTTTCAAGACATGCAGGAGGCTATATAATAAGGTGCAGCATATTGTATTTGGATTGGCGGAACCTGCGAGACATGAGAAGATTAAGGAGAATGTGATGCCTGTGACGGTACTGGCGAGTTTTGTCCTGGCTAGTGTTGCCGTGCCATTCCTTCCACGATGGGCAGGTCCCTTGGCTATTGCTCAGGCGAGGAAACCACAAGCTCAAGGGGATGTTATTTCGGACGCGAGCCAAACGCAGCAGAAAATAGTGAGGAGCCACACTGTGACGACTGGGTCAACGAGAACGAAGAGAGCGAAAGAGGCAGGGAGGGTATCTAGCGTACCTATGAATGGAACTATGACGCCTACGGAATCGAAGCCGAAATCTGCGAGGACATCTTCTTTTCCGAGACCACAGTCTTCCGGTTCGAGCTCGGTGCGAAAAGAGTCTATAACGCCAAGACCTCGACCATCACGTCTCGAGCTGAGTGCTGCGGATCCCAGGCTCAGTTCTTCGTCTCTACCCCTACCCGAATCGAGGTCTCCGCGGATGTCAGCGACAAGACCAGCGACTCCTGCTACGGCTGGTCTGACAATGACCCAGCGCCCTGTCGAAGCTAGGAAACATTCACATACCACTAGGCCTCTCACACCCTCAGCCCTATCCAATGCACAGAAAGTCAAACTCTTGAGGCAGAACTATTTCCGATGCGAAACCCAGTTCATCACGGCTCTGGAAGATATCTCAAACCGATTGGTTATAGTTCCAAAGCCAGCACGTCTGAGTGCTTTACGTGCCGAGCTTGCACTGATTGCTCGAGATCTACCCGCTGAAGTTGATATACCCGTGATCTGTCCAGCCACTTTGGTAGATGGCATTCCGAGCAAGAGTCGACATCACCGTATCGTTCGCCTGAATCCTGCAGAAGCAACAGTGCTAAATAGTGCAGAGAAAGTGCCATATCTACTTCTAGTTGAGATCCTTCGCGACGACTTTTCTTTTGATTCAGCGGCAGCTGAGAACGATACTCTGTTGAGCAAGCTTCTTTCTGAGCAAGGATCAAGTCGAAGACGCATATTCGACCTATCAGAGTCAGGACAAGCACAGCACGAGTCAAAATCAAGTGAAGCCATTCCGGACAGTGTATTCGAGCCGACTTCAGGAGATCTTGGGAGCTCTCCATTGATCAAACCCATCGAAGATGCTCCAAAGCCCAAGGAAAATGTCCCACCTACTCAACCACCAAGGTTGTCGAGTGGTGCGACAACTTTATCGACTGTCTCAGGCCTCGCGACACCAAGAACTTCGGGAGCTTCAACCTCAAGATCAAGTAGTCCGGGACGAAAGATGACTTTGCCAAGCCATGGAAGGTCCGGTGCTGCTGATCAGCCAGATTTTGGAGCTCTTGCCACGCACATGAGGACTGCATCACAGATGTTGGCACAATTAGATTCGACGAGTGGGAAAAGACCGAAGCATGAAGTTGCAGCTATACGAGCAAAGATTATTGCTAGCATGCAGAGCTTAGAAGAACAGAGTTTCGACTTAGATGAAGCGAATCGTGCACCAACATTCGATACGATCATGGCCAATGCGAACCTAGCAGCTGCTAATATCAACGGGGAGGATATTGAAGAAGAAGTTTCGACGGACTCCCCCTTGAACTCTGGTGCTGGTGCTGCTCGTATGGAGAATGACCAGAAGACTGGTGGTGTTCAGAGAAAAGGCGACAGGGATGATCCGAGTGCTGCCACATTTGGGGAGGCTTGGAATATGAAGAAAGAGCGGATACGAAAATCATCGCCATATGGATGGATGAAGAATTGGGACGTTGTCAGTGTTATTGTGAAGACTGGAGCTGATTTACGGCAAGAAGCTTTCGCCTGCCAACTGATTCAAGTCTGTCATAAGATTTGGGACGATGCTCAGACTCCAGTGTGGGTGAAGCGAATGCGGATATTGGTCACAGGGGAATCCTCTGGACTGATTGAGACTATCACTAACGGTGTGTCGCTGCACTCACTTAAGCGCAGTTTGACGCTTGCTACTGTCGAGGCTGGAGATAATCCAAGGAGGAGAATAGCAACACTGAAGGACCATTTCGTCAAGACCTTCGGTCCGCCAGAGAGTGAAGCATATAAAGTGGCATGCGATGCATTTACCAGGTCATTGGCAGCTTATAGTATCATCTCATACATACTGCAGCTGAAAGATCGGCATAATGGCAATGTTCTCATCGATAATGAGGGTCATATTATTCACATTGACTTCGGATTTATGCTCTCCAACTCCCCTGGATCTGTTGGTTTCGAAGCAGCGCCATTCAAGTTGACTCAGGATTACGTTGATGTTTTGGGAGGTGTTGGGTCTCCTGACTTCGAGCAGTACAAAAGCTTGTGCAAGCAGGCTTTCCAAGGTCAGACAATCACCAATATATGATATTTGCGCTTGCTAACTTCAATCCAGCTCTCCGACGATCAGCAGATAACCTTATTGATCTCGTGAGTATGATGGGTCGAGAATCAAAAATGCCTTGCTTCTCATATGGAGTACAACAGGCCGTGAATAGCTTACGGCAAAGATTCCAATTACAGCTCAGCGCAGATGAGGCTGAGAGCTTTGTGGAGACGGACCTGATTGGGAAGTCTTTGGGAAGCTACTACACACGATTGTATGCTCCCTTTCCTGAAGAATACTGGCTTCTTACTGACGAATTAGATACGATACATTCCAGTACCGCACTCAAGGTATATATTAGACCCTTGGACGAGATAAGGACTTGCCCGATGTGAATAGCTGGGACGAAATGATGCATCTAGACGGCGTTGGATATTTGGCATTTACAAATGGTGCCGTAGCGAAAATACTCTGTTGCGCTGGCTCGGCTTGGCGATTCGAGATGAGATGAGACGTATGGATGACTTTAGAAATGCAGTGATCTGGACAGATATCAAGGAGTCAGGATTTGGACCAAGAGCACATATGTGGTGAGTGATAGCATTGCATATTGTCTGGCAAATGAATGAATGATTGAAGCCACCTTCCATTATGTCTGTAATTTCGTTGATTCTTGGGGGTGCTTCATGCTGGTGCTGGACTTCTGCATAGACGAAAGCCTGCTGTAATCATTACTTGTGGTCTTTGATCGCAACAGCGTTTGAGCTCAAGTAGTTTCCTCGGCCCATTCATAACGTCATACCCCAGTCAAAGTTGCCATGCCATTAAGTCTGTGAGTGCCTGCTTTGGACCTTAGGCTTCAAAATCCAACCTATAAACAAAAGTTCTGCCACGTCGAAGTCAACATTAATATCCTTCACAATATCTTACCGTTCCATTCGCATCTTTCCACCTCTTGCTCTCTTCTTTTCTCGCATGGAGCAGAACTTCTGACGCTTTTTGTCGACCTTGACTTCCCTATGGCTCCTTCCATAATCTTGGTCGGATCAAGCGTGCTTCTTGATCGTACCTTCCTCGTCTTTACGGTCAGAAAACTTCTTCGAGCTTTAAAGCATGAGTATTTGTATCATCATACTGCATCGTTGATAATGTCCATCACACCTTCAGGTTCTGAAGACTGGCAGACTCTGGCTGGCGCTGTTCAGCTCTGGGTGCCTTGACGAATGTGGGTGCACCTTCGCTATCTCAATTCCATCCAGTCTCGCACCTGTAATATCGTGCTCGACAAACCATCTACCTGTTAGATATGCAGGAGCTTTTTGGTCGCTTTCATCCAGCCTCGTGGTCGTTGCGCTAGCCATCGTCTCATTTGAGACGAGGCTACAAGAAGCTTTATTTTGTTTACTTCCATTCTTACGAAAACCAACAACGTCACCAATATTGGTTGATCTTGATACGGTACATTTTCCTCCTGAGAAGAGATCTAACCTTCGTCTCTGTAGCGGACAATTTGCGAGTGTTCGTCTTCGTTCCCCCAATCTTTGGTCTTTTGCTGACAACAATCTTCGTCAATAGATCGAGCTCAGATCGATTAGCGGACCTGTGGCAGATCTCGTACATAACAATTGCACAACTGCCAACTATCAATGGCTCCAAAGCTTTGAACATTCTTTCGAAGTTTCATCGCGAATACCGACATCGGGGATCTACCAGCTACAATCGCCATTATGCCTTCCGGCCGGTCAAAGGAGAGCCATGAATGGACACGCTTTGAGGTGAGAGCCCCGTCCCATACCCACCGATAGATCGTGCTCAAATACTGATTGCATCTTTTTTAAAGCTCCATACCATGCTCTGCCTCATTGCCAAAGGAGCCCACCTCGAAGAAGGACGGGTCAAGCGCACCGAAGCCCCAGGCACCGCTCGAGCTAACGCCTACGAGACCTTTGCTACCCAACTGAACTTCGCCCTCCATCGCAAGGACTACGAGTCTGATATTCCGAAGCGAGAGATCACGCAAATGCTCGACCAGCTCCTATACGAGAGAAGAAATGTGGTTGGAGCAGGTGGTATGCTTGAGAGGATGACTGGTGGTAGGGTCACCAAGGCCTTGAGAATTGCGTTCCAAAGAGATGAGACTAGAGGGTTTTCTGGAAGTGAGAATGAGTGGAAGAATGGCAGAAGGGAGAGAGTCGTGATCCCATACTTGGTCAAGAGGGGAAAGACGCAGGAGGCGGAGAAGACTTTTGGTATCGCCAAAGTTTCTTATGGTAAGTGGAAAACCTATCTATGATACATGTCAGAGGTACTAATCTTTGCAACAGTCATGGGAATGAAGGATACTGCCATATCCGAGATGGAAGATGTGCGAGCTGCTCAAATTACCCCTCGGTCTCCTGTCGAACGAGTTGTGAAGCGCCGTGCACCAGCTACCAAGAAGGCTCCGCGAACTACCTCTCGCAAGGGAGGTCCTCCTTCCAGCAGCAGAGTTGCCGAGGAAGATGGCGACGCGGCTACATCCGCCAGGGACATCGATGCGCCTGGCTACGGCACCGATCTCACCAATACCCGAGATGGCTTCGACGGTGCCCCTACCGCAAGTCGAGTCAGCAGGTTCACTACTGATAATCTCGATACGCTATTAGGACCTCGAACTCACTCAGCGGCTGTTGGTGGAACAGACCTCTTTGGAAGCGGACCTGCCTCTGTTCATTCTTCAGGCCGCAACGGCTCTCGCCCTCGCCGCCCTGGAAGCTCCAAGAGTGCAGCTGTTCCAGAGGGCGGGCCCCTTGCAGCTCCTGGTACTACTACTACCGGTTCTTCAAACGTTGATGCTCCTCGCCAAAACATCCGTCTCCAGACTGTGGTTCCTTTCGACGTCTTTGATCTCTTCAACACCGGCCCTGTTGCTGCTGATTTCAAGGATACTAAGATGAGTGGTTTGTAGAGGGGGAAGATATTATCGCTATGATAAATTCGGGACGTTGGAGCATTGGGCTTTAGTCTTTACTTGCTTTATCTTTGCTGCCTTGGTGGGTTAGTGAGTTGATGAATGGATGAATTATCAAGCTCCCAAAGCGCTGGAACAATGACCTTTAGCTTAGGTGACCATAGTTATCAATTGATCTTAGTTCTCTGCTTGCGTACTGTCTTCTAGATTCTGAGACACAACTCGAATCTTGTGAAGTTCTGCGAGTCCTTGAAGTTGAGGCATCCATACTCGATGTGTTGTTCTAGTTCGCTTTCTATTCTTTCAGTACTTCGAGGTGCTAAGGTGCTGTGATGCTCATTCCATCACGGCTTCATGTCGATGTGGCAGCTTATTCGACGAGCGTTGATGGTATTCCAGCATCCATAGCCATAGTGCACAGCGAACATCAACATCGCTGAGAATCTTGATCTCAATATGTGCGTAATTCCAACAAACCTACTGCAGAAGCTTGTTTCTCCCCTGTACCTAGCATTACCTTATGATCATGTTTTCATGTTCGCTCAGATCAGACGGTTCACTCCCGTCGCTCGCTTAATCGACGCAAGAGACACTGTGGAGGAGTCCGATGCCAAGAGCATCAGGTGAATCGGGAAAGTTCGGCGAGGTGTTCGAAGTTGTTATGTGTATGTATATTGGGTTTGTGTAAATTGTGGATAAATAGGGCAATGCAGTATAATGATGTTCTTTCGTTTCTTGGGTAGTAGAGAATGGTTTACACGGTTCAACTCCGAGCAGGCGATTTTATGGGGTTGTGGCTCTTGGAATGGTGTGGATCTGTCTGTATATCTCAGGCTTTCGAAGTTCGGACAGAACCTGCCTTTTTTGGATGTTTACATATTCTTTTCACATATCTCTTTGAGCAAGATGTCTTTGTTAAGTCAGTTGCATGACTTGATAGCGCGGCGTGGATTGTTATTCCCTTGAAACTCATAATTGTGCTAAGGGTGATGAGGGCATTTGGCGTAGGTATTCTTGTAATATGGTTTCCAAACAAGAGAGGTTTGATGCTGCAAAGAATGTAGCTTTCCAGGGAAATTAGAACAGATCACTAAGACTTCCTTGCATGAGCTACCAAATGGGGCATCTAAAGCCTGGTTATGTGTACCTGGGGCTTTTCTCCTTCAGGTCAGCTCCTTTCGAATATGTGAATGTGTGAGCAAACACCGATATCTTACACTGTACAAGTGTGCCAGTGTAGATGTGGCATATTTCAATTATACTCCAAACCGACCTTCGCAAGCTTCGAAGGTTTGTATCCTTAGTATCGATCATTTCGCTCTACTCTTTTTGTGTGTTTGTACTTGGTCTATCGATTGGTCTGTTGATTGGTCTGCTGATTGACGTTGTTGGCCCAGGACCAGTTTCGATCCTGTTCTCTCTGCTTTGCTTCTTTTAATTCTTTATTTATTTATTCTATATACAGGCTATTGGCAAGCTATATCAACTCATAGTATAGCCTTTGAGAAATCGACTGCTGGGGCGTCGTCGCTAGCTCTATTTTCTCATTTAATAGTGGTTTCCTTGTTTGCTGCTAGGAGTGTTGCTAATATGGGGTTCTTCTGGGAGGATTGTGCTTTCCGATTGCGCTAGGTAAGTTCAGTTTGTATCGTATTACTTTGATAAGGATTCTGCGTTGTCTCGCTTGATCCCCATGCCCGCCAAATCTAAAGTTAAACTTGCTAACTGGAATCTATAGAGAACTGCCCGGACTTTTCAGTCCGGGGGGCCAATAAACGACGCGAATGAGGAACATTTTATAATGTCACCATGTCTTCAGGCTATGAATTGCTCTTTGGTACTTCCCCACTGGAATAGCTCGTGTACTCAAGCTTGGAGCTTTGAGAAACAGAGTTTAGCAACAGCAATAGTAAGGGCTGATATGATTGCAGACGAAGGGCACCTCACCTACATCCAGATCAGAAATATGGCCTTTTTCCAACGTGCTTCTGATCGCTAAAAAATCATTTTAGTGCTGAAGCTTAATGATCTACAGCTGCAGCTGCCAAGTACATAGGGAGAGGAAATTGGCGGGGTAATGGCGGGGTAGATGAGCATGAAGCAAAGGACTTGTCGAGAGCAGGAAAAGAATAGTCTGATTTTCCCACATGGTGAGTAGGACAATGGTTATCTCTATATCTTCAAAAATATGGCCCCAAGGTTCCATAACGCGGTCGTTCTATACCATAAGACGGAGTAAGAATGATCTAACCTTGCTTTTGAAGGATAACATCAAGACAAGGACAGACAAAAGTGCAATATCAAAAGCGGGAATATAGCCTCGTCGGCATCACTCGATCCGACGTCTTCAAGGACTCTGGTACTTGGATATAATATATATATATAGGGTATGGTTACGCGCTATCCCCGCGACGCGACGTCAGTCGCGTAATCCTAGAAAAGCTTAGCGTTTTCTTAGCGTTTTGCCCCACCAAGCAGTGTGAAAAGCGACTCGGTGGAAAGAAATTCGACTTCTCCTCTGCCCCCCTGGCAGTGACAGCCATCGGGCACCATTACAATCTCTACAACCGGCAAGATGAAGTACGTACTCGTATCAGGAGGTTCGTATTTCTTGAGATTTTCTTTCTGGTAGAATTGATCAAGTATTGACCGAGTTGCAGGTGTCATTTCTGGCATTGGAAAGGGGACGATTGGTATGTGTGCCCTAGCATTTTGCGCAGCGCACATTGAATAGGAGTTGAAGGAGGATTTGAGAGAATGATTATTGATACATTGGCGCAGCCTCTTCTACGGGCTTGTTGTTGAAGACCATTGGCTTAAAGATAAGTCTCCTACCTGCGACTCGAGGGCAGTAAGGCTGACGGCGCAGAACGTCTCCTCAATCAAGATTGATCCGTACATGAATGTCGATGCCGGCACCATGGCTCCTACGGAGTAAGTTTACACACTCCTTCTGCCACTATACGAAACTGACTCGAGTCAGGCATGGAGAAGTTTTCGTCCTCGATGACGGTGGAGAAGTCGACCTCGACCTTGGAAACTACGAACGATACCTCAACATCACCCTCACCCGCGAGAACAACATCACAACCGGCAAGATCTACCAGCATGTTATCGAACGGGAGCGTCGTGGTGACTATCTCGGGAAGACGGTCCAGGTTGTGCCTCACTTGACAGACGCGCTTCAGGACTGGGTCGAGCGAGTTGCGAAGGTACCAGTGGACGACACGAACGAGACGCCCGATGTGTGTATCATTGAGTTGGGAGGCACAGTGGGCGATATCGAGAGTGCGCCATTCATTGAGGCAATGCGACAATTGAAGAGGAGGGCTGGGAAGGGCAACTTCGTGCAGATTCATGTTTCGCTCGTTCCTGTCATTCAAGGAGAGCAGAAGACGAAGCCAACGCAGCAAGCAATTCGTGACGTTGGCCGTACTGGTTTGGTTCCTGATCTGGTGAGTCAATCACCACTGGAAGAATGGAAGAATGGCAGGATGCTGATCAAATTAGATTGCCTGTCGTTGTGACATACCCCTCGAGAAAGGGACTATCGAAAAGATTGCTATGTTCTGCCAGGTAGAGTCGGAGCAAGTCCTTGCTGTTCACAACGTCCCTTCGACATACCACGTCCCTCTTCTGCTTGAGAAGCAGGGTCTGATCAAGACGATTAACAACATCCTCAAGCTCGACGAAGTATCGAAGTCTGACTTTCTCGTCGACCGTGGTCAACGGACTTGGACAGAGTGGAAGAACCTCACCCAACAACAAGACCGTCTCTTCGATACCGTCAATATCACATTGGTCGGAAAATACACCACCTTCCACGACAGTTACCTATCCGTCATCAAATCTCTCGAACACAGTGCTATGCGCTGCGGCAAGAAGCTGAACCTAATCTGGGTCGACGCCTCTCATTTGGAAGAGCAAACAAGAACAGAAGATCCTGCCAAATTTCACAAAGCCTGGCATGAGGTCTGCACCGCTAACGGTATCCTTGTTCCTGGGGGTTTTGGTCACAGAGGTACAGAAGGTATGATCCAAGCCGCGAAATGGGCTCGTACCAACAAGACACCTTATCTCGGTATCTGTCTCGGTATGCAAATCGCCGTCATCGAATTCGCAAGAAACGTTTGCGGTATCACAGGCGCAAGCTCGGTGGAGTTGAATGAGCAGTGTCCTGACCCAGTAGTAATCTTCATGCCGGAGATCGATAAGAAGAATTTAGGTGGGACGATGCGTCTTGGTCTTCGCCCAACGGAATTTCAACCTGGAAGCGAATGGTCTCGCCTCCGTCAATTGTACGGCGAGAGAAAGGAAATCCTCGAGAGACACAGACATCGATATGAAGTCAACCCGCAATACGTCGAGAAATTGACAAAAGCTGGATTGGACTTTGTCGGAAAGGACGACAAGGGAGAAAGAATGGAGATCTTGGAGCTGAAAGATCATCCTTGGTATGTGGCTGTTCAATTCCACCCGGAATATCTGTCGAGGGTGTTGGATCCGAGTAAACCATATTTGGGATTCGTGGCTGCAGCTGCTGGGTGTTTGGAGAAGGTCACGGAGGATTGCATGAGTGGGAGTGGATTCCTGCTCAATGGCGTTCATAAGAATAAGGATGGGATTTTAACAAATGGGTTGAATGGCGTTCGGATATGAGGTCGTTGCGGAGGTAACAAGATACATACCGTGGGATTTGGCGGCAAGCTTGAATCGTTATACGCCTGGGCCGAATATTGGGTCGTTGGTCAGTTAATTATGATCTGGCATCGATGCGAGAGACTTGATTTGAGCTCAGGCTCTAAATAGCTGGTGGTTGGTTGAATGGGGTCAATTAGATGCGTTCGCATCGGCGTTTATTGCATTAATCTGTATCGAGGAGTCTGCGAAGTAAAATGTAGACTTTGATACCCACATATTGCTACCAACTTAACTATAGTGCCACTAAGACCCTGTCTAGACAGCACATGGAGGAAATAGCTTTGACAATAGTCCATGCTTGAATGCAAGCATGAATTTCTCATTAAATCTCCGTCTTCGACACACACCAGATGAGGATACTCGTTGAAAAATCTTTGAAGATTGAATATTGGTCGCCAATAGAATGGCAATCTATGCAGGCAACATAACAGTCCCTGGGTATCACTACATATATATCAAAAAAAGCAGAGTTCAAGCATCGCTCACTCGCTCTGAAAACTCCAATCCCAACCATCCATATACAGAACGTACACACCAAGCTGAACCTACACCATTAAAAGGCCGACCAGTCGTTTCTTCGTGAAAGGTGAATGCGTGTTTGAAAAGTTTCTTGGTCGCACATTATTGGCAATCATCTCTTCGGTCGTTTCCCCCTCTTAAGTTTATCTCCATCCTCATCCTCGTCATCATCATCGTCATCGTCGTCTTCTTCACCCCTAACTCGTGCTCCATTCGATTTCGCGTTGCCTTTCTTAACTGATATCAAACAACCCTGATGCTTTAACACCTTGGTCAACTCTGTACTCGCTCGCATGCCTCCAAAATCCTTTGCATTGTAGACGTGAAAGACGCTGCTCTTCACCACGCTCTTGACTGGCTCTTTGCTCCCCGGCAGCATCCTGGTCGGATCCAAGTTAATCAAGCTAAACTTCAGACTGTACGTTCCCGGCGTCCGAACGCTCAAATCTGGAAAGGTGAAGAAACAGCCCTCGACCCCATGCTCATCATTCCCAACAAAAGGTGACGCAACCAGGGTTCCCATAAGCCGCCGTTGCTGTCTCTTGTCGGTAGTACCTGGCATAGCTGTATCGTCACGGTCCTCAACGGGATCCCATAAAACACAATGCACGACTGAATATGGCTGGCGGATCAGAGCTCGAATCTCCTCTGGAGACATACTTGGTTCCTCGACATGCATCTGTAGAATTGGCGGTGGATCAATAACTCGACGATCCCTTTCACCAAAGCCACATGCTCGCGCTGCAATAGGCTCTTGTCGCATCCGAAGAGTATACTTTGGCTGCGGACGTTCTTTCACAGGACTACTGTTGTTAGCCAATGCGAGACAACACGCGAGAGGAGAATGGGCCTTACCTGGGTCCATTGCTCAGGAGACCTGAGATTGGCATTGACCTCGAGCTTTGGCTCTGAGAAGACATTTGTCGCATTGCAAGATCGCCTGGCGCAGATTCTCTGCGTATGTATGAAGGTTGTGGTTCGGCAGTAGAATATCCTGGTTGTTGATATCGCAATGATGGATCGTCAGAACCTCTTCTCTCTTGACTCTGGTCTTTTGGAATGTCTTGTCTTCTTTGTAGAATTTTCTTGGCTGTTCTACGTTGGGGCGCAGCACTCTGGTTAGATGGAACTGCCAAAGGATACTGTGGTTGTAGAGGCACCAACATAGGTTCAATTGAGTTCTGTACACAATGTGAGTTTGTGTGAGGTTGTGGTGGGTGGTAGATATGGTGTACAGGAGCATTGGGTTCCGCCTGAGCCGCCCATAAAGGATGCTTGTTCATGCCGTACGGCGGCGGATATTGACGAGCCATATACGGATTGTGGTGTGCCTCTTGTTGGCCCTCGTCGTGTCGGAGGAGGGATGACATGGGCGGCAGAGAAGGAGGAGGTGAACGACTGTGATCCACCTCAAGAGGATATGTATAGCTTGGTGGTGGAGGAGGAGATCCAGCATAGCCATTGTGCGGTTCAGCCTTCATCGACATGATTGGGTAGGCGATATGTGATGGATTGTATTGGTAGAGTAGAAGGTCAGGACCTTTCCAAGGTGAGAAGTATAGACCAAGACGACGCGTGCGAGAATAGGACTATTCTGGAAACGTTAGAAGGGTTCATAGAGTGGTAACGAGGTAAAGGATCGTGGGGGTTAAATGTTCAACATACCTGGCTCGAGCCTGGCAATGCAGCTTAAAGTCCCCTGCTGCATGAAAAGAGTTCCCGGCAACCGTTAGTAGATATGCCTTCGTTGTGCCTGGCCTGGTAATGTCTGCGTCCTCTTCATGCGGAACCAAGAACGATGGAATTTGGGACGAACTTCGTGATCTGCGTCCTGCCCAACATCCGAACGCAAACCTGAGTTATGTCGCACTGGGCACCGAGCAGTGCGGCGTATTGGTAGGTGGTATCCTTGGGACAATGAATTCGAATGCAGCGTAGGTGTTGAGTCGTGGTTGTTTACGGTACCATCTGTAACGGAACACCGCTTCGCGCATAAGAAACAGATGGACCTTCGAGGATGGCAGTTCTGCGCGGGGGAGATATATAAACAATGGGGGATCTTGTCGACGTGGGATTGGTTTCCCACCTCCCGGATTGTGAGAGCTGAATCACGGCTGGGGCTGTGTAGCACTCAGAAGGTTTCGAGTCCTCCGCGATGAGAGCATCGGAGAATAAAACAAGCGCTGAACACCTGGGAAAGGTTGTTGACGGCAGAGATCCAGACGAGGGCGTCGAAGGCCCGCAACAATGATAATGCTAGTCTCGTCTCCTCTCTTCGTCTCGTCACGTCTCTCTGATGTTACAAGCCGTCTCTCTCGCGCAAGTGAAAGGGCAAGCGGCGCTTCCCATGGGCTCGTTGAAGCTCGGCTGCAGGCTGCAGCTCTAATGTTGGCTGGGATTATTATCGGTCGCAACGCCGGGCGGGCTGCAATATCTGGTTCGTGATATAGGTCAGGCCGGGATTAGCAATTAGTGGATGTTCGGGACCGATAACAATGCGGGTTAAGTATCACAGTCCAAGCTTTGTGTGAAGCCTTGAAGAAGAAGAGCAGAAGGAAGAGATGAAGAGTTGCAGAGCAAGAAGAGGGAGAGGAGAGGGAGTTGAGGAGGTTGTCGAGAAGCTAAGGTTAGCTTCAAATCAACCTGGAGACTTTCCTTCATTCCTTCTGAGGTCGCTTAGCTGAGGTTCCTCACCACAACCTCACATATTGCTATATGCCCTCGCCTCTAATTCTCAGGCGTGACTTCCATGCTGTGCTCCGTCTACGACTCTACGCATTGTCCTCTCGGGCCCAGGATAATCAGCTTCTTGTTGTTGCCTTTCCTTGGCCTACTCCGCCGATTTTACTTGCAAGATTATTTGACCGGGCGGACGAAGAGCTGCATCTGGCTGCCTTTGGCTGCCATGGCTCCCGTTCAAGCCTCGAGCTCTCCACCACTCCCAGTTGATATCGATCTCAAGATTTACTTCAACAGCAGTCGTCGAATGCTGCGATACGATCATTGCCCCTAGGATACCTCGTCTTCCACCGACCAGCAATCATGACAAGACCACTTGAGGCCAGCTATTGCGACTGGACGCCCCCTCGAAGATGCTCTAGGTACCTCCAGCCTGGATATAATCGCAAAACCTACCTACACCGTCCCTCCCCTTGGCACGACAGCTCCTCCGACACGATCGTCAGCTGGGATGGGCGATAAGATGCCAAATCATTCCAACCCATGCGCTGGAAGCCTTCGAACATCTGTTTTCTCCGCCGCAGTGGTCCTTGCCTGCTTGCCTGATTATCACTCAGTGTTTTCCTGCCGACCTTCTTCAGGAGGTGCCTTTCTTCCAACACCTGTTAGCAGCTGCTCCTGGCGCCCTCCATCTGCCGGTGGGCAGACATTTGGCCGTACAATATCCACGGCGACTTGGTACAAGTTTGCTATCACAGCAAGTCTCAACCATTACACAAGCGTTTTAGGAGAACGCTCGGAGACGAGACCAGATATCATGACTTACCGCTTGTATTCTGCCAAAATGTCCAAACCCCCACGGCGTTGTCCCACAAAAGGATTCAGATGGAATGCTGACGAGCGGATTCATAAGTTCTAGCAGTTGACAGGTCACAATTCTCGCAAAGGAACTTTGCGGAGGCGAGCTCGCCGACGGTCTTCTCGTACCCAGATACAAGCGTATTGGTTACAAGAAGCACGCGTTAAAGCCAGCAGCAGGCATTGAAGAGGCACGCTCCTTGTAAATAAACATTCGCCGACGAGAACGATAGCTTGCGCTGCAAGAAGACTAGTCTGTGCTGTCTGCTTATTCTGTTCCGGGAATAGGGATTAGTGCTGGTTGAATCCGAATTCCTGGAGTCGGCTCCATCTCCTGCATTAAGTAGTACCAATCAGCGAAGAAGGCCACACCACCATCCCACTATCATTCGGATAGACCGTCCCGGAAATCCTTGCACCTCTGGTCGCACCAAAAGCGCGAATTTCAGTGCCCACCCGAACCGATACCAAAGGATGCGGTACATTTCCTAGAGAATGTTCTTGAATACTGGAATTACCGAGATACAAGTCTACAATTTCAGCACCTGCTGAAATTCAAAGTCTTACAGCTCCAGGGACTTTTGATGTCTGTGATAACCCGAACACCTGGGGTGTTAGTATGTCTCAAAATCTACGTGGGGTAGGTGTTAGCAGCATCAGGCCATCGTGGCAAGATCAGCAGCAAATCGATTGGCGGCATTTGATCGAGATCGTCCCTTTCTTTCAAAAGAAGCAAAATCGATCTCGACTTCCGTGGTAATGAATCAGTCGCCATTGCAAGGATAACCACCAAATTGCCGGATGACCATGCAGAACAAGGCCGCTCGCTCGGATCTTGATGCTGAAAAAGCAAGCAAATCGAGCCGGATTCCGAGCTCTTGATATCTACTTAGGAAAACCGGAAATGCGGGAAATAGATAGTCGCTCAAATTTTCTTTTGGCTGTATCGACTTGCGGCTCCCGCTGCTGAAAACGCTCGAGAAGCCAGGAACCGACATTATGGGGACTTTGTTTCTTCGACACACTTAGCCGAGGTGACTTGCTCTATGGTTAGTTGGTTGATTTGTTCAGCCCTCGAGATTGGATGTCGAGACACGGGACGTTTGTGGAAGTTGAAGGTTACTGTATTCATTCCCAACCACCTCAACAAATCTCTCATTCGTCCGAAATTTGATCCAAAACAACGGCCCAAAGCTACCACTAACCAATGTATCCTCATCTCGTCCGATTACTTCCAAAGCCAAGACTCACAAGTGTATTGCTCAATTACTCGCATCCGCAACGTGGGCTAAGCTTAGCGTTCGAGTCGCACCATCGCTCCTCGTCGATCACTCTCGAGTACCGGATATTACCGCTGTCAAACCTTAGTTGGACCCGCTATAAGGTAAATGTCCGAAAGATCAACGTCGTCCGAGCCTTGTACCGCCTGTTACAGCTCCCATATCAGCGACATGTCTCCGGTATCATTATCGTTTTCCAGAAATACTCTTGCCGGCATTTTGAACTTTGGTATTGGGTGGGGCAAAAAGTCGGCATTTCAATCGCTTTGCTCTCCCACCAATTAGAAGAGTGCTTGAAGTGCAGAAAGCATTTGCTCAATCCGAGAAGCGGTGCGTTACCGTCGATGTCGTGTAATCCTACCCGTGTTTGGGCTCAATGAAAACCGGGATCGTCGATGGTATTCAGGAGTAGTGAGGCTTTCCAAAGTCCTTCCTTCCCGTTGCAGTCCCGATAAAGTGGTCAGCGGATGTCAGTTATTTCCTGGTGACTGAGGACGGTTAGCTACTGTAGCTTTTACTATTTTCGTGGTTTCATTGGACAAAGCGCAAGCTGACTTTGATGAGGTCCGCGCAACCGCGCGTAGTGCACTAAGATGCCAATATCACTAGAATCTGGACGTGGTGCCCAAGCGCCGTCCGAACCTTGGTTTGATTTTCCAAAGTTTGCACATCTCTCGCCGCAGCCTCGCATTGGTATGCTGTCGGCTTCGAGTCACCACAATACCGCACGGACAAGAGCCCGAGTCATGCAGCGACAAAGCTTGCCCTCATCGTCGGGTTGGCAAATGCGAAAATGCAGCAGAGCGGGAAAAGAAGTCCTCCGATTTTTGGTTCAAAACCAGCGCAGTTATGGATACACAGGATGTCGCTGTTCTGGCAGCACCTAACGTCGATCTCGACCGCTCTGTGGGTAGGACTGCGTTTGTTTTTGTCACAATGCTCTGGAGTGAGGCTGCTCGCCAAGTTTTGTGGAGCTGCTGTGACCAGCGACTTGGCAGTGAAGTGGTTACTGATCTGCGAGGTGCGTCGAGATTTCCTGCTCAACGTTATACCAATTTTGCAGCACCAAACCCGAGAGGGGTTCCTAGTCAGTTGCTGACAACGCCACGTTTGTTGGTTTTGAAATCGGTGTCTTGGCGTTTTTTCTTTTTGCTTTACCCTATTTGAGATTATTTAAAGTGTTTGTTTGCTTGCTTGGTATTTTCCGCAGTACAGAGCCAATCAAGTGCATCTTGGATCGAGGATCTGATTGCCTGAACGGCCCCTCTGGGCTGTTCCCGAGGACAATGTCATTCAAGCCACTGCCTGTCTGATGTGTTTGCGAGACAATATCCGTCCTACTCTTCTGCGCCTTCTTCTGGCACATGCATGATTTGTATCACCCAGCTTACGCGTTTCCCTTTCGAAGGCGTAGACAGCACATCTCAACGTTTCCTCGATGTTGCACTACCACATGGTTGATCACATCCTTCCAACGAGCTCTGAAAACACCAATTCCTATGCGAGCTTGCAGCCGGGCTGTACAGACGTTGGATGTTCTTCCCGAACTCGCATCTTACGGACGAGAGCGTTCTCACCCCACACTTCTCAAACTGTTTGAGTTAGTCACAAGACTGCTTGGTAGAATGAGTTATGTTTGCACGCAGAATTGTGCAGAGCGTGAGGGTCAGCAATCAAAAGTTGGGAAGGCTGAATGAGGAGGGGGGGGGACCGAAGCCTCATCATCTATGCAAGAGGGATGGGTTTCAACTACCATCTGCAAAGCATGTGCTGGATTTCCTGGGAAGGATGAACTTTTGCACCATGCGTTGAGGCCAGACTGGAGACGAGTGGTTTTTGCTGGTCTGGTGCAACGAAGTTTTGTTCTCGACAAAGTCAGGGCAAAAAGCGGAAAAAAGAAACTTTATGTATCTCATATGTTTGAGTCTCTTGGCTGCCCGGAACTAGTGAGGACTTTTCATCCGCAGCCTCGTTGCAGATGAAGCCTAGGGAAGTAGCTGTATTCGGGCACAAACTCTAGAAGGCAAGCGCTATCCTTTGTTTTGTCTTGGCAGGCACCACGATGGCTCAGAGCCGGTACAAAAGTCTGGAAGGCAAGCTGTAGTCTTCATAGAAGCGAACATGAACATGGATGTTGACGTGTGAAGCGTAATAGAGATTGCGTGATCCAGCATTGTTCGTACGTTTGGTTAGGGGACGCAGAAGGAATGTCATTTGTACCTCATATCATGTTTGTCAAGGCATTGATTGAGTAATGTTTCCGCGAAATTCATCCAAGAGCCCGCCGAGAGCATCCAACAGTCTATCTCGCGCCGAAGAGCTAGCTGTACACGAAGGTCAGATTGGATAAGAAGATTAAAATCATGACCCTCGCGTTTCTCATCATGAACGGATTGAAGGAGTTGTATATCAAGAACCAAATCACCTTTCAGGTTAAAATGTCCAAGTACAACTGCGGCAAACTCATTGAACCGGACGTGGAAGATATGGTTATGACTCGGTATAAAATCAAGAACGTGGAGAAAGCTAGTGCATCCAAGAATAATCAAGAACAAAACTAACTCTATTCATTGATTCAATTCACCAATTGGAAGATGCAGTCACAGCAAGAAGGGACAATGAGCAGAACAGTGGTTGGAAACTTATGTCGATGGCTAGCTGGGACCGGATTCGAGGTTTGGGAAAATTTTCTTTCCATAAATGTGCATCTATAATTCCTAAATTCTACAAGAACAAATCGTATCTTGATGAGCACCCATTTTCAAGCACCCTCATCTTCGATGATGTCTTTCACCCCTCAACGCACCCGCTTCCATTTCATCTCTTCCGTTACCATCCCCTCCGTCCATCACACTCACAGTCGAAGTCCAGCTCACCTCACAACTTCGCAGTACCGCTCTCAATACCCTTCCAAGCCTGAACATCTAGCTCCTTATATGTCGTGCCGTCCAACCAGTACAGTTTATCTTCGTCTCCAGCAGGTCTTTTGCTGACGTCCCAGGTCTTGGAGATGATGTCTGTTTTTGATTTTTTGAAGGTTGCTGTTGTTTCGATTCTGTTGTGGTGGTTAGTCGGTGTTGTTGGGTTTTGATGGGTCCTGATGCGGAGCGAAAGGACGCAATGAAAGCAGGGCGGGGAGATGAGGTAAGAAGTTGAGGGGTTGAAAGGAGGGGAAAAGGAGGAGGTAGAGAGAATGACAGCAAAAGTATAACGGCAATTGATAAGATTTTGGGGCTACGGGACAGCTTGTGATGAGAGAGAGGGAGAGGGTGGTACTAACTCTTTCGTAGAGATCCGAACGAGTCGCGGCATGGCGTAGCTGGGGAGACCGGCCTTTTTGAGGCCAGCATAAAGAGTTGCTATGAAAGCGTCGGGAGAGGAAGTTGGGGTGAGGGTTAGCATTGCGGCGCCTGCTTGGCCGTCGTAACTGGGAGGATGTTAGTATTTTTCTTGTCAAAGCCTATTGTCTATCCAATCCCTCATTTGCTGACAAGAAGGATTTGTCATGGTCTTTCTCGGCTCCAGGCCCCGATTTGGGTGGGATCCGGGCTCAAATTCAACGCAGCCCTTATTGCAACTCTGCATTCATCGAGCTCGAAAGGAGGATCTGGCAAATGGATTGGAAGAAGGAAGATGAAAGGGCAAAACGACAAGAGAAACAGAACTCACGAAGCAAGTTTCACTCCAAAAACAACAGCGTCCTCGACCCCGTCTAGCGTCGCTAAATGATCCCTCACTTCACCTGCGGATACGTTCTCGCCTTTCCAGCGATAGGTGTCACCCATTCGGTCGTGGAAACGGACCCATCCTGATGGTTCGAGAATTAGGAGGTCGCCCATCTTTTGCCAGATGTCGCCTTTTTTGAAGACGTTTCTGAATGTTGGTGTTAGTAGTGCAGGGATTCGGGGTCGAGTTAGAGTTCGAGGGGAAAAGACAACGCTTATGGGAAACAGACGTTAGAGGAGAGGGGTAAGAGGTTGGAGGAGGAAGGAAATGTGGTATGGAACGTACCTGATGATCTTCTCTTCCGTTGCAGGAGAGTTGTGAAGATACTCCGTCAACAAAGCTCGACTCTTCACCCTTCCAATCACTTCTCCTGGCTCACCAATCTTGACTTTGGTACAATACCCAGTATTCGGGTCTCGAATCAGATCACCGGTAGTGGTATCAACCTTTACGAGGACTGTATCATCGTCGTAGAAGTTCCGTCGATAAGGTCCTGCGAATCCGACTTTTCCAGCTCCCCATGGTCCACGGTTGAAGTTATCAAACTTCGCTAATCCCTCTGTACTCCGATAAAACTCCCTTATCTCCTCGATCCCGAAACGCTCCTTGAATTTCTCCCAGATTTCGTATCTCAACCCGTTTCCTGCGGCTACAATACAGTTGTGGTTCTTGTCGTATTCTCCGGGTTTGGTGTTTACGAGGTACCTACATAGTTCTCCGACATACAGGATTCTGGTAGCTTTGGAGTCATGGACGTCTTTGAAGAAACGTGATGCGGAGAATTTCCTGGCGAGACATATGGTGCCGCTGTTGCCGATGGAGTAGCAAACACCTGTGAAGAAGGCTGTTCCGTGGAAGAGTGGGAGTGGGGAGTAGGTCCTGAGGGGAAAGTATTTGGATGGGTTGAAATAATCCGGAGAGGTGGGGATGGAAACCAGGACGATTAAATGATTTCTTATGGCACAGGCTTTGGGTTTTCCTGTTGTTCCGGAGGTGTAGATTAAGCATGACAAGTCCGCTGCGGTGGCTTTTGCTGCTGGTGAGATGACACTGGGTGTTGGGAGAACATCTGAGGTGAGGAGGATGGATGAAGCGTCAGGGGGTGGCGAAACGGAGCCAAAGGAATAGAGAGATATTGTGTAGTGACGACGGGTACCGGTGATGAATGGTGAGAGATCTGGAGTAGAGATTATGGTGTCCGCTCTGGCAACGTTGAGGCAGTGCTCAAGGGTTGCGTCTGTGGTGGGTTAGTCCCGGTCACGGGATTAAAGGAGAAGTCTGCGAAATTTAGGAGTTCAGGGGATTTGAGACAAAAGAGAAGAGTATTGTGGGATCGAGGAGGTGGAGACGAGCGCAAGATGAGAGTTACACAAAAGGTAGGACAGGACAATAAGGCCAACTTGGGCAACAGGACAACAAGGACAACGAGAACGACGAGGAAAAGGACTGACCTCGAAGATTGATGTTGATGAATCCACAGACAGCACTCAGCTTTGATAAAGCTAAGAAGGTAATTACCATTTCTGGGGAATTCGTCGTGAATACTGCAACAGCATCACCCTTCTTGACGCCTTCCTTTTCAAGAAAAGCTGCCAATCTAACAACATCTGTTCTCATCAGCATTCATCCTCACTCTCTATGCTGATATTGCTTACCTTTCTTCAACTCCCCATAAGTCCACGTCCTTCCCTCAAACCATAAAGCTTCTATCTCAGGGTTTACCTGCTCGAACATGGCGTAACTTGTACATGTCTCTCCCAACTCCTGAATCTTCTGACCCAACCTTTGTCCAAAAGATCGCTCATGTTTGATGGTTCTTAGATCTCTTCCGATGTTGAGTCTTGCGTTCACATACGCCGCCGCTGCCGTGAGAGCAGCAACTCCAGCAGCTGCTGCTTCTGTCGAGATGGGGAGTCCCACATCCATCTTCAATGTGTATCTTTTCTTTGGTCTATACTTCCTTCTCCGTTGTGAGTCGGAGGAAGAGCCTCTTTTGCTCGTGATATGGAGATACCGAGGAATGGATTTGATGAGATATCATAAATAATCGGTGTTCGGTAATCCAGCACGAGAAACCGCGGTCTGCGGTTATGTATATGTCTCAAGAGGACTGCCGTACGAGGCATCCGAAGTCAACACAGTTCTCGCAAGACTTGTGATTGGATGGATGAACCCTGTGGTACTGTTAGCGCCGCGGAAGCCCCACCTTGTGTCTCCATGTGGGGTGGCGGAATGCTGGGGTCTAGAGCATGAATGCTTGTGGCGGGATGAACATTTATGAGATTCGGACTTCACTCCTTCGAATAGCTGTCGATACATTGTTCCTCGTTGTATACACTTGCAGATACATTCTCTTTGGATTCAGAGGCATATCCGTTTGTTACAGACTTCACAATGGCTGCCGCAGGAGAGAGATTGTCGAGCGTGCTCTCGCATCTGAACCCACTCTCAACTGGCAAAAGCAGACTCCTGCAGAAGAACCCAGATGATATTGTACTTTCCCTCATTCTCTTCCTATGAATCAAGCTAATAGACAGGTTATCACTTACGCAGCTCGAACTCCTCTCACGAAAGCAAAGAAGGGTGGCCTCAAAGACACCGCCATCGACGACCTGATAATCGCCCTCCTCACAAACGTCCGCGAACAATCACGACTCGATCCCTCCCTTGTAGAGGATGTCTGCTTGGGCAACGTTCTGGCACCAGGCCAAGGCTACGTAGCTCGTGCCTCTGTCCTGGCTGCCGGATACCCAGTCGGTGCCGCAGCCAGCGTAGCGAATCGATTTTGCTCCTCCGGTCTACTAGCCGTCCAGCAGATTGCCAACCAGATCATTGCTGGCAGTATCGAGGTCGGAATTGCAATTGGGGCAGAGAGTATGAGCACGAATGCAGATGGTGGGGCTCCGGCGCTGAGTACGAAGATCACGGAACATCCGATTTCGAGCCAGAATCTGCAACCTATGGGACAGACGAGTGAGAACGTGGCGGGGGATTTTGGGATAACTAGGAAGCAGATGGATGCCTTTGCCGCAACATCGTTCCAGCGTGCTGAGAGAGCGCAGAAAGAGGGATGGTCGACTGATGAGATTGTGCCTATAACTGTTTCATGGAAAGATCCTAAGACTGGTGAGGCGATTGAGAAAGTCATCAATCAGGATGACGGTGTCAGATATGGGACGACAGCGGAAAGTCTGGGAAACATTCGGGCAGCGTTCCCGCAATGGGCACCTAGCCAGACCACTGGAGGCAATGCATCTCAAATCACCGATGGAGCGGCAGCCATTCTGTTAATGAAGAGGAGCAAAGCCGAGGAGCTCGGTCAACCTATCATCGGAAAATATGGTGGCGCTACAATCGTTGGGCTTGCACCGAGGATTATGGGCATTGGTCCCAGTCTTGCTATTCCCAAGATTCTTGCGAAGACCGGGTTGAACCTTGAGGATGTGGATGTAATTGAGATCAACGAGGCGTTTGCTTCGATGGGTGTATACTGTGTTCAGAAGCTGGGGTTGGATCCCGAAAAGGTGAATCCTAGAGGTGGAGCTATTGCTTTGGGGCATCCATTGGGTTGCACGGGAGCAAGACAGGTTGTCACAGCTCTCTCAGAACTGAGAAGAACGGACAAGAGAATAGCGGTGACCTCAATGTGTGTTGGCACGGTAAGTTTCTCCCTCCTCCATTTGTGTACCATATCTGATCAGACATAGGGAATGGGCATGGCAGGTGTCTTTGTATCTGAACATTAGAGCGACGAGGAGCATACTAGGAACAAATGGATGTGTACCAAAAATATCAAGAATGCCCAGAAACTGTACTTCCTTTCGCCAAGCGGTGTCCCAAGGCACCATCTTCCACCTCCATAGCCTACTAATTTACTCCTCACCTTCGGATGTTCCACAAATCGTAGACCTGAAGCTATTGTTCTTACCGTCCAGTGGGTGCAGTAAATCTCACTCGCGTTAGCTGCGCCAACTTCAAGTGGCTGTCTTTATACAATATCTCTCTCTTTTCGGCTGTTAAACGATCCTTGATGCGTCCACCTTGTCATTGAATCTGATGATTGTTATTTCCAAATCCGAACTTCCAATTCTGTCCCGTCATCTTTTCATGTCGTACCTGCACAATGTATGTCGTTCCATCTGAAATTGAAAATGATCCTTCTGAAAACCGGGAAAACATAACTCCAAGTCAAATATGAACATGTCTTCCTTGCATTCAAAGTTTGAGAGATTTTTGTACATTGTATTGCCAGAATTCCTTTCTATCAATCTGGGATTTAGGGTCTTGGAGCTGCACTTCATATGCTTTTACGAACTCATTGTAGGGTTTCATCTGGCGCTCTCAGGACCACACGCGCTCCTGCCTCTTTCTAGCTCATCTCACAGCCAGGGACGTTTTCCTTGCCATGTGTGGCAGATAATTTATACAATCCCCCAGCCTCCTTGAGGCCCCAAGCTTGGTCATTACGCGCTTATGGTTAGGCTCGATGTAATAGTTATACATCCTTGCCCGCATGAACTACCCATCCTCCATAATGTTCTCAATCTTGCCATTGGATATCTGTCCGTCAGGTATTGTTTACTTTGAGCGCCTTGCATGCGGGCGCACTGCTGTCTCATTTTCGCATACACAACTCACAGTATCAAAAATGACACGCACCCACTCAGAGTTTCCACAAGAGCCTCGTGTTCAGAACGCCATCTTCCAGCTCCCTCTGAAGCCGGGCGAGACATGCAACGCTAGACTAGAGATAAGAGTTCCAATCCCCTCTTCCTAGCCTCGTCACCTCCATCTCTGCTTCTTTCTCCAAACTCATCCTCTTTTAACACCCACCTCATTTTCCCCATCCTAACCAACAAGCATCTTTCAATTCCGCTATCTCTACTATCCTATCAAACATGTCAATCCGCCCTCCAGGTCAACTAACTTCAGGCCCATATCAACAACGCACCAACAGCAATGGCGGGGTACAAATCAAAGTCAACAGCCGAGGCCCAGGGACATACATCCTGATCTACAGCACCTCTCCAAACGGTCCTGGTGTCGCTTGTTGCAGTGGTGAGGTTGGTGCTGTGGTGGGAGGACGTGTGGTGAGGAAGTCGCGTTATGGTGGGGTGGGAAGTACTGGGAGGTAAGCAAACTATTTTTCAGCTTCTTCTTGTGCAGAACGTAGGTCTCGGAGCCTGCCGTCCATGGCATCTCTCATCATCTTTCCATAACTGTTTGAGAATGGCAGATACGATGGATGGAATTGAGGCTGATGATGGACTATAAATAGACCTTTTCCGAATACGGTTGTCTTTCACCTCGACGCGAATCGAAACTGCGAATCTTTCATCGTTAATGCCTTCACCGAAGCACCAAATCGTAATATATATGTGTCTTTATGGACGGCTAAGCTTGGAACCAGACTTCCAAGTGATCCGGGATGGGCGCCTGGAGACTGGTATAATCATCACGGATGAGGTTGAGCAGTGTTTGTCTTTTTCAGAAATCCTCGACAGAGTATTTGAGGGACATTGGACCATAATGGCATCAATTAAATGTTGATTGTAGAGATTTTGATCCATATACAGCGAAGTGATGACTGAGCTTGCACACATGTTCTTCCCTCGTTTCTTCTCTGGTCTAAGCAGATACTCCCAAAGTGATATAACCAACCATTCCTTTCGTGACATCTTCATCATCAAGTGGCACAACAGACATGATGGGATCATAACCACCAGTAGCGCCCCAACTATAAATACCATCTACACAAACATCAAATTAGCACTTCTTCATCTCTCACAGATTGAAAGCAAACTCACCAACCGCATTCGTCGTCCTATTAATTTGAGTATGACTCCTATAAGGGTCCACACCCATAATCTCCTCGCTCAATTCCTCCCCAAAGAAAATCTGTCCTGTACTAATGGTCTTATCACTGATAATCGTCCCATTGGAACCGACAGTCCAGTTTGTATGTACTTGTGCGTGGATATGTATCGTCCTCTCGACATAAAATCCGGGGAATATGGTTTTCATCTCCATCATGCCTTCGGAATCTGTGGGCCACATGCCGCGAAGAAATGTTGAGTTACTGGTGTGTAGGTCTGGCATGGTGAAGTTTCCCGTATCTGGACCGCCTGGACCGCCGGGTGGAAAAGTGCCGTTTCCTGGAGGTGGGAGCGTTCCGTTCAAGACCTGGCTGAAAGGTGTGTTGGGGTTGATGGCTTCAAAACTCGAGTAGAATCCTGTAGCGTTGCAATGCCAGAGATCTACAAGGACGTTTTCTAGTGGCTGGCAGGTGTTGACGTTCAATACTCCGATGTCGAGGTATAATGGTACGCCACGTTGGTTTTCTGACATGTCTTGACGAAGAATCTGCGAGCGAGGCCAGATGTAGGGACCTGCTGTCACCTCAGGGGTGAGAATACAGGTGTCATTCTGGATCACGTTGTAGTACGGTGCGTTGGAAGTTGTCACGCTCGTGATGTTTTGGCGGGAGGCGAGAGAGCGTTTTTCTTTGTGGCGGAGCCAGCGTTTGGAGTTCATGACTGCGGCGACACCTTCGCAGCGTTTGGATAGGCTGGCACGGCGGGTGAGCTCGTTGTAGGAGAGGGCTTCATGGTGACCTGGGTGAGCTACTGCTAATAGCGGTGCCAGCAAGACGCTGAGCAGAAGATGTGAAAGTTGCATGCTCAAATGGTGAACGAATGAAAGAATCGAGGAGAACGGAGTGAGCAAAATACAGACCAGACAACCAAGCCAGGTTTGAAAGCATACTTATATCACCACATGTTCAGATAGCGTGCACTTGCAAAGACCTCATCTCATTTACCCGTAGTAGACGAATGGACGAATCTCCAACTGCTGAAGCCTCGTTAACACCTCGTTTCATCCTGAAGTCGATATAGCTTACAGGCTGTCCACATTTCGGTTGCCCACCTCCACAGTGCATTCTTCTAGAATGTTTGTAAAGCCTCTGCCCCCATTGGACACCTTGAGCATCCTTCATTCCTAGAATAAGCGCGGGTGGACGTCCGCCAGGGAGAAACTTTGAAGTCGTGACCATGGAAAAATGCTGAGACACCTACCATCGCCGGTGAGTATTCCAATCCCTACGGTGTACAGATTGATACTGCAAGATCTCCGTTGTGAGTGGTTGAAGGGATATTGATCGTCGACAGGGACATTTAGAAGATATTCCGGCATTCAGCTTTTGCGGGGTAACCTTCACGTTACGAGACAAGCATTTAGCCTTGCTTGGCGGTGACGAATCCCCGGTGTTCCACCCTGATATATGTGCCTAGATTGAGCCGAATGTTTTGTGTTGTGGACTTTCATCCAGCCGCGGCTTGTGGGCGATTTTGCAAATCAGCTTCTAGTTACACGGGATAAACAACTGTGAGGAACCAAGTATGAGATGCTTGAACTTTAAAGTTCCGCCAAGCACTATCTGAAGATGGAAACCGTGATTGTGTGAGAAAATACCATCTGATATTTTGTATCATCAGTAGGTAAGTCATTGATCATTGATGTTCTTGTAGTCGTTCTTCAAAGCCCCACGCATCTGAGAAGTACTCGACATACGCCGCGGCGGAGAGGAAGCCTGAACCCATGAGAAATGCTGAGCCTTTCAGACCGATTGCATCTCAACAAAGCAATGAATAGCAGTAGACGAATGGAGAAGAAACATTGACTTGGGGGGAAGTATTGCCACGGACTGAAGCTGGCTGATCGATACTGCTACTCTTCCCGAGGCCTTCTCTTGAACATATTTATTGGCATCGAGAACAATCCTACAATACAATAAAGGACAGGTGGTCTGTTTCTTGACTTCAAGGACAAAATGGTTGTTGAGCTGATCATTTAGGAAAGGGAGGAAGGAGAGATGCCGTCGACATAGGCAGGAAAGCTTGTGTCGTTAACGTATCACGTGACGAACATGCTTCGATATTGTGATCTATGTAGATCAAGGTCTCTTATCTTTTAGGACTATCATTCCTCTAGATCAATCCTCTAGAAAATGACACAAAAATAGTAATTATTTGTTGAGCTTTTGATTATGATGAAACTTCTCACAGGAGAGACATCTTACCCGCATGAGCGTCATCTCATCCTCACTGTCCATGCCATGGCAGGAACGGCGACGGATGACTTGCTGATGAGGATTGGTCTAGAATAAGGCACTCAGAGGGCTTGGAGACGATGCTGAAGCTTTTCACCACAATGGAAGCTTTCACGCAGCCAGCCACTAAGTGCCGTCATTGCACTCGCTTAATTGGTCCGTACATGACTTCAAGGTGAGGAGGGGGAGCTGACTCTTCGCCGGGTGGCACAGCACCTCACCTTGAATTCTGCATTTTGATGTTCAACGTTTGACTCCTCTGAATATATTTCCATGCCAAAATAGCACAGCACGATATCATCAACATGGATACCCCGACCCTGCTCCAACAGCTTGAAGATCTCAACCACTCGGAGCGAGTAGGACGTATGGTACAACTCGGCAAAGAGTCTAAAGAAGATGAAACAGCGCAAACAATTATCACCAATCTGGCTTCCGGAACGTTGTACGAGCAAGCCCTAGGCATCGAGACTTGTTATGGCAGCCGGAACATCACGATCGCCCAGCAACTCTTGGCATCATCATCCAGATATTTGAAGAAAAGAGCTCTAAGTCTCATTGGACTTCTCGGGACTGACGAACAACTCCTCAATGCTCTACAATCAACCCCAACATACCTACAAATCCATACGATACGCCGACTTCGAGATGCTCGCCGGCAGAGACAAAGATTGCACGTGATTGAGAATTTTCTCGAGGACTTAGAGACGTCGAAACGCGACCCTAGTTTGTTCCAAGGTCTTGTACCTCTCGGTTCAAAAGATATCCTAGATCGGAATTTACCAGCATTGATCGATAGTTTATCATTGAGTGCTTGGTCTCAGCTCGCGAAGTATCATCCGCATGTCACCCAGAAAGTGCTCTCAGACTGGATCGATAGGTCTGTGGGTGGCGATGATGATCATCAGCTTGTCAGCACTATCAACTACATTATTCAGCAATGGCTGGGCCATCATTATAACATTGATCACACGGTGGCCCTCTTCAAAGCCGGACTGAAGAAGATATCTTTGGCACAATTCCCTCTCAAGGAATTGGCGGCAAGGCGTCCAGTTGAGACGATCCAGACCATACTAGATAGTGACGAAGAGCTCGACGAAGATGTTTTAGAGATGATGGAGACGAAGATTCTCCGACGACTCCCACTGGATCTGTTCCTCCCCCTGTTCAAGCGCTATCCTGATGTGATAGACTTCTGGGATACCCCATTCGACGACTTGACCTTCGAGCAACGCGTTGCCCTCTACGATATCGTCAAGGTTGGATGGCGGAACGAATGGGGGATCCTTACCAGACTCAGTCTCGAAAAGCTCCCAACAGCCATTCGTATCATCGAAGCCCGTCGACACATGGCAAGCAGCAAATTCTTAACGAAACCAGAGGGCAAGATCAAGTACATCGCTTTACTGCCATGGGATGAAGCAATGGAGCTGCAGGCACCTTTCTTACGATCAAGTGATGCAGAAATTCGCTCCGAAGCTCTCAAGTGCCAGATCGCGGCAACCAAGTTCGACGAATCTCACCTGAAAGATGCTCTGCAGATCGCAATGGCTCGGTACAATGAACAGGACCCAGTCAAAACCCATATTATGGCAGGCTTGGTAGAAATACCAGCTTCTCGATGGAATAAAAGCCACCTAGGTGACTTGGAAGCCATCTTGAGAAACTTTCTCGATGCGTCGGATACGTCCATCAAGACTGTAAACACAATGACGGAATTAGTGACGCATATTCTGTCATTCCATCCTCGCTGGGCAGCGAAGCAACTTGCGACCATAGCTCGCGAACGTGGTTGCCTGACACAGACATTCGAATTGTCGGGAAGCGTTCCGGACAAGGAGGTGATGATAGCTGTGTCACAGGAGATGTCCCCTGTACTGGAGAGGTGGCTGAAGTTAAAGGAAGGGACAAATATACAGGACATGGTATCAGCTTTTGATAAGTACTGCGGGTATTGGCCGCAACTTTTGGATGTCTGTGAAGAGGTACTCGATGACCCCGAGATGAAAAATGTCCATGAGTCTATGGTGGATGCTCTGAAGAGACATCGGTTTCAAATTTGGACTCGTATCATCCCATCGCTTCTTGCAGCCAGCAAGGAAGTTGCTTGTACAGCCGTAGTCATCGAATATGTCCACCGCAAACAGCAACTCTTACTCTGGAGTTATCTTAAAGCCAGCGAAGAAGTCGCAAAATCGAGAAGACAAGCGCTGGGGCTATTGCTGACGAGTAGACACGGATTTTGGTACTGGAGTCAAGCTCAGCAAGGGTCTTTTGCGACAATATTGACCCAAGAGATCAATGATGACGACCTGGAGTCCCCGCAGAAAACAGACAACATCAAAACACTTAGTGCTCTGGCTTATACAGACCCGAGTCACCTGATCAAACTTGCGAGCAGCGAAACCCCAATTGTCCAGGAAGTCGCGTTGAGGTGCCTGGGTAAGCTGGACAGTGGCCAAGGAGCAACGACCCTCGTAGAAGCCTTGTCTGGCAAGCAGGCCCGGGTTTCTATATACTCTTTACGCTCAGTTTTGAAAACTTTATCGAAAACAGAAGTCTTCACGCTCCTGAAGTCGGCTCCTCAAACGAAGATCACCGTCGTAAAGGAGACTATACGCTTGATTGGAGAGTTGAAAACGAGTGAAGCTTTCGACTATCTCATAGAGAGAAGCAGGGAAGACCTTCATGTTGATGCTCGTCTTGCCATGCTGAGAGCATTGCTGCACTTTACAGACCGTGATGAGACATGGCAGTTTTTCGAGCACCAAGCAGAGGCATCAGAGCCAGACATTGCCAAGGCCACAGCCACTATCCCGGAAGATGGACTATCTACGCAAGCAAAACAGCGTCTGCTCAAAGTCTTTCTTCGGCTCCTTCATCACCCCGAACCACAAGTCAGAGTGGCAGCGCTCAAACGATGCGCCAGCAAGCCTTTATACGATCCAGACAATATTCTCGCGTCCCGAATCTTTGAGCTCGTTCTCACAGGTAACAACGAGGAGTCGAAAGCTGCATCAGCCGCAATCTTCACAACATACGCTACGTCCAACCTGGAACTCATACGTGACACATACCGCAAACTTCTCCAAGACAAAAACCGAGAGCACCTGCAAACGTTCCAGGGCGAGTATTGGTTTGTTAAGTTTATTACCATAAACCAACAAAGAAAATATGATGCTGTAACACACATGGCCTTGGAAGTCCTTAAGGAGTCTCGCTTCACGGTCAAAATGCGCATCAAGCTTATGTTCGAGTCGCTATACTGGCCCGATATAAAACCTTACCTCCTCGAAATCATCCCCGAACTTCACGCCGACGCTATGCACGCAGCAGAGGAAAGTATCGAGTCCGCTTCGTATCGATGGAAGAGAACTAAGGATAGTACGCTTGAAACTGAATTACAGTTGATGAAGAGTGATGATGAGAGAGCAAGGAGGTTGGCTTTGTCACTGTTTATTGCTGGGCCGGAGCATGAGACTAGGGGAAGGACGAGAGAGGAGAAAAATAGGCTAGATCGATATAGAGATGATCCTAGTCCGTTGGTGGCTGAGAGAGCTTGGGAGTATAGCATTGGCGAGGTGGCAAATGAATTGGACGGGGATGATGGTAGCACGTGAGCGCATAAGACACTGAAGCTTCTGATTATTTCCACAAGTTCACACCGTCTCTTTGCACATCTATTCGATGCAATAAAACGATTGCGAAGAAATTATTGATCTCCGGTCATGTCTACATATGCAACCCTCTCGGGTCAGCTAACACCAAATTGCCTGTGTCCAGCCATCCATCCATCACGAGCTCCATTCCATAAATCTCCGTAAGCTTTCCAAAATCTCCCCCTAACCGCAGTTCAAGACTGTGTTGCTGTTCTTTTGTGCATTGATCTGCTTCAATGCATAATCCAAGCACTGTTCAGGGCTGTTGATCGAAGAGTCCACGATGATAGCAATACTGGATGGACGGAAAGGACTTTCAATCCATCTTTTGAATAGTGCGCAATGGTCCTGGCTACCAAGAGGTGTAGTAACATCAGGTGGAGAACTGGTCACGCTTGCGCGCTGACTCCTCATCGAGAATCTAGTACGTAGTCTTGTTTCCAACAAGTCCAGATCTTCGACCTTGCACTCAATGTATCTATACTCATAGCCGTACAATTCCGCAAGTGCAGCTCCCTGGTCCAACGTTTCCTGATAGTTACAGGTGCTATCAATAATGATAGTGGTCTGGCCTTGCTTTATCATATCTTTGGCAAGGACCCATTGGAAGGTGTAAGTGAGCATTGCTGACTTCTCGAAAGGGATGTCGTTATCGAGGAAGAATGTTTTGATAACATCATGATTGATGATGATTCCTTGCAGGGACTTTGCAAGTAGATTGGCCAAAGTGCTTTTCCCCGAGCCTGGCGCACCGGACATCTGGATAAGGAGTTTTGGAGGTGTTTGCATCGCATGGAATGTGAGACACTGGCGTTGGGACTTGTGTGTGTGGTTACTGAAGGTGCAAGCGACATCTCAACAATGGGTCCAGGAGGGACAAGCCTGAGATGCCGAGCGAGTTCTTGATCCCAGCTGCAAGGGTGGGGGTATGAATGAATGCTTTTCATACAGAAGCTCTGCACCAACTTCACGTTGATCCCAGCGAAAGCTTTTCTAAAAGAGCCTGCCATAATGCACATGCTGTCACACCTGCGGGTTTTCGTATTTTCCTGCTTCAAGTGACAGGGTGCAGCAGTACCTTGTGCGGCAATTTCAATGCTAGAACAGGACATCAAGATCTATTGGCACAAGAAAGAATCGCAACGCGTATAGACAAGATATAAAACGATCAAATGCGAAATGATGCAAGTACATGGAAAAATTGAAGTATATCTTCAAATATCTGAGCTATTTTTAGTGAGGACATCTTCAGGCCTCAGGCAGCAGTTTTCTCCAAATAACGCTTTTTCGGACAACTCTCGAGTTCATCCTGCATCGGCACCCAGCAGCTCTTCATACTGCCTTTTTTGTTTCCAGTCATCTCTTGCCCCAAATACTTCCTTTCTTTGGGTCTAACAATGTCTCAAGTCCGGCTCGTCAATGATGCTGTTCTACGATGGTGTCAACTGGCCACGTAAGATTCCAGCTCTCAGTCAGGTAGAGTGAATTCTTCATCGGGATGTTGACCTCAATGACAGTGGGTCATCTCAATGGAGAAGAGGACACTTATGAACAGTACTGTATCTTGTAAGCGCTCCAATTTTAGGCTTTCATGGAAATTCCGACGGCACAACTTGTGACCGAGCCAAGGGATAGATATACACGTGATGTGGCGTTAAGGTAGGTAAACCCGAACGCCAAGTCGCCGTGCCCATAAATCTGATATGGGTTTGAGTGTGTACATTGCGTCTCCTTGGTGCCGTCGGGATGCTATTCATCCACAAAATGAGACGCAGTCTATGCTAGATTCCGCGAGGCACAGTTTATGCTCGGATTCCTAGCAAAGTTATGAACAGAGCGAGTATGGAGATGGATATATATACTGTGCTCTCTCAGCGAGCAGACTTGGGAACTGTTCAACATTCAAGCCATCAACAGAAATCGTATCCGAGTCAGCAATTGAAACCTTAAGCACCCGATATGTCTCTCATACCACTCCTCGCCTTGCCATTCAAGAAGCTTCATCTTCCTCCTCAAGGGTCTTTTAAATCCCAAACAGTCATCATCACTGGGGCAAACACAGGCCTCGGTCTTGAGACAGCACGACATATCGTCTCTCTCGGGGCTGCAAAAGTTATCCTTGGCGTTCGTACCATTACGAAAGGAAACGCAGCAAAGACCAGTATCGAAGCAAGCACTGGACGAAAGGGGGTCATTGATGTTTGGGAGTTGGACTTGGAAAGCTTCGACAGCGTGAAGAGCTTTGCCTCCCGAGCCGCAAAGCTAAAAAGACTGGATACTGCAATCATGAATGCTGGTCTTGGAAGCACCTCGTGGAACCTTAGCCCGCACGGATTTGAACGACAAGTTCAGGTCAACGTGCTATCTACGACCCTTTTGTCGTTACTGCTATTGCCGATGCTGGTTCGGACGAGGCGGGATATTGCCAGCACCAAGCCGCATCTTGTCATTCTTGGCAGCGAGATGCAGGCCATGGCGAAGTTCGAAGAGCGAACAGCTGAGAACATATTGGAGACCCTGAACAACAAGGAAAAGTGGGAGGAAGGCTTGAAGAAAAACACTGTCGAGCGGTATGGGCTCACCAAACTTTTCGACTCGTACATCACGATCGAGCTAGCTGATCTTGTCCCGACTGTCGACGGGGATCCAGCTGTCATCGTTGATGTTGTCACGCCTGCTTTCTGTAAATCAGAGCTGATGAGCCGCGAGCCAGGCGCACCTTGGGCGCTCATAGTGCTGCAAGCTTTGTTCGCCAGGACTGTGCAAGAGGGAAGTAAAACGATCGTGGATGCGGCGCTTAAAGGGAAAGAGGCTCATGGAGAATTTCTAAATCACCAGAAGCTTGCAGCGTAAGTACTCCAGTCCGCTCAGACATTGCAGCAAAGTTAACCCTCAAGCAGTCAGCCTCCACTGGTCACATCCGAAGAAGGCGTACGGGCGAGAAAGAAGGTATGGAGCGAGATCCTAGAAGTGCTCCGGGGTACTGCGCCAGAGATCGATCGAGTCACCTCTGGCGACTTCTGAGGAGGTGATACTCACGTGTGTCTGGTCTGTCTTCGCGGCGGCATTCAGCGAATGCTGGAGTCTGGGATACGTGCATTTAAATTGTTAATGGAGACCAATAATATGTCCTAGGAAAACAAGGCGAACGAGTCCTTTATGAAGGCTGAGCTTCCTCCATTTTGATGCATGTTTAGTGCAGCCATGTCTTGGATGTCACTGCCTTGCATGGACCTCCCCAGTACATTCATTCTCAACTATCACTCTTCCTGCTTATATCTAGACATGGAACTAGTGTTAATGCAGTATATCATTTCATGTCAGCCGCAGCAAATTTCTAGGCTGAGATTTTGCAGGGTGTTTGGGAGCAGCTACGTTTCTCTCATCTACCCAGTCTTGCATGCACATCTCGCGCGTTTTCCGCGACAGCCTTCTTTAGTTGGAACCCACGTGGTTGACTAAACTAGATACAGTATATGATGCATATCGGGGGCTGTACCGAGTGTGGCGGCATCGACATGTTCGCTCTATTCGAGACCGTTGTCGATGCAGCAAAAATGCAGCTGCCATTTCACTCAGATGGCAAACGTCCAAAGCCACACAACCTAGCCATTCAGGTCATTTCGAGGACCGCGGAGAGCGCTCCTGCCTTCCAAGGCGCCTTTTGAGTGCGCGAATCATCCGACTAAATGATTCTCGCGTCAAGTATATAAGGCTCCGATCCCGCTACACTTTCTCAGACTTTCTGCGGTTCTTTGTTTGATGGACAATAACGAGAATAATTTTGTTCTCATTCACCGCTTCTTCCGTGCTCTTGGCCCGTCTGTGTCAGCCTCACATTTGCCTTATAATGGCTCGATATGATTCGCGGTGTGGAGAGGGCGTCAGCGTCTGCAGGAGATTGAGCGTACCACAAGCGATTCCAGTTTCTCCACATAAGATACGAGGGCCGCATAGTTCCAATGCAAGAGATGGGAAAGTCGAAACGGTCTACCAAGCAGGAAAGATACCGGTAGGGTGAAAATGAAATGTGGTCATTGCTCAAGGGGACGATCGTTGGCCAGCCTCTCGATGTCAGATCCCCGAGCATGGACTGAGCAATGTCTCTAAACTCCTGGAACATTGTGACAAATGCACATGAAGGTTTATATGGAATCCTGGTTGATATAAGTTTTATATTAGGCTAACCTGTACTCAATTCTTGACTGCGATAAGCCCATTGTTCTGCCTCTTCTGGGATTTTTATGCTGTTGGTGCGCCGCTTTTCAGTCGGGCAGCAAGAACTAGCATATATTAAATGTACTGAGGACGACGAGGCAGAAGACTACGGTCGACTGTTGACAATGTCATGTACATTTTTCCTGGGGCCTCAGGTGCAGGCTACCAGCGAGCTCTGTGTCCGTTTCCAGAAACAGCATTAAAAGAGTCCTGTATCTCGCGGACTCTCAGCGCTCGGACGCACGGCCGTGGGCATTTTTGTTGGGCGTGCCAGGCTTCACTTGGACAATGGCGATTTGAGAAGTGTGTCTTTCGTCGTTGATCCACTAGGGTCATCCAGGACACTTTCTCGGTCTGATCCTGGTTTCAGTGAGCAAGTTCAGTGCAAAGATATGTCGTCACATCATATCCTGGGCAAGGTTCTGCGGGCATTGATTCTCATCACGATTTGAGTACTTCTCAAATGATCGATGATCGGTCGAACCTGTAGCAAGGATGCTTTACGGGAACAACAAGGAAAAGAAAGATGTGTTCGTGCCTCTTCACCGCCCGTTCGCCCATCTGAAGTTGTCACCCTACCCTCAGATTACCAGTGCGAACCACTGTGTTGGGTAGCCCTTGTTCATTTCTCGGATGATGGAATTGGGATACAGTCACACATGCTTGGATCCTCAGGGTAGTGATACTTGGCTATACTTAGAGTTGATTAAAGATACCCGAACCAGAAGATATAGAGCCCCATATGCTCCTCGTCCAAGGCATCTTTCGATTGGGAATATTCGGCTCTAACTGCCGGACTTTCCAAATATTAGCAGTACTATTCCTCCCAGTTTATAGGTGCCGCTATGGTACCTTGGGTTCCGAAGACATCCAAATGCCTTTCGACGAGGCAGACGCGGCTAGTAGCGTGGGTATATTCGAGCATCACCGTTGCCTAGAGCTTTTGAACCCATAGGACTATTTTTCATCCTCATTTGCCAGCAATAGTTTAGTCTCAAGTCTGAGGCGGAATCAAGCTAAGCCTTCACGCCTATGACTCTGCAGGTATTACCACTATATAAAGCTGGAAAGCCGCCTCTAAACAGGTATCCAAGTACTCACACCACTTCTCTATACACAAACACTTGACTTCCAAAGAACCATTATCAGCATCATGTATCGTACCACTGCCCAGTCTGGATCTCGCTCTCGGGTCCTTTGCCCTCTTGACTCTTGTGGCAAGTCGTTCTCTCGTCGGCATGATTATCACCGCCATCTAAATGAGTTTCATGGCGAGTTCAAGCAATGTCCGGTCAAGGGCTGCAAGTACAGAAACGCCAAACGCGATTCTCGCCTGAAAGCCCACATGAAGAGTAATCATCCGGACATCTACAACCGTAAGTGATACAACTTGATCAATGAAAACATTTTTTGACAATCATAGCGGTCAACCTTGAAATGCCAGAGGGCTGGGTGTCTGGACAATCAGAAGAGACAATATATGGTATGCCTCGTTGACCTCTCTGCACAGAACCAACTCTTACCATACTAGGACCCGAAGATAGTGGAAAGACCGGATTTTATCAATCCTCGCAAGCACCACAGCATGGGTGTACTGGCAATCCTAGACCAGTCAGTCCTCTATATACGGACCCCCCGACATCGAACAACTTCTACGCTGTGTCTGCCTGGGCTCCGCATATGCCGACTGAATATGCAGTGAGCACAGACAGCTCATCACACAACGAGTCCTATCCTCCAACATTGCCCCCGAACATTGATACAGTTGATGAAACTGAGCCTTCCGGGTATGGACAAGTTGCCACTGTTGGTCGAGGAACATACACTCATGAGCAAGGATATGGCAGGTCAAATGGTGACAAGAACGGTCATTAAGACGAAGGAGCTTTTGGTAGGCTATTGTGTGTAGTGATGGTTGGAGGGCTAGGAGCATATTTTTCACTTGATTTGGAGGATTCGACTCTATGGTATGTCCCATTATAGAGTACTTGTCATCGATTCTCAGCTTGTCCGTTCAAAATACATCATAATCATATTCTCTGTCCAAGTTTAACTACGCGTTGCTCTGGCCTAGCAATCTGAAACTCGGATCGGTACTCATTATAGCAACGTCCTGAACGTACCTTCGGACGATTATCGTCTAGAGAGCCTCGAGTGCATCTCACTCGTGGGGTCCATCCTTAACCTCCAATTATCAACGCCTATCGCCGAACATTCTCCCACATGGCAAAGTCCTCATCACGGGGCATTTAAACAAGTGCGGGGCAGTGTGAAGTTCATGTATGCTCTGGGTTTCTTCAGCACGTCCTTTCCAACATCAACAGCGGACGGGATGAAACGAGGCTGTATTCCGGCGGTGAAGCGGAGCGCAAGCAACTGTATACGCCCTTCTCATATTATTGAGCGGTCTAAGAGAGAATTATTCCCCGAGAGGCCGAGAATGAGGCTCTGTCTCGTCTTTTTGTGGTCAAGTGCCGGGAACCGACAGGTTCGCTTACGCCGGTCCCCCTTTTCGGTACGTTGCTATACGAGGATGTGTTGAGAAAATGTCGACAGAAGGCAGTACACGTCACCGCAACGCATTAAATGATAGATAAATTCCTCGCTATCGCATGTTTACGTAGCAGAATAACGCTATTCCAAACCAAGTGCGCTTCGGTCTGCACGCCCCATTCACGGGTGCACCATGCCTCAAGCTCTCAATGCCTCTCTGCAGTAGATCGCATTTCCATGCAGGAAAACATTTCACTAGAAGGAAGAAATGATCATGAGGGCGTCCCCAGCCACTGCTAGTATGTAAGAAGGGCACTGTAACAAGGTATTGAGTATGGCGCCCTGTGCAATTTGGATGCCTCGCCTAGAAGCGATCACTAGAGCAGCACTCGCTGAGGATTTGGGAAGGAGCTTATTGTGCAACGCCTTGGCTAGCATGCATGATGCGGGAGTCAGGTTCAGACTGGCTCTGACATAAGAGGTGCACATGCACGCCGGAGGCATGAGATGCCAGCAGTACAACGGAAGCCGCACAGAAGCTTGACCGTTGAGCAACGACTGGAGCAGAAGAATTGGATGCGTTCGAAATGCCTTGTTTCTCTTTTAATACTATCCTATCGTTTCCAAGGCATCATTTGAACCCATCAGCCCCAATTTCCCAAGTGTCGACGCGCACTGGTCGCATCCCAATTCCGAACCATTGATGTACCTATCTACCACGTCTCACCAAAACGACAATACTCGTCGACCACTCATTACCACTTTCCTCAAGATGGAAAGTGTTTTTGAGAGGTGTGCGGAACTTGAGATTGGTGTGGGCCGGGATGAAGGCCTGGTGTGGCAACCATCAGCGACCGCATTCAGCCACCAACAATATCACCACACCATTTCAAATGTTGTGCTTCTGGCAGCAACTTTACAAAATGACACCATGCTTGTTACCCTGGCTTTCAAGACGAGAACGAAGGTAGATAAGGGGGAGTGAGCCTCCTCCAACTCATCGTCCAAGGTTCATGGAACACGAGCGCAGCGAACTACACGAAACAAGCAGGAAGGCGGACTCTGAGGGGATTTGTGACACAGCCACCTGAACGGCGTTTTTGATCTCTCACTGGCAATCAAGACATCTATTCGAGTCGCCCTCAGCAATACGCCTTTCACAAAGTCTCACTCCTGGAGGCTACAGCACTTCCAACACTAGGAATTGCTGGCTGTGAAACTTCACAGCCTCCGCAGAGACTGGGATGGCCGGAAGTCTCGCGCGACCTCGAGAGAATGACTTCATCAAAGCTAGGACTACCAACGGCTTCACAAGAGCTACAAGTCCTTTATGGCTAGATAGGGAGCGGTCGTTGCACACCATGGTAGACACGTTCCGCATGACTCAGAGGATAACTCCGCCAGCACTGAGCCAAGGACTGTCACTCAATTCAGGTACCAAACTCTCTTTGCTCATTTTGTCCCATAGCTGAGATAGAACATAACCGCTGAAACTTTTAGTAATCGTTCTCATCACTTAGGACAATAATGAATAACCGACACCCATCGCAGACGAAATCCACCTCTCCGACCCATCCGCGACTTCAAAGTATAAATGCAAATGCTCCATCAGTATATATCTTCGAATTCCTCAATATATATATCACATCAGTCAACAAACAAGACGAAAACAGTTGCTACTACAAACTCGGTCTCGGCGCAGACGAGGCAGGTTTGGATGGGCTGCAGGTGGGTTTCGGGACCAATATACTTCCACCACATCAAAGCATATGGAAGGGCATAAATTTCGAACACAATCATATTACATACTTCGCGCTCTGGCGGAAACAGCGCTCTACCTTCGTTCTCGCCTTGATCTCCCTCCTCACAACGCCAACTCCCCAGCTTCACTCAGCTCTTCGTGTTGAAACAACCTCAGCCTTATATATTCTCATTACTCGTCCTCGCACCCACTTTATCGCAAACAAATTGTTCTTGTGCCAGAATCTTGTCTTTCTTCAATCGCTGGATGGTGGCCATGAGGAACAAAAGGACGTCGACGCGGACGTGGGTCGAGCTTTCTGCTGGAAAGTTGGGATGAGCTTTATACATACAGGTTGGAAGCGTCTAGGATGGGCATCATTGCTATTCGGAGCTCTGTTGTGTGCAGTTGTCCATGGTGATGAATATCTCCTCGTGGAACTTCTCTTATCCTCCGTCTCGATCGTTCGTAATCGATCTTCATATTGGCTATCAGTCCTGTCACTTGCTTGTATAGGAAGACAGCAATAGAGATCACAGACGCAGCTATTGCATTCAATGCTGTTATCCAAACAAACATAGACTGCGTACAGTTGTCCTCAATACCACGCTCATTCAAATTTTGCTTCAAAATATGGATCCCGGTGGTGGAACATCCGCAAAGCTGAGAGGCGACTCACAAATGTCCACGTTAGACTGGGAGATGACAAGCTATGGGGCAAATCCTGCCGATAATTGTTAACCTCGATCAAAGTCCCGCAAGCTCTTTCCACTACGTCCTGGTTGAGATACATGTACACGCCCTTCGAATACAAAGTGTGATTTGACATAGGACTCTGTTTTAATCTTGCTCCTTCCTCTTAGCGTTCGATATGTGCTAATTGAAGGATGCTGCAAATTTCTCCCTTTGCGGCATCTTCCTTGATCGCTGCGGATGTTCGCTTTGACATGATCCATTCCTCCCAAGCATCTCCCAGTGGTACTTCCTCCTCCATGTAATCCATCCGATGTTCGTCATCCCAGGGTTTGGTATCTACCCATTCCTTCCGAGACGCACTCTCCATATCAGCTTTTATGTCTGGATTCTTCTTGAGAAGTTCCTCCCATTCCAGCCACTTCTTGCTACCGTTCTTGAGCTTGCCCATGAGATCTTCGCTGTGAAGGATGTCTGCCTCCAGCTTCCGATACAACGAGCCTTTCTCTGTGACCTTATACACAGACTTGACACTCCAAGGATACATGAAGTGGTTCCGCTCGTTTCGGTATGCCGACCTATCAGCATCCAAGATGTGGTTTTGGTACGCAGGGGCTTGGAGGAAGCTGCCGAGAGCCCAGACTAACTCTCCAAATGTTTCGTTACACAGCACTTTGGCATCCTGATACTGACCGCTATACAACCAAGAGACGAAGTCGGTGAAATGAGAGGCTTCAACGTTGGGCAGCTGGTATTTAATGTCCTCGACGTCCTCGCTTTCCCTGAACAGGCCACGAAAGAAGGCTGTATGGAGCTCTAGGAGATCTTTGTGGACAGCGAAGACTTGAGCGTCCTAGCCAACAAAGATCTCGACGACTTTGCTTCCAACGATGACTCTAAAAAGCCTCAGCCCCGAGAATGGAGGAAGCTTGAGGGGAAATCCGCTCACTGTGTCATGATTGAAACATGAATCTGCCGCTTTGTTTCGTTGTAGCATTCAACGCGACTCTCATGTTTTGTGCAACCACATGTCGAAGGATGAGTTTTTTGTTTCTTCGCTGCTGGCGCAATTTCGTTTTTCTTCAAGATGGCAGTGCAATATGATATTAACGATTGAAGTCTGCTGTGATCGCGGCCGTCTGAAAGAGAACAAGAGAAGAACGCGCTCGCACTAGGTAGCTGGTCGTTGCAGGTACGGGAACACTTCAGCTGAATTGTTTCACGTGATGAAGAGAATTCAATGACAAGACTTCCATTCTCGGCTATCTTCTGTCCTCTAAGCCTCAGTGATGAATATTGCCATTGATCCTTACCAAGGTTAGAAAAGGCCATACTTATCTTACAAGTCTCATCGGTATCACGTGCTTACTTTGGTCCGCATTCCATGAACCTAGCGGAAGTCTTCCTACTTGTGCTGTTCCTCGGCCCACAATTTCATTGATTACTTTTGACTGAATCACATTTTGATCAGAGGCCCAGTAGCAGCATAGTACTTGACTATTGCTTTTAGTGTTTTGCATTTGAATCTTCGTCTGTAGTAATTCACTCACCGCACATTTGGAAGCCACGTTGAAATTGTCAACAGTAGGAGCAAGTCTTGGTATTTTCGAGCTACGATGCAAGTTACCTACCGAGAACAAAGCCATGAGGGCGCCTCGTGAGTACTACCTTCTCTCATGAATGTTATTATCCATTTGCGATGTATTTCCGCAATATAATTGGCAGCGAAAATGAAACAAAGGACTTTCTCTCTGAATGCGTCAAATCCCAGCTCAATACGATCATCAAAGGCAAGTCTGAATGCAAGATTCTTGCAATGAACATCAAAAGAGCTTACTGATGCTGCCACGATATTCTGCACTGTCTTTTGTCTTGAGCTTTCGTTGCCATTGAAAGTCCCTACGCACTTGGTACATTAGCGGCCTTCGAAGGAGAGCTTCAGCTAACATGGTCAACACTCCTCCAAATCCGTCAAACAGGGGAACCTTTCTTGGAGCCCTTAATGCAGGGGCTGGTCCTCAACAGCAAGGTGTTGGAAATGCAGCACCTCCGGCACCCCTGATTCCGGCTCCCGCTCCAGCTCCCCAAGCACCGCCAGTCAATCCACCAAGAGCGAATCCCCCCAAGGCTGTACCTATGCCACCAGCTAGGCCACAACTGGTTAATATACAGCGTGTTAATTTACCTGCCGTTGCGAATGTACCACCAGCCAAGCCACAGCAGGTTAATCCACAGCAGGTTAATCCACCTGCACCTCCACAACCTCAGGTACCGCCCGTCCCTCAGTTGAAACCCGAAGATGCGTGGCAAGCGAATTATGCAAACATACTTGCTTTTAAAAATACGCAAAACGCAATACCATCTAAGGACAAAAACGCTGCATGGTTAGCAAGCGAGCCGAAATGGAAAAACCGAGTTGGCAAGGGTTGGAAGCCCGTGAGGGTCCTTGGGAGAGGCGGACAAGCTATTGTGGGACACTGGGCCTACTATGGACAAGATAAAGCTACAAGAGCGGTGAACGATATTGCAGTCAAACAGGCAGTTGTGCGAGGTCCCTACTTCGATTACGGCGATGGTCTAGAAAGCGAGGCCAAGTTACTGGCGCTGTTTCAACAGCGCAACACTCCTCATGTACTCAGGATGTATCGTCATCTTTATGAAGAAGCGGGTCAACAGACTGTGGGCTGGGATTGGGGTGTAGTGCATAGACTCTTTCTTGAGTACTGTCCAGGAGGAGACCTGAATAACTATTTTGCAACCAATTTATATTCGTACGTAAGTCCGACATTGGTGGGTAATGATACTAAGTATCTATAGGAAACCGGCCAAACCGTTGAGGGAAGAGGAATTGTGGCGTATGTTCCACTGTTTGGCTCGAGCATGTTTGGTTATGCACCATGGCAGCGAAGATGCCTCACAGCCAAGGTGGGGGGTTGGAGAAATTGCTCATTTTGACTTGAAACTTGATAATAGTAACGTCAAATTCCTTTTTCCCCTTTCAAATGCTGACATTCTTAGTTTTGGTTGGCGCGGATCGCACGGATTCCGAGCATAGAGGCAAACCGCCTCTCAAGGTTTGTTCCAGAGACCATGAGACATTAAACCTGCTAACAGAACATACAGTTTGCTGATCTCGGTCTTGCAATGGAAGTACCAGCAAACCAGGACGCTAATTTTGTGAATTTATATGCTAATAGAGGAACACCCCCATGGTATCTGCCAGTAAGTGGTTCTAGAGCAGAATTGAAAAGAGGTCATAATAAACTAACGATAATTTCAGGAACAGGTACAAACAAGGAGTCATCATGCCTATAATGAAGCGCCACGACCTTGGCTAGGTGTAAGCTCTCCTTCTCAAACATGTAGTACTTGACTTTGTACTAACACATCTTCTCATAGGTCTCAACCAATAGAGTCACGAATCCTCGTCTAGGAACAGCCAGCAACATATGGCAGGTCGGCTTAATAATGTGGTGTCTAATGCGTGAACCCTGGGATCGGGGTCAAGGATGTGAACCAGTTTGGAAAGGCCGCGAAGCACTCGAATGCTACCAATCAAATATGTCCAGACGTCTACGACACGGTGGAGCAACACTCGGGAACAACCAAGACCAAGAATTCGAAAAACAGCCAAATACGACAATGTACAGCCAAACACTTCGAGCTCTCATCGCTGAATGCTTACTCGTGTCACCCGGGGAACGAATACCAGCTGCAGAACTCGTAAAGAGGACTGGTGAGGCTATTGATGCGGATCGAATGACCAAGGGGTTCGCGGTCACAAATGATCCGCCACAATATCAAGAACCGCAACTTTCTCAGAGATGGTATTCTGGACAAGGAACCGCAAATCCAATTTCTACTCTACCTCCACCTCAAACAGGAAAGCCCGCTCCCAAAGTAGCTCCTGTCGTCCCTCCACGCCCAGCAAACCGAATGAACCGAGCAATCCGCAACGCTCGACACAACCAAGCAATTCGAGCCAAAACACTAGCCAATCAAAAGCGGACCGCTGCTAATGCTAAAGTTCAACCCGGGCCAGGACAACCAGCTCAAACAGGACAGCCACTAATCAACCCCAACATAGCAGCAGGAAGATACGCAGGAAACCTAGCAGTAGGAGCCGTAGACCTCGCAGCCCAAGGAGGAATAGCACTCGCACGAGGAGCAGTGGCACTCGCCAACCCACCCGCGCCACCGAACCCTACCGCTGATCGTCCGTTACCTTGGGTGATGGTAGATCCTCAAAATGCTCCTCCTGCTGCTACCGGTACTGGAAACATCCCACAAGGACAAACACCAGCACAAGGACCACGTCAACCCCCAAATCCAGCTGCGACTAGAACCGCAACCGCAAATGCTCAGAATCAAAATGCCAATCCATACGCGCAACAAAATCAAGAACAAAATCCGCAATTCAATCAACAACCGAAACTTCCACTCAAGGTCCACTGGAAACCTCCGAATCCAAATCCAAAGCCAAAACATCAAGCCAACGCCCCCTGGCGACCGCCAAATCGAAATCGAAATCCAAACCCTCTCACAAACCGTCTTCCACCAGCAAATCCCCGAACAAATCCTCAACCTCAAACCCCCTGGCGACCCCCAAATACAAATACAAATACAAATCCTCAAACTAACGCTCCCTGGCGACCCCCGAATCCGAAGCCTCGCCCAAACCCTCCCGCCAATCCTCGCCCAAACCCACCAGCAAACCCACCACCCAACACACTCCCACCTCCACCTCCACCTCCACCCTTCACAACCCCCTTAACGACCAACCCCACCAACACCCTCCCACCTCCACACCCCCCAAACCCACCCCCCAAACATTCATAATCCATAATCCAAAAGAAAACCCACCCCTTCACCACCTCCCTTCACCACCCTAAAGATAAACATAACCATAACACCCTCCCATCCAAACCACCGTCCGAGAAGTAAAAAACTCTCCTATCCTACTAACAAAGGGAGTAAAAAATATAGAGTGTATTATAAGCAATAGACGGACCGTGATGGGTGATGAGAGATGAGAGATGAGAGGAGGATGGGGGAGTTTGGTGTTGGGGTTGGGGGAAGGGGGTTATTTGGGGTTTTGAGGTGTAGAATGGGTGGTTTTGGGGAGTTTGGGGAGTTTGGGGAGTTTGGGGAGTTGTAGTATTAAACGTGTGTTTGATGAAGAAAACCTTAACCCTAGCACTGTTTATATAATCTGAGGCAGAAAAGAAGACTTTAAGGGGAACTGGGGTTACATTGATGCAGCGCCTGAGCTAAAAGCTAAGCTAGTTCCGTTACATAATCAGCAAGACAAGAGAGATAGTTCTTTTTGTTTACTGGGGGATTTTGCCTCCCAGATCGTAGAATACAATTATCTTTACCAGTTCTATGGACACTGTCCCAAACGCCCTTTTTCCCATTACATACATTTGATTCCCGAGTCCTCTGCAAACCAGTCAAGTGCCTTGACCTGGAAACCTCCCGAGGTCCCTTTGGTAGATCCAGAAACCTTGGTACAATCTCCTTACTATCCAACAGGCACAAAATTCGTTTCATTATGCTCAAGAATAACCTGCTCCACGCTGCCAAGGACTATACAGGTCAGCGTTGATGACATGAGAAGTGGTGGCTGCTTACCTATTATTGTTGTTCCTTACAGGCGATTCCGTCCTCCCCGAAATTGCTGACACCGCCGGAGAGCCAGTACGTCCAAAAGGTGGCGCGGATGTCAAAGGTGTTGTCGTACCGTCGCTAGGTTGCTGGACATGTCCATGCCTATGACCTCGGAGAGGACTTTCCACATCACGGTTCTGGCTACCCAGTGGAAGAGCTACTCCAACTTCTCCTCCAACGGGAGTTCGTGGAATGACTGGCGTATGGTGTTCTTCTGGAGTAGTGTTGTATTCGCGGGGAGGGAAGTTCCCATACGCCCCGTCGTGTTGCTGTCGAGCAAAACTATGATGCAAGGATTTCTCCGAGTTCATGAAACGGGATTCTCCTCTGGCGGTGGAACCTAGCGCATCAAGTTCGGTAGAAAGAGCTGTCTGAGATTTGATGAATGATCCTCGATTATCGGAAACGGGCTGATAATGCGTCTCTGGGTCGCTCCGGATGAAGCTCATAACCACTGAGATGAGGACGACGAGAAGTAAGATAAGAGCGAAGACGACATTCATGATGAAGAAAACAACACCAACGACTCCGATAAGGAGACCTGGTCCATCGAAGACATCAGTGAAGATAAGAAGGAAGATGGCGTTTATAAAGTTGATGGCGCAGATGGCGACCATAATTCCGTTTGTTGTCTTGTCCATCCATGGTCGGATGACCGAGGCTCCGATAAGGGCAGCAGCTTCGATGATGATGAGTGCAATTGCCTGTGTGATGCCGCTCTTCTGGCCCAATCCAACAAAGAACGCCTTGACGAGAATATAGACCAGTAATGGCGCAATGTAAGCATACGCCGATGCCCTAAACTGGGTGTATAGGAAGCCCCATTTATTCAACACCGTTGCATCCGCGTATAGCAAGTAGGCTGGAGTGTTGTGAACCGATTCCGAACGTTTGGCGATGGAGAAAACCTTGAAAGCCGCCCAAGCAAGTGCTGCTGACATGCCAAAGAAAAAGACCACAGCCAGGAAGACCTCGGCCCCAGAATCATTCTGCGTAAACTCCCAGAGGCTGAATATCATCATTGGAGGATAACCAATTAAGATAAGTCGGAATATGATGCCCTTTAGCCGGCAACGCCACTCATTCCGAACAATGTGGAAGAGATGGCTCTGTGTCTTGATATATCTCATCCGAATTGCCAGCTCGCAGGATTGTTTGAAGATGATGACAAGTGCCAAAGCAAATATGACGAGGACGCAGTAGAAGGTCAAGGCTGTGAAGAACAAATTCGTTGGCTCCATATCCTCGATAAATGCTGCCCTCTGGATGCCAGTGACAATATATTCACCACTCTCGGTCGTGGTGACCTTGCCTCGTCGGTACAAGGAAGCACCTTCCGTGAGTGCACGCTTCGCAACTGTGACGGATTTGGTTGATAGAGTGGTCAGGATTGTGTCAGGCGTACCGCCAGTCTGGATTAAATACCACGTTGCCAATTTTTGGAGGAATCCGACCCTGATTATTCCTACCGCCCAGCCCATGTCTTGAGTCCAGGACTGCACAATCGGGGGTAGAGGAACGGCACAGAGGCCAATGATGGCGACGGCTTGAAAATAGCTGAAGAGAGACAAGGCGTAGAGCATCATATGCGCGGCGGTGTTGGCGTATCCAAGGGACGAAACAATGGCAGAAGCGAGGAGGCCAACAATAGCCACAATAGCTGTGCCCCATCGCACTCCAACTTGATGTACCGTCTTCCCATTGGAGATCCTCAAACGCACGCAAGCTAGACTGTTCTTTGGATCGTCCTTGAGGTACATATGAACTGTTACTGTAGCATCCAGGTCAGGAATCGTATAGGCGATGCCCGGGATCCTGGAGATGAAGGCAGACGAGATGTTGGAGTAGGTCGTATCAAATCCCGTCTGAATTGTGCTCAGCGGGCACAAGCTGGCGAGTCCTCCAACAGTACATGGATCCAGAGTTTCGGTGAGGAAGGTATAGCCATAGACGCTGGCCTCCACGTTGAAGGTAACATTTCCTGATACGGATGAATCACCATTGAGATTCACTGACAGCGTGTTGTTGTCCGGCGTGAAGACGATATTGAAAAGACTGGCGGAAAAGCTCGAGTTGCTCTGACAGGCGTCAAGAGAAGAGGACTCAAAGACTCGCACCGCCGAGACTGTTCCCAAGAGAATTGGCAATACCAAGGCGAGCCAAGTGTGAAAGAGCCGCATCGTGACAGCGGGGAGCGAGCGGTACGGAGCGCGTGGAGGTGAACCGGCGTGTCTTGGGGGCGAATAAACGAGAGTGGGGTGACCTTTCCTGGCTCAACGAGCAGCGCTTTCAATTCCTCAGCACTGCATCCGGCGATGTCGAGCTGTTCCAGACGGTGGAAGGTCTGCGTTCTGAAGAAGAAAGAAAGCTTGAATGACGTTCGCGTCAGAGATGAGATGCGATGCGATGCACGGGTGAAATCAGGGGAAGAAGGATGAACTTTGTCACGCTGCCCACCAGGCCTGAACCCTGCTGCCGATCTCCGGGTAAGCTTGTTTGTTTGTTGGCACAGCCCCGATCGCTCCCCAGCAGACGCCGCTGGCCCAATCACTACCTCGTATGTATCAGCTCGTATCGTTATCAAACAAAGGCACAGACGGTTGCAGACGTCACGTCAGTCAAAGGATTCTGCGATGGCGCGAAGGGCAAATGATCGGTCGTGATAATATCGACGAGAAATGAAGTCGTGCGCTGCGCCTCGTCCGAAGAGTGTTGAGTAGCTCGTGTGGAGAAGGAGAGCGCTCCTGCCAGATATTCTTCCAGTTGTCTGACATAAAGATTGACTTCCAGCCTCCGACAACCACCTACCTAGGTAACGGGTAAACCAATTCCAGGACGACGCTTGATTGGCCAGGATAGAACTACAGGGAATCTGTGCAGCGGCCGCATGATTTTCCGGACCTCCAATCTCGTTGCTGATACCCCGTGATAACTTCATCCAACACGCACCACCTGCACCTCCTGACGCCCGCGTCTTCGGTCGACTTCAACAATCCCTTCATCCTCAATTCACGAGGGCGAATTCACAATGAAGCCTTTCGCGCTGCCATCAACGTTACTGGCGCTGTGCGCCGGTCGTCTTGTTGCATCAATTGACCTTGATTTGGGTTCCACAGGTACGGACGCGGTGCCAAGAGCCACGATGCTTCTCCGCCATTGCTAATGCTTAATTAGACTCCATCAAAGCAGCCGCCGGCACCATAGCATACGACATGATGTCCTACTACAAGGGAAATCTATCAGGTCAAATTCCTGGTCAATTGCCAGGTCCTCCACCGAATCCTCAAGTGACAAATGCAGGATATTTCTGGGTAATTATATCCTTTCAATCTGTTCTCTTTGTTTCCTACCTGAACTTTGGATCTGAGAAAGTAGATGCTGACTTCTTACAGTGGGAAGCCGGTGGGATGTGGGGGGCAATGATCGATTATTGGTACTATACTGGCGATACAACATACAACGATATCGTGAAAGCAGGGATCCTATTTCAAACTGGGCCTAACAACAATTTCTTACCGCCGAATCAAACAACTGGCATGGGCAACGATGATCAAGGTATCAATACTGGTCAGCTACTTTTCACGTGACACAAGCTAATTCAATATCCAGGATTCTGGGGTTTGACGGCCATGCTTGCTGCCGAGTTGAACTTTACAAATCCTACTTCAACTGAACCACAATGGCTAGCACTAGCTCAAGCTGTCCACAACGTCCAAGTAGCTAAAATCGACAATGTCTGTGGCGGAGGTCTCCGCTGGCAAGCTTTCAGTTTCCTCACTGGATACAATTACAAGAACTCTGTTGCAAATGGAGCATTCTTCAACACCGCTGCCCGACTTGCTCGTTTCACCGGCAACGATACTTATGCACAGACTGCGACTACCAACTGGGACTGGATGGTATCCGTGGGCCTCATTGATTCAGAGACGTGGTTGGTATACGACGGCACAGATTCGAACCCAGTCCCACTTGGTAATTGCACCGTCATCAATAAAGCAACATACTCCTACAATGCCGGGCTCTGGCTTCTTGGAGCCGCCACCATGTACAACTACGTTTGTTGAACCACCCAGACACGCCAAGACTCAGAGCTAACGCATCAATAGACCACAGATCCCACAACCCAAGAATTATGGAAGACGCGCACACAAAACTTGCTCGATGCCACCATCTCTAGATTCTTCCCCAACTCAACTAATCAAGTCGCATATGAATTACAATGCGAGGGAGTCTTGTCATCATGCACGATTGACATGCTCAGTCTTAAAGCGTACCTCGTCCGTTACATGGCAGCAACTACCAAGGTCGCATCCTTCACTACCGACCCCATCATGGTTGTTCTCAAAAAATCTGCCGAGGCCGCAGCTCGCCAATGCTCAGGTTCTCTTACTGGTGGCTACGCCCTGGGGTCTTTCTCTACTGAAGGTCGACAGTGTGGTCTCAGCTGGTACAAGGGAGCCGCCCACGACGGAACGACGGGTGTTGGTCAGCAAATGGGCGCATTGGAGGTTATACAAAGTAACCTCATCGGATTGGCTCAGTCTCCATTAACTAGCTCTACTGGTGGGACGAGTGTAGGCGATCCTACTGCTGGGCAGGGAACAGGGGGCAGTTCAAGTAATGATCCCACGGCCTCGGGACCAGCGACTACGAAGGGGAAGATTGGTGCAGGGTTCCTGACTGCGATTCTGGCGCTAGTTGTTCTTGGTGGATTGGGCTGGTTGAGTATGCCTGATGGCAAGGGTATCGCTATGGTGAAGGGGTTCAAGGGATAGGGCGTTACTTGCGGTTTGGTATGGTGGTGCGGATGGCCAGATTGTATAGTGATATGGAGCTTGGCGTTTAGTATTGGGTTAGAGTACTTGGGTAATGTCATTGTGTCTACCACATGTAATCTATAACTGTTTGATGAAACGTGCGTAAGACTGAAAACATCCCAAAATCGTCTGACTATTGTTTGTTTTCACAACACAACTATCGATATACCATGGTCTCTTTCACCATAAGGTCTTTATACAGGGGTCGTAGCGGTGGCGCAAGAATTACCCGCGCTTTACAATATATACCACAAACCCTCTCGTCTCTCAAACCATGCAAACTTGCTATTCCCTGGTCGACGTGGTTTACATAAATCAAGCTGCATCTCTGTGAGCCACTAACATCTTCAGCAATATAGGCTGGGTAGGGTGTTCAAGAGTGAGTCGAGCCCTTGTTACTGGATGGAAGATGTTTGGTTTGCGGAAGATATCCAATATTATTTGTTGAAATACGAGGATACGAGAATATTTAGAGGTGGAGAGGCGTAGATGGTGTGTTATACGGAGAGAGGTGTGTTGTTTTAGAGAGTTGAAGAGGATGGTTGGTTGATGGTTGGTTGATGGGAGATGGGGATTGTGGATTGGGGGTATTGAGTATGAGGGGGAGGTGTTGGTTAGGGAGGTTATGGATGGAGTATGTTAGACGGTGTTAGGTGTGGATTTCTAGTAAGGAAATGTCTTTTGTGGGTATGGTTTTATTTGTTTTGGGATAATGGTGTGGCACTGGTGGGGTGTAGGGGGTGTTGCTTTGGAGGATTTGGATAAAGGTGATTTTTATGCTAAAGTGAGGGATTGCGAGGGGTGGATGGTGATGTCGATCTGGTGCGTGGAGGCAACGACCATGGCGAAGGTGAAGTTTGGAGGTACTTGGAGAAAATTCGTTGGGTTAAGAGATGGTTTCTTACATGGAAGGAAATTCCACTGAATGCATGAAAATGAAACAACTTGGCGAAAGGAAATATCCCAACTCGGTTGCAGCTTCAGAACACATCATAGCTGGTGGATTGAACAGAGATGGCTTTTCATTGTTTCTTAAATGGTACATCTGCATGCATTTCATCTCGGCTCATCATGTGACTTGTTCATCCGTGAATTGATTTGTTCAACCAGATTCTGAAGACCCTTCAACCTCTTGTCCCTCGTGTCGCAAAGAAACAGGCTTGCAACAGGCCAAGCATGGATCCCAGCTTCCTCTTCTTGATACGCAACCGCCACTCCAGCTTTATCCAAAACCCTAATCAACCCTCTGATCTCAGGAGCAAACACTTCCTCAGCGCCATAAGTGATGAAGAATCCATTACTTGGAGCTGCATTTCTCAACCAAGGGACATCTTTACAGTTCCCAGGCGACACAAGTGGATCATCGATGGGGAGACGATTTGCGACGTATTGACGAGCGTAGTGGTGGAGATTCGAGGCGTCGAGGTAGTCACTGGGTGTGTTTCGGTCTTTTGGAGAGACAAGTGTTACCCATGGACTGATTAAAGCTGCCATTCCGGGAACGACACCTTCTATTCCTCCTTGCATGGCTCGGGCGTTGCCGATTGGACTTGGTTTGGGGTTCTTGCTTCCGATGTGGAGGAGTAGGGAGATGATTATTGTTGCGCCTGCTGAGTCTCCGCTGAATGCTATGGTTGAAGGGTCATGTGTAATGGAGAGGAGGTATTTGTAGCCGGCTATGGCTTGGTGGAGCTGAGTTGGGTAGGAGGCATCGGGGACGAGTGAGTATTCTAGGGCGAGGATTGCGGGATTTGAAAATTTGGTTGAAGATTTGAGGAGAGATAGGAAGGCTAGGAGGAATTCGAGGTAGAAGTAGGATGATCCCATGCTGAAGCCGCCACCTGGAATGAGGTTAGTACTTACATTGAGACGATCGGCTCTAGTAGAGGGCATATGAAAAAGTAACATAACCGCGTGCTTACCATGAGCATAATACATCACAACATCTGGCTTCCGTGATGGGTCTGAGACGATCCAAATTCCCTTGAAGTCATTTCGTTTCACCTCATGCCACTCAATAGGTGATCTCAAGTAGCCATGTCTTAACATCCGAAATCGTAAGAAAGGCAATGCAACCCATTTTGAGAAGAAGACTCTTCCAATCTCGGCTGGGATATAGGCAAATGCATATCGAACACATCTGATGACAAGATCTTCGAATAGTGAAGCTTGTTGTGCAAATGGGGACTGATGAGCTCGATCCAGAAGAAGGCGTTCGTATAGTAGTGAGAGGGGCAACTTGATGACTGCAGGGGTCAGCCATAACTCCGTATAGAGTGAATGAAATGCCTAGCAAACTACAATCAGAGATGAAGTCTTACTCAGGAAAGGTAAAGCTTGCAGTCCACAGAAAAGTGTTGGAAAGAATCCAACATGTAAGATCAGCTGAGGAGCCAAGAAAACGAGAAAGACAAAGCAATCAAGCAACGATACTGGTCCAAGTATCATAATTGATGTATTTAGTAGGAACCGGAGTCCATTGATTTTCCAAAGCGAATATGACTGAGAACTTTCGGCAGCACATAGAGAGGTAAGGATGGAGTAGTGAAAGGCTTTTCGAAACGATGATCATGACAAGAGTCTTGATAGATTTTAGCCGACAAGCTAATGGATAGGCCGTCTCTCCAGTTTACAAAGACTAAGAGCACCTATCCTCAGAAAACAAAATAAATCATTAGATGTTGATTATCAAAACTACTCTGCAGACCCGTCATCACATTCGGTGCGAATCCTGTTGACATTGGAGGTTGATGTATAGTCACGTGCTAAGCGCTAATTTAGACCCACTTATTAACTTCTGTTTGATTGCTGCAAGCGCGACCTCCAAAAATTCAATCGCAAACCCTCTGTGATTCACGACCATGGCATCTTGAGAAATACAAAGAGCCAGCACCCCACGCTCTTTTCCACTCGATCTCGACATGCGAGCCTCCCAGTAAATCTGACGCAACACTCCTTCACGCGGGATAGAGGAAGGCGCGCAAGCAATCTGTCAGCATGGCCGCAACCGTTATCACCGCAGCTCAAGCTGAGCTCATCAGGTAAGTCGCGCGCTACTTTTGAACAATCTCAAAGCATATATTGACAGCAGCACAGCTCCCTATCCCAAGAAGAGATCCCCATCAAGCTTCGTTGCGCGATTTGCAGCCGACTCGCTATCAATGCCTTCCGCCTGCCTTGCTGCGACCAAGCGATCTGCGAGACCTGTGAGTAATTCACGGCTTCTTGCATCATACGATCGGGTCTAACAACTTGGATAGGTCAATCAACCTTACCTTCAACATGTCCGGTATGCGAACATACTCCTGTCGCGGCCGAGGACTGCAAACCGAACAAGTCCCTTCGAACAACCATCAAGGTCTTCCTGCGGACCGAGGAGAAGAAACGCGAAGCCCTGAGATTGAAGGAGGAGAAGGCCACACCACCTGATACACCTGTCCTCGTCGAGACAACTGCTGCTGAGCCTGTTGCTCCCACCGATACGACCAACGCCTCAAATGACATCACGTCGGTGGCAGAGGTGAAAGAGGAGAAGCCGCAGATAGAGGAAGCACCGGAAGAAGCACTATCAACGACTGTTCCTGATCCAGAGCTACCAGTTCAAGCACAACGGGATATTCCGCAGCCGTCGATCGAAGTGAGTCGCACAATGGTCTTCCACCTTCAATGCTAACAGTGCTCAGGAGATTGCGCCTGGCCAGGAATCAACTGGTGATATGGATACTAACGGCGGAGCTGATGCTACAGCAGAGACTGCAAAAGGGAGCGTGGAAAAGGACGCCAACGGGCAGCCTATCATACCCCAAACACCCGGATTCGGTGCTGGCTTTGGCTTCGATCCCAGTGCAGCTGGTGGCTTCCCAGCCATGGGCTTTGGTGGTGACATGAATCAAATGCAGCAGATGCAGATGATGATGGCTATGCAGGGCGGCATGGGAGGTGCCGGTGGCTTTGGAAACTTTCCTATGATGGGTACGTTTTTCTTGAAAGCTTTCATCAACACAGGCTAATGTCGTCGAAGGAATGCCTGGGATGAATATCGATCCGATGACGATGCAAAACATGTTTCTGAACGGTGGTTTTGGAGCGGGCATGAGTGGGATGAATATGGGAATCGGGATGGGTTACGATGGTGGGAGTGGTACAGGTTTCAATAATGGTTGGAACGGCCAACAATGGAATGTCGGAGATAATTTCAATCCAAATCCAGCCAGCATTGGTCTCGGTGATTATGGAGCAAATAACTCTGGATACAACTCTCACTCTGCAGGATTTAACCAAGGTAATTATGTTCGTGGAAACCACTACAATGACTACAATCAGAACAGTTACAACAACCAAGGATTCCGTGGACGAGGTCGAGGTCGAGGCGGCTACGGCGGACGTGGCGGCCATGGGTATGGTTCCAATGAAGCATTCTCGCAACAGCCGGAACAGTACGGTGCCACCCAACCATCGAATGGACCTATGAGTGAAACAGGTTCAATTCCAAAGGGGCCCAAAGCTGAGTCAGAGACGGCAGCAAACGTCGATGAATTTGGTAGAGAGCTTCGCCCCGAGACGAACGAGGACGAGCCCAAGGTAGCGGATGGCGAAAGCGCAAACGAACCGCAGGATGTTGCAGCCAACGATAATCCCGAGACCGAGGTGACCACCGATCCTGTTGCTCAGGAGTTTGCAGAAGGTGCACAAGATAACACTCCTATGCCAATCCAGACTGTAGACAATCTGAACTCCGGGTACAGTGTAGACAACTACAGGTCTGGAGGCTACGGCCAAGGTCATATCCGTGGAAATGGCAGCTATTCTGCTATGCAACCCCCTGTGAAGCCTGTTGATGTTCCTATCAATGCTCCCACTGGTCCCAAAGCCATGAGAGAAGGTCTTCCCAACATAGGCATTTACAGTCGAGGACGTGGCTACGTTCCTGGTGGCGCGTCAAGGCCAAGTGGCAGCGCTAATGCCAGTGTTGCTCCTGTCTCCGAGAAAGGAGACGGAGACAGAGAAAACAGCAGATCCCCCCCGAGAGAAGAGGATAGGGACAGATCAAAGTCACCGCTTAACCGGAAGAGAAGCAGAAGTCGAGACCGCCATTCCCGAAGACACAGACATCGGTCTACCTCCCTCACCGAAGACGAGAAAGAGACAGAACGTCGCCGAGAACGAAGACGAGAAAAGGAGCGAGAACGCCGCCGGCGTCGCGACGGGGACGAATATGTTGATGATGGGTCAGACGAGAAGGTCACAGTCAAGAAAGATGATGCTGCGCCAGAGGATGAGAGATCACGTTCTGCGTCACCATCCGAATCGAGACGTTCCAGCCACAAGAGTCGTCGAGACAAGGATAAATATCGCGAGCGAGACAGAGATTCCGACCGGGATCGCAAATCGTCGCACAGACATTCACGTTCCCATCGATCAAGACATGAGGATCGTGAGAGATCGAGGAGCCGAGACAAGGACCGGGACCGTGAGCACAGACATCGCCACAGCCGAAAGGGTTCCGAAGAGCCTCAACATGAGCCGAAGCAAAATGCACTTCCAACACCTGTTGAACCGACACCAAGGGAACCAGCAACTTTCCGCAAACCGTCAATTATCGAGATCAAGGGTGCGAGTCGCAAGAACACCTTGGAAGATATCAAGATCCCTACCGGTCCGAGATCAGAAAGAGATCGCCTCCCAACTTCTGCGTCGACACGGGATTTCTCACACAAAGATAAACACCATCGAGATGACGATCATCGTACATCCTCTTCGAGACACGAATCTTCACGCTCGGGTAGGGATAAGGGTGGAAAGAGTGATAGGGATAGAGGTGGTGATAAGGAAAACGAGGCGAAAGGAAAGGATCCTCATGAGATTGAGCGGGAGAAGAGGAATAGAGAGAGGTTGTTGAAGGAGGCGCAGCGGATGGCTGGTCTCACAGGCGGTAGTGGGAGGAAGAGAAGTAGAGACGATGGTGATGGGGACATGGGAGGTGGTGGTGGGAAGAGTAGGAGGAAGAAGGGAAGACGGGGTGGTGGGTTGGATGAGGGTGAAGAGGCGAGGATCGCCAGGTTGGAAGCTGAGAGAGAAGCTGCTAGGTGGGGATAGATCCTTCTATTCGATGTATCTGAGGTTGGATTCTGGGGCTGAGCCGTGGTGTTGCTGAGAAGTGTTGTATAGAGTGACGGACATCATAGTGGCTGGGTAATTGGTTGGGTGGCATCATGGATCGCAAAGCATGGGTTCATACCTCGTCTTCAAACCAAAGAGATGAGGCAAGAAGGAACAAAGACATTGTACATTGTACACCACTCAGCATTTCTCCACTTAGCATATACAAATGCATACAGTGCTGAGCTTGGTCCTCCCGTTCTCGAGAGTGTTTGAGTGTAGAAATAGCATTGCATTGTAGCGTATTTAGAGCAAGTCATAGTCCGCGCGAGACGAGAATCAAATGAAACGCTTTTCTTTGAGGCTGGTGTAGTGCCGCATAATCATATACTTTTGGTGATCGTGTTGAATGATCTGTTGGGTTGTGGAGGTTGAATAGGTCGGGTTGGCTTTTGAGGTCAGTGCCTGATATGAGTCGCGAGTACGAGGTGGTGGTGGCTTACTCGAGTGATGAGAGAATGAAATGGAATGGAACGAGCTTTTTGTAGTTTCGCAGATGAGGATGCTTTTGGTGGTCTTATTAAAATTTCTGCTGAGGTGTGTAGATCGAGCGCCTGTTTCATGGCTGTGGAGACCAGTGTCTGAAGCCGCAAGGACGAGGTGTTGCTGGCTTACTCGAGCGAGAAGAGAGTCGAACTGGTGCGAATGTGGTCTCTTTTTTCTGTTCGGTTTTTGTGAGGGCGAGTCTTTTTGTTCTGTCGTTTGAGGTGGGTAACCTATTGTGCTACGATGTTCTAGAGATGTTGCGATTTCAAAGCCGAGATGTGCGAGTGTGCGACAATTGGTTGGAGGCTGGACAACGCTTAGTCGCAGAACAAACCGGAATACGACGTAACTTACTCCGATGAGAGAATAAAAATTGGGACGTCAGGCCGTGTCCCTGATGCCAGGCGCTATGAAGGTCTCATCACAACTGCCACTTTGAGATGTCTGGATCACCAAAATTTGCATTCAACCAGTCCGCCATGGTCGTTGATTCATCGAAGCTGACTGTGCCGGCTCCTTCGTCTTGATCAGAAGATGTTGCGATATGTTCCGGCTGAGCATGAGCCTGATATGGGAGAATGAGGTTCGGCAATACTGGCCCACCAGTCCAACTCGTACCATGAGATGGCAGATCCTTCGAGCTTTCTCGTTCAGGATGCTCCTCTCCTGTGCCTGTGGAAGAAGGTGATTTTGAACTCGACTTGGCTAATGTCCCTTTGTCCAATGGTACATTGAAATGACTCTGATGTTCTGCTGATGCTCGTCAGTGTGTGATTGTCCTCATTTCTGCTTGTCGAGCCTTGGGGCCGGGACAGCTCACCCGCTGCGTCAGACCTATGCCGCTTCTCCACATGCTCCTTCAACTTGTCTTTGCGGAATGCTTTGGAAGCACAGCCTGGGACAGGACAACTGTGGAGATTCTGTTGGAGGTGGATTGTGGTATAGTGTCTTTTCATGTCCGTCTTCTTGCCAAATGTTTCGTCGCATCCTTCCCAGCGGCAACTTTTCCTATCCGTAGTCTGGGTGTTGAGCTTTGGTGTCTTTGCCATGTCGTATGCGAGCTGACGCGCGGTCTGTTGTGTTCAAGTCCATTATGGAGGTGGTCCCGTTGTTTCTATATGTAGTTGCGTAAATCTTGAAGGTTGCCCTCGATGAAGATAGGATTCGAATTTACTTCTGGGTGATGATGCAAATTTTTGCACAGACGGATGACAGGGAATGCGCAGCTTCGGCTGTCGATGGCTTGTCGTTGTCTACGTGAAATGTATCTCGATAGCGAGCGGTGAGCACGCTTGCATGATCGACGTCAAAACCTAGTTGTTGCCTCATTATGGAAATGCGTGAGAGCGTGCTGCTTTGTGAGATCTGATATCACGAATATCGAGCTATCGGGTGTTTCATTCGTTTCCCCATCCGGCACCTACTCTTGGCGGGATTTCTTCACCCAGCTATTGGGGAAGCCTGCCTTGCCTGACAAGCGGATCTTGATAGCTCCCGTCTCAAGCGGCGGAATTTAGTCATTGGTAACCTTGTTATCAAAAGCCTGTGGGGCATGGTGGTGAGTGTGGGAGTTTCTTTTAGTGCAACAAGGTATCTTGCGTGCAGCTAGTCCCTTCGATACCGCTGTGTCTGAGACCTCATCTCAAAGTTGTCATACTAGGCAGAAGACCAGCCAAGCAGCCAGAAGTACCTCCAAGCCTTGCCACTTTCTGCGGCAGCACGGCAAGATTAGCTCACCGGACTTCAATATTGAGTTTGTATTGAACCTTGCCAGCTGTGAAAGTCTATCCCCACCCCGAAATGTTTCCCCCCTCCCCTCCTCGAGTTTCTTCTTGGCAACACGACTCTTAATGGACTCTGACCTCAGTCTCCTCTGAGCACAGGGCGGCCACCTGTGACGTGGTCAATGTTGGTTTTTCAAAAGGGGCAAGGCCCGGGAATGAGTCTTCTGCCTCGTCCATATTCAAATCATTTCCGCGTAGGGCAATTGCTTCGATCCCAATCAGGAAGGCACAGTCTGTGGCTGAAGCTCTGAAGTGGGCCGGGGGTCAGCCCAGGGATATATGCACATGACCCGTTCTGTCTGGACGGTTTCAGCTCCGAGCAATGTCCACCACAATTTTCTCCACCCTCGACAAGGAGAGCCAAATGACCATGTTTCGTGTGGGCGCTAAAACCTAGGGTTATATGCACATGGGCGGCTGGGATGGTAGACGCGAGGCTGATTTTTATGAAAATAGAGGCTAAGGGCGACTGTGCCGCAGCATTCCAATTTATAGATCAGCGTGCGCCCGCCTAATTTCCTCCTCCCCCTTGTGGTAAACTCATAAGGGGGTGCAAGATTCTAAAAATCGTGTCACCCCATGTCGCGTGCAGCCTTTTGATTGAATGACAAGTGGTTGATGCGCAGTGAGAGTAACTTCGAACCCAATTTTAGTACTCGGTCTAGATAATCCAACGCAAGTGTGCCCTACTTGGCAATTACAGCAAGCAGCCACCTTGAATATAGCAAGCAAATGTCCGTTCTTTAGCTACTGCATGCCGTCATCCTGGGTCCGAAGGAAGCGTAACTCCTGCTGGTCTGCAGTAACCACACAACCACACAGTGAGAAAGATACACTTGAGAAATCTCAGTTGCACTAAAATTGAGGGACAAGCATTTCAAACCTATGCCGAAGCGAGGCCATTGCTCACAACTGGAAGAACTTGGTTGACCCCTTGTATTATGCACCTGAGAACGATCTCGTCCCTGTTTAAAATTGTTGAGATAGAGGAGGTATCTCCATCGAAAAGGGGCTAAGATACGAGCGGTATACGTCTGCTCGTCAGACTCTCGCGCTCTGACGCAGATATTCAAGGCGGAAATTGGCCCATGGCGTGGAATAGTGGCCCGCGGGAAGCCGTGGGATGTGCTCTTGTACGGTCAGTTTCTTGGTCAAGTTTTGTGAAGAAGGACTTGTGCTATCCGGTCGGTCTGAGTTCCGTGGCCCGTTTGAAGACTTTTCTCCTCCGCTGAGTGTCTCAGCTTAAAACTACCACACGAAAGTTACCTCTCGAAGACATGAGTTCTATTAATACCTGTACAACTCCAACACTCTTGATCTTATTATAGGAAGTTTTCTTTGATAGGTGCAAAGTCGTGGTGATACTTGGCATGATCGGATATTGCCCAGCTGCAGACTTCCCCTTCGAAACGAGCTAAAAGCACGAGGTAACATTCACAGTCAAGCCCCGACGATGTCCGATTCTTATGCATTAAACATCCTGTTACATTTTGGAGAAGAATCACATTTTGACTTGCACATGTTCCAGACAATATGAATGGAGAAACATCTGAACTGCATTTAAGCTCACTACAAATACCAAGTTCGATTTCCTCCAGATTCCAATCAAAGAGTCCAAGCGACATCCTCAGGTGACAGGGCCATTGTTTTTCCGTCGAAGTATGGGAATTGAAGTGCATAGGGACGACGAAGAGACGAACGGGTGCCGCTTTAACAAGGGAATTGATAATCAATCTTTTCTGTAATTGACTCGTATATTTCCGTTATGTGAAGTGGGGCGAGAAGTTAAACAGGTGGTATAAAGCGGAATGGATATGTTCGTGGCAGGAGAGCACAGATTTTGACCGAGGAATCAGACAAGGCCGGGTACACTCAGCCTGAAGGTTCGTGCCTATTGGCGTAATTGTTGAATATGATGTTTTGAAGTGTGCTTTAAAAGCTTGAAGGCTCGTAGAAGTGTTGAGTATGCTCGACCAAGAAGTCGGTTCTGCCGTAGTATCGATAATATTGCGACCACCTCGTCGAACATAGCTACTTCCATGTCTGTGAAGCCTGGATAATCTTGGACTTCAACCCTTTGCTCTTCTCTGGTATTCCTTATCCCATCCCGCGAAATTGCTTGGTGAATAGAAGCTAGCTCTAGCAGACCAGAATATATCTCTGAAGTGTTATTGCGGGTTCTTGGGCTCGAAAACTTCGTGACTCGGAACATCGTGTGGAAGAGGCATAGCCCACGAGAGCGATTGGGACATGTTGGGTATCTTCGGCTGTGGTATTGAGGAAGGCTATAGAGAATTATGAGGACGCTCATCGGAGGTATGCTCAATGCCACTGAGCCAGTCATTGTCGCGGTGATGGGTGGCACCGGTGGCTTATTCGAAGAAAAGAGACAGGATCGTGGTCGTGACTGCTTCCAATCGATTATCGCGTGTTAGCTACAATTTTACTGCTGATGATGTTTTGAGTAATTTACCTTGTGTTGACGTCTTCTTTGTGAAAGTTTCTTTGTGTTGGCTCTCTCTGCTAAGTTTCGCTTTGCTTGATCTGCAATGATAATGAGTGATGTCACAATAGAGCTGGAGGCTTGTTGCGTACCCTCCGAGGAATATCATGTTGGTAAAGCATATGGACCTTGTAGCTGTCCATTTCTGTAAAGCTGTACCCGCAGTTGTAAATAGGACAATGATTTGAAAGCTTGTGAGAGTTTCTGATATGCGCAAGAAGTGAGGAGCTATTGGTATATGATCGATTGCAATATTGCCTTGGGCATTGGAGTCGCTTCGCGCGTCTTGTTCTCGAATTAATGGAAAATGCCATTGTTGTCTTGGAAGTTTCGGTCTCTGAATTTCCATCACGGTGGCTTCCGCTATGGCTTCCGCTATGTCTTTAAGTAAATGCTGCAACGAATCATCTTGAACAATACAAGATGCAGTCTTCATCTTTGTTGACAGAAGCTTCTTGAATGCCATACACCCTCGACGGCCAGATGCTCTGGCAGGTCAGATCCTGCATCCCAATCCAGACAGGACATGGCTCTCCACCTTGAAACGCAACCCGACGTTGCTATGATCTCTACGCGATACGCGTAGAGCATATCAGAGCGTGATATCCAGTCCAGACCACTTGGAATACACGAATCATACTTCCTGGTGTAAGGAAATAAACAGTGATAAACATACCTGAAGGACCGGATTGGATAGACATCCATGTGGCTTTCAGAGACGGGGATAATTGTCCGAGCTGACATGCCCCATCTTCCATAACATGGATAAATGCCCAACTGATGATCCTTCACGAGCTGAGGGGAGGACTAATGGCACTGGCAGTTTGACGGGGTTACGGATGATGCACCCGATGAACTTGACATGTCATCGGCAGGCAGGACGAGTCCGTGGGGGGCTTTGACGAGAGTTCTATCTTTGACCCAGTAGCTCTGGGATTACTTCATCATGTTGAAATGGTTTGCAAGAGACTTCTGCGTCGACTTCTCGGCGATCCTTCTGTCTCAGCTCGGTTGAAGTCAACGACGAAATCTATAATGCTAAGTTCTAGTGGCCCCTTCTGGGCGAATACACAAGTCACATCATACTGTGTGGTATCCGTATCTCTGCAATATGCATGCAAACTAATAACATTCGAGATATCTGGCACTGTAAGACAGGATTTGTCTCGCCGCATATGACTTTCCCGGTTCCCACGCACTTTTCTTATCAGAAAGCTATTCATAGCTAGAGCAGTTCTAAACTTCAACTCTCGAACCAAGTGTTATTCAATAGCAAGGTTAGCATCATCTGTTACACCACGAGTGCTAGCGTCAATCAACCTACTCCTAAAGCAGCATTAGTTCTTCAGAGAGCATGGGACCAGTTGCATTGTCCTCTCAAGCTGCATAGCATGTCCAGGGGAAGTTTCCGAGATCTTCAGATAAACTTGCTTCTTTGCTGCACGCCGACAGGTGAAAATTTTTCCTGCTCCTGAACTGGGCGTTCGTGAGCCAAAATATGCTTCGCATTTACAGGGTGACCGCGGATGTGTGACGAATGACCACCCCGATGGGCTTGACTTCGTTACAACCTGCTGCAGGGGGGGCCGCATTCGTCTTCATGTCGTTTCGTATATTATGAAGCTCATGTGAACTGGTATGTTGGCAGGTCTCCCCCCGATCCTGCGCCTCATCTAGACTTTTCGGATTGAAATAATAGAGGTGGCTGAACAACTTAGAAGCCTGGCTCAATTACAATTGCGCAGGGGTCAAGGGCGAAGGTGTCTCCCTGTGTCAAGCACGAGCTCTGGAGCACCTACCGATGGGACTCGCCCACAGATGATGCCCTATGAAGGCTAATTCTTTATCGGTGTCCATCTAAGGGCATTGCTCGGATCGACCAGTAACATCAGCTTCCGCCCGCCGCGAACGATTTGCGGTTCTCCTCACATCGGCCACCACAGCCACTCCCTGGAACAATAGTCCTGATTTGTGCCCATACTTTTATTGTGCCCATGGTTCCGTCACGGCTCCATCCGTCCCAGGATCCAGTCCTTCTGACGAACCGAGTCCTGCTCCTCCTCGTCTCCTCAAAATTCGAATATAATGCTTTGCGGCACTACGCTTGACTTAAAGGGGCAATCCCTCTTACCACCATGTCGGACGCACAGATCGAATGCCGGCTCTGACCCATGCAAGCTTGTACGACCTGGCAAACCTGATTGGCAATCAAGTTCCGCTTGATATCTGGTGCTTCAAGAGGTTCGTTCTAAATCTCGTGCCAAGCCGAGATGCAGCAAGGACCTCGATCGGCAGCTGTAACTTGTAGTAGTAAGTGGCTGTAAATCACAGCTCCAGCCACAGTTTTCGTTCTGAGTCTGAATTACAGCTACAGATGTTATAGACCTCGAAAAGGACTCTCTTGACCAATAGCCAACGAGAAGCTAGGCGCTTTACTCTTTGCAGCCGAATTCGAATCTCGAGTAGAGGCGCATTGTGGGTTACCCAATTCTCACTCACGCGAGATTTTCAGGGATATTTGCACTGCCCCTCGCGTAATTCTTCAGGTAAAAGCGTCGAATATCACGAAAACTAAAGGGCACTATTCAGGGGGCCCTGAAAAATCTCGGCTTAGCGCGAGATTCAGAACGAACCTAAGGACAAGATCATAGAAGAAGCGTGGAAATGTGAGAATTTCCGCCAGCGGTGATGAAAGGGGATTTTCTTCTTTCTTGGATCGCAGGGGGGTTTCCAAGAGCGGGGATTGCAGGGTGGGCCTCCCCAAGAGTGCATGCTTGGGTGGCTTTCTGAGTGTGGGAATGAGAGCACTGTTCTTGAATTCGGAAGAATTGATTTCTATAGCGCAAAATCGACAATACAGGGGAGTGGGGATAATTTACCGCATCTTCCTCGACCTGTCTTTACTCTTGGTGTCACTTGGATCCGAGATCTGTTGTTTCGGAATGGAACGACTTCGAAGATTCGAATGGCCGCGGCCATCAAGACAGCCTCACAGGCCGCATAACAGGTCGAATGCCATTTTTAGACCACAACCACGATCATAACCCAAGGTTGACCACCATCTGAAATAAGCGTTGGATATTTCGATGATGTTGATTGCCTTGAAGCGTGGATCCTTCGTGATTTAGTGTTGCTGCCAGGAAAAAACTCTGGCCCTTAACCTTCTCACTTATCCCGCAACGCCAAAGTTTAATTCCCGAGGTCACCTACTACTGCTTATGAGACTTACAGCTTTGCAGAGAAATTTCATCATCAATTAAGCAGTTAAATTGTCTTTTTTGAGCAATGGAGATGCAGTTGAGGCTTTAGATCAAAAACACCTAAGAGCAATTACCCCCCCCCCCCCCCTCCCCTCGGTATGTCCCAGGCAGCGACCTCCCAGGATATGGCAAGATCAACGAGTAATGAACTGATGCATCTTCACACCGAAGAGGACCTCTAGACTTTCTCGTACCTTGCAAAACGCCTTCGCGGATTCCAAAGTATCTTGAACTCGTCTGAAGCTCACTCGTAGATCTTCTGGAGAAAGTAGCGAGGAGGAGAAGACACTTGAGCAGCCTTCGGTCTCCCTAACGAGAACGGGTCAGAGCGACCGTACATATCCAAGTGAGTCATCCAAAGTTTGATACCTTCTATTCTGGTAGCTTATCTATAAGATCCAATGTCTTCAATCTTGAAGTGCTAACATATTACTTGGCAGAATTGAGCATGACACCATAGAAACGCGTTCAACGCCCCTCCTTCATCGCAACACCACGAACACACGATGTCCTATCTTTGTTAGTGTGTCTGCTCGGCAGTGCACACGAGCTCTTCCATTTTGGCTGATGTGCTCGAGAGATGCTGGAAGATGGCAAGACCGCACTAAGTCTGGGGCCCACTATGAAGCTAAAAGCATGGCTTGGAAGGTGAAGCATGGAGATTGCTATATACATATAAACACTGAGATTGGAGAAGGAAGTGTCAAATGTCCCACTCAGAGCTTGAAGAGGTCCGGCCAGGAGGTCTCCAAGCCAAAGTACAAGTCGTTATAACGCCCATTCCAATCTCCGGTAGCCCAGACATGACCAAGTCACGATGACTACCTGGTATATATACGTTCCTTCGGCGCCGTGAAAGATTGCCTTTGTACCTCAAGCTCTAAGCCGACATAATAACCTATGAATACGTGGCAGACTCGGGTTATAGCCCTATTCATGGCCCATTCACGCCATTCGCCATCAACCGAGCGAATACACACACATATCATTGAGCTATTATACGAAGCAGAGGAAAGATCGTGTGGAGGAAAGTAGAATTGTGGTTGGTGCGGTGGTATGGGATCTCTGAGCAATGCTGGCTCATGTCAGTTGAAGCCAAAGGAATAAAGCAGTTCTGCTGGCAGAAGAAGTAGGAGGATATTGCGGCATATGAATAACAGATCCAGGAAAATCATCCAAATCCTTGGTCATGCTGGAATTATCGAAGAGGGTGTTATGACCAAACTCCGTCTGTGTATAACTTCTTGTATTTCCTTTGCAGATCTCGGCCAATACCCAACCTGCCTTGAATACTCTGAGCTTCAAGGTTGCACCAAAAGGCAATGCTGATGGCCGGTTCTCACCTCCCGCTTGAGAAAGTTGTGTTGTGTTAGAGACTTCGTGGTTGGTCGTGGTGCCATCCTGAAAGTGGTGCTGGCTCTTCAACAAGATTGGAGCTGTATTTTCGTACCTCACGGAGGAGGAATATCTAAGACACCGTTGATGTCTTCATGACTCACCGGAATGGAACAACCTGTCTGCGAGAAATAGCACTGTCGTTTCGCACAATCGAATTTCGAAGCTTCTGATCTCAAAGAATCTCGCGAGGATTTTAACTTCACCACCCCTCGAAGGTCATCAATTTGACGCCGTTCGTGCACCATAACGACGCATCCCAATCAATTGGAGCGCCACAGTCCAATTGGCCGCTTATCATCGCCTGCGCTTCCATTGCCGTGGAGTTTGCGGGCTTCGAAAAGGGGGAAGCGTTGATTACCCCGGACGCAAAGGTAAGGGGCGGTCCATCCTCTCCACTACTGGCTCGTAAGGACATAACTGACTGAAGGAACAGACGATACCATCAAATATAGCAATCAATAACGAATTATGATACATTTGGCGTTTGAAAGCGATGTGGTGCAGGCAAGATCGGGCAACGAGGCTTTGGGCAACGAGGTTTCGGTCACCAGCACTGACAGCACTGAGGTATATCTTCCAGAATACATGCCAGCTATGTGGTCTTGATGCTAACTCTGTGTGAAACCGCAGAGTCACCAACGTCTGAAGATCGACTGCAGAAATGCTTCAACACACAAAGGAGAGATCAATATTGAGTTCAATTGCTGCTGCTCGCCTTTGTCAAATAGTATGCCTTCATGTATGAGGTTTGCCAGAGCTCAGACTGCAAACATTGATTTACAAAAGGCATCTGGTGATCACAAGGTGCGAAGGCGATGTGATGTTGTACTTCAACCGCCGAATCCTGTAAGTCTCATCGTATCCCATCCCTGCCTAACCATCGACATCAGAACAGACAGAGTTTACCTGACTCAAAGGATCCAACTTGAAACGGAAGCTGACTTACTTTGATAGATTTCAAAGTACACCCAGGTTCAGGTTCGACGATAGCCTTACCGTCTCTTATTGCAAGATACAGCGTCCTCTCTTTTGATTCGAAGCACCAGCCTCGCCCACTAAGGTGACGTGGAGCAAAGGTTCAGAGAAAGTAGAAGAGTGTAAGTCATTCCAGTCCCTTTATGTCAGCACAAGTACATTTCCCCCAGTGGCATGTAACCCTGTACCTGTCGACAATCTGCTCCATTTCATACTCGATGTCCCTTCCGAACACTCAAAACGAACGAAAGCAGTGTTAATATTCTGGCCCGTATGTAGGAATGAGAGACAACGTTCAATCTCACTCAGCCTTTGATTAGACAACAATCAGTCCTGATAGGCGGGTCAACCTTGACGATAATTCGGGGCGTTGAACTTTGAAGTTCTCCATAACAAGTCCCATTGCCATGACCGACCTCTCAGTTAGGAAGAGAAACATTAAGCATAGGTTTGACCCCTCATCGCACCTTCATGTAATCCTCTCTTCTTCTTCTCTCCTTATCAAGTCCGCGTTACACCTTGAACATACATCTGCTGACCACGATGTTGCTCTAGGAAACCTCAAGCTTCGACAGCCTCCTTTGCACACTGAAAAAGGCACGGCGATAGACAGGGGACACACAAATATGGAAGCCACGTGATTGATGTGGAGTTCCTGAAGAAGCCAGCCCGGGCAAAAGAAGATAGGTGGCGATGAGAACGCTTGGAATTCTTGTTGAGCTGCTGTGTGAGATTGATGAAGAACGCAGCGAAATGCGATAAGTGATATGAAATGAATAATCCAGCAGTGGCGGTGGGGCTTCGGATGAGGAATCAACACCATAAGTATTCTCACTCCCCCTCCCATTTCGGAATGACTGATCAGCAACATTGGCTAACTTTTTGACAAGGTACTCAATTTCAACACCCATCGTGGAGAGCCGATGTGAGTAAGTTTTGCCTTCCTCCTTTCAACCTCTGCGGTTTGTTTCTCCTTGTTGGTTCACATCGGTGGCGTTGCTCGGAAGTGGATTTGCAGTGATAATAGCTTGCGCTTTTGAGTTCGTGGGCCACTTGCTTCTCTTCGTTGCTTCGAGTTGTTGGTATTTGGTTTCTTTCGAGTATCGACTCAATATGGTGGTCTTCTGCATCCTCGAGCGCGATTGGAGCAATTCAGCTATTACTTTTGGGAGTTTGGCGCCAGCGTTCTCTATTACCATAGACTTGTCAACATGGCATTTCGTGTGGACAACTGTTAGAACAGATTCTTGTTGTTCGACCTCTGAGATCTGGTGCTCTGTAGCACCGGCTTATCTTTATGATGCGTCGGCCTGTTGGTGTTGCTCGCAACACCCACTGCATATGACGATGTTTCATGTATTTGAATGTCCCAGCTTGATGGCATCGGGTGTGCTTGATAGAACAGGCTCTGTATCCTGGAATAGTACTTGTCTTGATCCAAGTTTGAGACCAGTCGGCTGACACACCAACCATCAGCACAGAGCGTGAGCACGCCGTTCCTCCTTTGGTGAGAACCACATTTCCTTGGTCCACCGGATCCTGGTCCTGAATGATGGTCTGCTACACCTGGGTACGTCTGCCTATGCATTACATCTCCTTATTCTTTTCTTGTCAACCACTTCATGTTTTTCCTTTGGCGGTTTCGACTGTCAATTCTGCGACTGCTGCGAACATTCCTGTATCCGTTGCATATTGTACTTTCAACAAGGACTGAGTGAAAGTCAGATGAATGGCGAGAATTTGGTGATGGACCACGTGGCATCAGATGAGATTTTGAAGATAAGGATAGTTGCTGACTTTCAGATGCAGCACTTTCGAATCTTTACCTGGAGGCAGCCGTTTTGCCTTGGTCTGGTGCGTCATGTTCTGCTTCTGCACCCTACTTTCTTTTTGTTGGAGTGTCCAACTTTTCTGCAATGACGTCGAAGTAAGTTCATTGATCCTTCTGCCGTACTCAATGGAACATTCACTGACTGCTGAACAGAGACATGACGTGATCTGGCATGCTGACGCACGGACCAATGCAGAGGGTTTATAAACCGCTCCTGTTCTGCTGTTGGAAGGCCAAACTTTCTGGACTGCATCTTGTGTCTTCTATGACTTGGTTGACATGGATGCCGGATCTGGTGTGGCGAGCCACAGTATGTCGTGCATTTCCTCCATTTTGATATTTCCATCCAAGTCTCGAAGTTCTGTTCCATGTTGCGGCGGTCGGGTCTGGATAGCTGGTTACGTTCTTTGCCAGCCTTGAAAGTGTTGTCAACTTTTGGAGACTGCCGAGAATGAACTTTCGACGGAATGAGGAGCATGTCTGATAAGCTAACGTTGAATGTAGCCATATCCGGTAGCCGAGTCCTCTACATCGGAGATGTGACTATGTATATCAGACATAGTCACATCTCCGACGCGATCACTCTGAAAGATATCGTTGAGTCGTTGCTCCATATTGGAGATGTGACTATGTACATCAGACATAGTCACATCTCTGATACGGTTGCCCTTCGGGAAGAGGTCGTTGAATGGTTGTTTGACATCGGAGAAAAGACTGTGTCGAATATACATCGGAGACAAGACGATGTATATTCGAAACAGTGTTTTTTCCGATGTCATTGCCCTCCATAGTGGAGGGGTCGGAGAAAAGACGATGTATATCAGACATCGTCTTTTCTCGGACACGATTGTCCTCCATTGGTGGGAGATGTGGCTATGTACATCAGACATAGCCACATTTCAGATGCAAGTGCCCTTCACAACAGTCTTGCGACCTCGGGTCAGGATATTGGTACAGTATCCTATGTTGAGAGCAAGACTCTCCTCGACGTATGTATCTTCCCATCCCATATCCACAGCAGTTGCTGATGCTGCACAGCTCTTCCCGGAGCTCGAAGGGAAGGTCACAAACTACGAAGGACAACTTCTAGGCCGTGTGCCATACCCAGCCAATGCGAAAGCTGGAATCGAAAAGTCGAAGGGTCCGGTCACCCACGAAGATCATTGTCATTCCAACGACAAGAATAAGACTGAGAAACTCGCCCATCGACTTTGATAAGAAACCAGAAGACAATACGCAAGAGAACAATACGGAACAAGACAATACGGACGAATCGTCTTGGACGTTCAGTCAGAGTAAGCCATCCTCACAACAAAACTGGGTTTTGCTTTGCTGACGTATAAGAGACTCCCAAAGACAACATAAAACTGTCCATATCTTATTGGCCTGGATACACGATCGTGCGTGCTTGGTGCCTTAATGTATTCCGGGCTTCTGGTCCTGCAAGGTATATTCTTCTCTTTTTGCAGCCTTCTGCAAGTTCCTTCGTTGTCTTGGCAAAGTTGTGACACAGCTGAGAGCATGTGATGGAGGCGGTATGTTCCGTCATAAGCAGCTACTATCTGGTAGCACGCCCATCACATGCGAGCTGTTCACTGAATCAAAGACACAAGACTAGCTCTAGTAACTGACGCACGGACCTCCAGGAGATGAGTGTATGTACTCCGCCCTTCCTTCGTCCTGAAGAGAACAAACTTCTTGGACTCAACTCTGGTGTGTTCCATGTCTGCCTTGAAATCGGGAGTCGATTTATCCTGCGGGATAGAGGTATGTGGCAACCTTCTCTTGGCCCTTCTCCAAGTTTGTTTGCTTCCTTGTACTGTGTCAATCAGGTGGATTGGGGTCGAGAAGCACTTCTGTCATTGCTGCTGTCAACTTTTCCGAATATCCGGATGATGGGCTCTTGAGTGTGGTAAATTAACAATCTGTAGTTGGCCGTGCTGGGTGGTTCGACCCGAAGGAATGGCGCTGGGGCCATCATCCAAGCAAGCTTGAGAGCAATCAAAGCTCTCAAGCTTGCAGATGTTCCCAGTGTAAGCGCCTTCATCCACCTTCGAGAAGATGTCTGTTCACGACGCAAAGTCATTGGCGAGCCGTACAAGGGCTCTATGCCACTGCGAAGGCGAATACCTAAAGCACGACAGAACCTTCTGGGAATGCACAATCCACTGCCATACCACATGTCAACGACACCTTGACAACTGCCCTCACAAGTCTGTTATCATTGCATCCTGGAGCCCAATCAAAACCACGTACTTGGCAACACAATCTTGAATAGCGCATTGGAGGAGAGTCGGATTGGTAAGTGTGATCATCCCAGGTTGAGTACTGAAGCTGACAGCACATTCAAGGGGGACGTCGGACTTGTAGTGTTTTAGCTTAGCCAGCCATCGAAAATAATGCTCTTGTCTTGATTTGAAAGTAAATAGGTCGCGTCGAAGTCGAAGTCGACTACTTCCTGAACGCAGTTGTGTCCTCTCTTTGTATCCATGGAAGTGCAGTCTAAAGATGATGCCGTTGTGATAATGGCTCCTTTGGGGTGTTGATGCAGATGTGTTTGAAGGAGCATCGTTTCCAACTATCTCCATTTTCATAGTATATATACTGCGTTGCTTTTGTATGTTGCTTGCGTTGCTTGTCGCCCGCAGCTTTTGGTGTTGGGAACAAATTATGAAAAGAAATATGCGCTAACATTTGTAGCAGGTTTGAAATTACCACTGGTTCAAACATCCGGATAGGCATGCCTGTTGTATTCAGATACAGAATCCCAGCGGAGATTTCTGATCCCAATCGAGTGGTACCTCAGGAGTGCGAATAGTAGTAATGATGACAGATCTTCGAGAGATTCTGCTTCTGATGCTGGCGTCAGATGTCAGGATTTATTGAAGAACTCGAGTTTTGCTTTCCACTCTTGAGATCCAGCTCCCGGAATGAACGATGGGGCATCAACCCCTTGACAAAAGTTTCCAGAAAGCACAATGTATGTGTCCTCATATCGAAGCTGTGTGGCCTAACTATTTGAGAGTCCATGCTGACAAGGGAATGGCCAGGACGATTGTTCTCTCTCGACCAAGCTCCCAGGAGCTATGACAGACTACCATTGGCGACAATAGCCAACGTGCTAACTGCTCCTTCATGGAAGCAGTCCAAACGGGACTGGTCCGTTGATAAAGTTGGAGAATTCAGACTCCAAACTCCACAGCAAAGCCATCTCCATGCCATATCATGATGCGCGTAAGAGGCCCGTGCACCTTCAATCATGCCACTATCAAATTCTGACAATTATTAGGAGCCATCCTCAACATATCAAGTCCCACCAATTTCGTCAAGCATCCTCCACCATTCCTCGAGATGGCTGCTCAAGATGCTGCTCAAGCTACTGCTACCCAGGTTCCTGCTTCCCAAGGTCCATCCTTGAGCGCCTATTGCCACTTGGCACCAGTACAGCCAAACTCTTGGGTAAGTTTTGAAGTGTTCCCTAATTCTGAAGCCTTTTTCAAGTCCAGTCTGTTCAAAATTTATCTGTTTGTGCTGTTATATGTTTGCCGCTGTCAGAGTTCCTGTGCTTTCAAGACCTTGAGTTTGTTTGAGGGAATCATCTTAAGCGAGATGCCGTCCAGTGATTGAGTAGTCGGCCCATATTTGAGGTTCAAGCAAGTACTCGGTCTCTGGCCTGGACAATGTGTGAGAACCTCGCTTCTGATACATAGGAATCCAGACGAAATTTATAGTACTCAAGTCTTCTCATCAACCTTTCAGCTGGCGAAAATCATCAATGGTATTCCTAGGCAGCTCTGATATGGATGGATACGAAGTTGCCAGATACTCTTCGAGGCTGCTTTTGCAGCACGGTTTGGTATCGAGGTGCATTTGACACAGCGATTGTGTCCTTGTGTCCTTGGAAATGTGTTGGTGAGGAGGGTGAAATATGCAAGTGACCAGCCCCTCCACTTATTATGATGCTAACTGTCCATACTCAGAAATAGAGCATATTGCAAATGAACGCAATTAGAGCATTTCCGATAGTGACACTGGATTTCAAGAGCGTGATTTCCAGCTCATTCTGAGGTGGTTCAGAAGCCAGCATCATTACGTGAAGATGATGGTGGTTGAGGAGTGCTGAACGTGCATAGCTCCTGGAGAAGCATGTTGATGAGTGACTGCATAGGGACTTTTTGCTCTGCAAGTGAATGAGCTTCTGTCCCGCACAAGCTGTCCAATAGTGTTGGCACATGCATGAACGTGCACTGCACTACTCCCAATGGCGTATAGTGAAGGTGTTAAGCGAGCGACTCAGGGCAATCCACAGCGAAGAAGGCCTTAGATCTGTATTTAAGGACTGATCTCGTCAGTGGTAGATCGGTGGAGATGGTTCGGCACATCGTTTGTTTTCCATGCTTGGCTTCTTTGTTGGTGCGTGGAGCCGTGCTGCTGGGTGGATGGGTATGGACGCTGGCGGTGCAGTGGATGTGGTTGTTGAAGGAAAGTGATGGGGTGGTGCTGGTGGAGATGGTGGTCAGGTACGTTCTTTCGCACTTTCTCCCTCTTAATGTTATTGTCAACATGTTTTTCTGTCGGATGTCCATCTGATCTTCTTGCCGCTATTGATAGACCTTTATTTGTTGCCCGTTCTGCGCATATGAGATACCGGAGTATGACGGTCTTGCTGCTGATGTTTTAGTGTCCTTGAAACAGTGGTGCACCAGATCCGCGATCAAGAGTTCACGACACTTCTTCAGAAGTTCCAGGAAAGGGTCGACCTTGCCGAGTTTTGGCAACAGAAGGTACTCACAGAGCGTGTCAAGGTCTACAGCAACTTTCACGACAAGTTAAATCAGCAAGGATCTTTCGGCGATGATGAGGTTCAAGCCAGCATGTTGGAGTGCAGTACTGACAGATCCCGAAGAGATGTCCAAGTATGAACTTGCAATCAGGGCTCTCCCGCCTCCTCTGGAGGCTCTTTTCCGGTTTGACTCTAACAACGTGTTGTATTCCAGAGATCGTATTCGAGGCGGACGGAGGTAGAAATGGTGCTGGAGTGTTTGCTCCATAGACAACCTCACGCCACCGTCAATCTCTGCCTCTGGAGGAGACAGCCAGCATCAGCTTCACCAAGTTTCGAAAAGAAGCGTGATGCCCAGCAAGCTCTTCTGCTTCGTGCGGCATCCTACGATCCCGCAATCTCCTGCAATGATTCTCAGCAACCTCGCTTACCAGAATGGGAATCCAAGCAAATTGTGTATGCCATGTAGTGCACAAAACCCGAGATAGTGTGAGTGGTCTTCGCTGGCCATGCTATTCGTTGAGCTATTATGTATCACCAAGGAGCCAAGGGCCTCCTCTGGTCCAGGTACTTCACGGAAGGTCAGAGACAGCTCAATATGCTTTTCTTAAGCACATACGTACTGATGGATTCCTGCAGCGACCTCTCTGGGGAAATCATGGCACAAGTCATCTTTTCGCCATCGGCCTGTGTTTTCGATGCCAAGTAAGTTTCTTGACACGTCTCCATTGTGACAAAATTGCTGACTTTTGAAGCCTACTTCAGTCCGAGACCGAGTCCGTTCTCGAGACCGCTATCAGATGATCCGTCTTCCGTCAATTAGACACTGTCTGGGTCAAGATTCAATGGGACAAGGACATGACATTCGCATCCCGTCAGGAAAATGGAAGCCGCTTCGGCTGTCGATGATGATGATGATGGTGGTGGTGAGTACTGGTCTGGTTGATTTCCTCCACAAGTTCCCTTTCAACCTTTCCCGAAGTACGGCAGAACTTCGGTCGTCCCGTCTTCTAGTGTGTTGCTAGCCTACTCTCGCTTGATTGCCTAAAGACCTTGCCAAAATCGAGGAAGTTTCCCATCTCATGAAGCGATGATTAAAAATGGACGGATGTTCAGAAGGAAATCTGCAAAAGGCTCCCTTAGCATGCCTAAGTTCCCAGGCGGCAATGCATACTAAGCAAGCCTGGGTTCGGCCTACACCTCTATAGCAAGTAACGACAGGGACACTTTTACTGACACAGACAAACTGTAGGAGCTTCGTCTGAGATGTAACTATTCTTTCCTAAAAGCAGACTGGGGTCATGAAGCACTGTTCATCATGGTGCAGCATGACTCCCATCGATGTTTCACTGAGTCTGGAACTTGGGGGCTCGAGCCAAGTAAGTCGAAGTTCTCCAAAATCTGACAGTGGCCTATTCTGTCGGAAATCATATTCGAGTTCTCGAGGCTGACTGGACAATCATAGAACATGGGAAGTCGAATCGAAAACAGACACGTGGTATTTGGCATGAAGGACAATTCGTTACTCCTCTCAGCTTGGGTGCTCGAATCGGAGGGTCATTTCACCAGTCGAGACCTAGCTCGTTGGAATCAGCGAGAAAATCAGAGGGGCACCTCGACACCCTCTCGTGTCAGCGATCAGTTACCAAGGCCTCTACAGCATGGGAACCACATCATGCAGCGACCGTCATTGGATCTTTGGCTGCAAGACACCAATTCCTGGCGACGTGGTTACGAAGTATGAGCATGATTCATGGACTCTGGTTGATCAGAAGAATCAAGCACGCTTCTACGGAGATTTCCCCTATTCGTCCGATTCCAGTATTGGTTTTGGCCACCAGGTGAGGGCATTGAGTTGACAGTCGTCTAGAGAGTGACTCGAGGATATCGTTTGTATTGTACAAGACATTTTGTAGGAGTAATGTAGAATAGAAACCGATCAAGCATAGCCGCTTCGGGCGTGCGTGGAGGGTGGCGAACGTGATCCTGGCTATGACATTGGGTTTCCATGGTCGAACAGGCTTGTGGTTGTAATCAAAGTACAATTCAAACCCTGGATGGTAACCTGGATAGTATCCAGAGGGGAGGTGTGGGGGTCTGATTCGGAATATCCGTACCCGTTCTCAAACCTATGAGCGAATATGGTGTCGGATTGAAGGCTGTTAATAGGAGTTGTCGGAACGATGGCTGTTGAGAAGTAAGGTAGTCATGTCGAGAGTTTGAGTGGCTCATAAACAGGATGTGAGCAAACGGCGAAAAGCTTATGTTCGACACCTCTCCAGCAGTATCAGTTGATCTCAACTTCCAGAAACGGCCCAGAAAAATAGGAAGACATGCCCTGGCTCTCATCATCAGTCATTACCATGGCCAGTCAATAAGCCCAGAGATGATGCCTTCGTGCTGAGACGAAGGTGTGACCCGCAGAATTTCCTCATGAAGGATGGATCGTCTCTTGGGCACCCTCGAGGCACCTTATACAGTGGTGGAAAATTGCGCACCTCGTTACTTGTCGCCCATGTCTCGTGGATTTCCGAATCTTGTCTTTTCGTATTATTCTTCATTCGCAGACCAAGGAACATCTGTCTCCTGTGTATTCCTGCCCCTTTCCGGAGCGGCGTTTCACATCTGGTGATCGCTGTCAACGTACACAGTGTCGAATGTTTGGTGATAGGATCCAATTTTTACCGCGGTACACTCTTGATCACTCGATACCACAAAGCTTCGACCCTCAGTAAGGAGTTCTGACGAGACACGCTTAAATCCTAGAGCAGATCTCGCGGGCAAATAAATTGCTCGTCGTGGGTGCCTTATCGCTCTGATTCCTTCAGAGCTCGGTAGCGGTTCTGCTAAAGAGGCGCTCGAGGGTGGTGATTTCGGTGGTGCTGTTCAAAGTAGATTTGGTGGCGGTGACGATGATGGTCGAGGAGGAGCTTTCCCGAAACGCGACCAGGATCAGAGAATAAACTCATGAACGAGGAGCTGAATGCGACCATCAACTAGCGTTAATAAGTGGATGGTTTGACGAGGAACCATGTATGAGCTCGTACGGGTGGCAAATTGCGTTCAAATCGAGCAGCGATGCTCCTTGGTCGCGCTCTCCATATTGTGCCCGCATTGGTTCCACCAAGTCGTAGGAGCCATACCAGTTGTCGGACTGCAAGAGGCTTCATGCCTCCAATGGATCTGCCTACCACCCATCGCGTCGAGTGAATACGAGAAATATAGGAGTGTTTGCGCATGGCAGCTCTTGTTGAGACCAAATCTATCTCGGAACGAGGTATGGTTTTGTGTGCGGTCCTTAGACCTGTGATACCTGGGACGTGTGTGGAATTAGGACTAGAGGCGTTCACTCAACCATCTTTCCTCTCAGATGGCTGCCGGAGAGACGTTCTCGGAGGAGTGATGGTTGGAATTGCGTTCTTTTCTGTGGAGCTCCTGTGGTGCGTGGAGCGTGTGTTGGTGCAACGAGACTGAAGCTGTTTCTTCGCGTTCTTGTTTTAACAAATTTATTGAGGTTGTGGCAAAGGGGACGTGGACTGTGGCCTGTGACATTGATTTGGAAACCGCCGTGTGTTTGTGACTCGATTGAATCAATTGGGCTCGGGTGTCTCATCGACGGCGAAGGGTCAGCAGCGGTAGACACATGGTGTGAAAGGGCCTTGTCTCGAACGTGGATGGAATGCATTCAGACTTCGAGTGTTCGAGGCTCTAGAAAGAGTTGGGTTATCGGCGCTATCAAGAAAGTTGAAAGTTTGAAGCCTCAACCATCTTCGGCATGAAGACGGGCCGTGGCTGAGGCGTGCACAAAAGGCCAGTTGGAGAAAAGAGTCTTCCTTTAGGGGACTATTTGTTCGGCTGTGGTGTCTGAGATCTGGTGGCTCCTTGTTTGTTTAAAAAAAACATGAATTGCCTCATGGATGCTTGTAAAGACATTTAAATTGTCAAAAGAAACTCACATGTAGACCACTAGGGAACGATAATGTAACTTTCAATACACTTAACAAAAACAGTAATTACGTCTCTTCATTCGAGACCATCTCTACTACTTGCCAAGTCACGTAGCACTTGCACTTCATAATTTCTTTGATCAAGAGTACATCGTTACTCCAGACATAGACATTGGCATTGGTGGTATCTCGGAAGTGCAATGCTAACATTATCGACTGATCTCGACGTACCACTTTCGTTACTTCTTGAAGAATCCCTTCGAGAACGGTTTTCTTCTGGGATCAACTTTCCTCCCGGACCTTCCTTGAAGCCAAGACTCCTTCACTGACCGTACATTTGCAGTTGCCTTTGGTGCTAGATTCGCACTTTGTGCCTTCGTGACACGATATGTGGTTCCTCCAATCCGGCGATCCTTGATCTTATTTTCAGATGGGTCCTTGAATTTCATTTTAATCAGTGCCTTTCTGGGCTGCGCTTGGATGTCCAATTCTTCTTCTGAGTCGTCATCCTCTAAGAACTCGAGCGGCAGAAGGTTGGGTAAGCTTTGACTCTTCTGTAAGCCCGCAGGGCCGTCATCCCCAACTCGATCCTCATGACTATGTTCGTCAATGACAGCATCTTCCACGTCAGGCAATACATTGTTTCGTTTGTCTCCAGCCTCCGAGTCGTCTGATATTGTGATAACCTCTCGCTCCTTCTTGGTCTTAGATTTGCGCCTCTTCGACTTTTCCGACTGTTTTCTTAAAGCGTCGTCTCTTTCTCTACGCTTCTGTCGAGAAGCAGATTTTTGTCTTGGAGATGTTAGCGAAGAACTGTCTGAAGATAAGAAGGGAAATTTACTGTTTGACCACCTTCGCAGCATCCTTCTCCCTTGACTTGATTGTTTCTGCCGCCTCTTCTAGACCAATGGCCTCAGGAGCAGCATCCTCACTGTCTTCATCTTCTTCATCTGAAGCTGCGATTTCTCGCCCTGCCTCGCTCCGTGGCTCTGGGGCTGTGGAGAAGAACTCCTCTTCTGGCTCTTCGCTATCAAACTTGCGGTGCTTGGTTTTCGAGCCTGGCGTACGAGGTAGTTGTGGCGATTTCATAACAGGTATCTCGACGACTGGTCTGCTGCTGAATGGTGTTTTGTCTCCACCATCCTTCCCGCGGACTGGCAGAATCTTTCTCTTCTTCGGGCTGGGTGTCACAGGCGAGTCCTCGCCATCTGAGTCTGCCACTTCTGTATGCTTTCGTGGCCGTTTGCTACTGCTCGCCCTAGGCGGCAAGACATTGATTGTGTTGTCGCCGTTCAAATCGTCCTCCGTAAGCTCACGTCGTTGCTGGGTGGCTTTGACCATAATCTCGCTCCTCCGCGGCGAAGGGGTTTCTTGCTTTATCTGTGGAATTTGCTCGTCGTAGTATACGAAGGATCTAGCGGACTTGAAGATTCGGGAGAACATAAAGCCTTTGGATATGCTGCAGAAGATTATGCGTATTTTTTTGTGGAATAACGTGCATTTTTTCTTAATGTCGCGCAGCAGACGTGGCTGAATTTGGCATGCGCTAAACCGCAATTGGTCACCGCCTTTTGTACAACATCTCTCAACCTTCGCTCCTTCTGATTCTCATCTCTATTGTTGCTATTGAACCTCGTTACGCTCTCATTTTTAGACAATATTCCGATTATTATCTTCATGTTGACCTCTTACAATCTCAATTGATGTTGAAAGATGTACAGACTGCAATCTCGACCGGTTTCGACATGCATTCGGGACACTTTGAGAAGTGGAGATTGCCCACGATACGCCAGACGTTTTCATGCCACATCCTCTTCAGCAGCTCGACCTGCACCTAAACCATCGCCAAAAACCAGATCTAAAATGCAGCAACAGCCTGGGACTATCAGAGTGAAGACGGCGCCACCCACCGAAGACTCCCTCCCACCAATAGTCCTTTTGAACTCTGCCAGAAAATCTGGTGTTCTGCGAGTGGAGCCAGAAATTGCCCTTGAGTTCTTGCGTCAGTATCATCAACTAGCTGGTAGACCCAGTGGCACCTGGGAAGAAAAGCTCTGTGCTGGTCAGATGACCCCATTTTATTCTGGTAACAGGTTCTAATTTGATCGTAGAGCATAATATCGATTCTGAAACCGTGGCTGTCCTTGGTGGTATTCTAAGGAGATGTCAAAACAAGGCTCAGCAGATATTAGCTAAGAAAGTCATGCTTACAGCTTCTGCTCTTGGTGACAAATCGGCAACGTTCGAGCTCATAGCCTCCGCCCTTCGGAGAGGCTTGACAAACGAGTATACTGCTCCACTCAAACAACTTGGTCTTTTTGCCAAGAAGGAGAACAACCCTCAAGCTCTGACGCTTCTCGGTAAAGTACACGTTGCTAGACGTGCCAATAAAGACGCCTTGGATTGTTTCCGGAGAGCTACGAGACCTCCGACCGGAAGCCTCGACTTTGATGGATCTGGCGACGCTCTTGTGAATGAAGGTCGACTTCTACTGGAATCAGATGACAAGGAAGGCGCGAAAGCTGCATTCGAGAAGGCTGCTCTCGAACTCGATGAACCTGCTGCGTACTTCTATCTCTCGAAAGTGCAAGAACCGGGATCGTCACAAGAACAAGTCTATCTCCTCAAAGCGGCGTCATCAGGTGTCACGGAAGCATGGCATAGTCTTGGAGCCCTGGAGATGGCGAAGCGGAGCGAAGACGGAGCGAAGAAGGCAAGCACTATGGCTGACTTCGGAATGGCAGGTGAATGGTTTACCGTTGCTGCCAATGATGGATTTGGCCTCAGTATGTTAAACTTGGCCTTGATGTGCAAGTCCGTAGGGAAGATCCAGGACGGCCTAAAGTGGCTAGAAAAGGCAGAGGAGAATGAGGATGTTCGAGACCAGGCTAGGGCCATCAAAGCACAATTTCACCAAGACAACGTTGGCGCGATATAAAATTCGCTGTTTTTGGCGCCGAAGAGGAGTCATTATTGGAACTCTGTTGCCTGGATGTCCCAGACCTGAACGGAACAGTTGTGTGGGTTTCTCCGCACAGGATTCTTTCCTGCCAGCCTCAGACATGGAGCGGCGGGCTGCTATTACCGGAGACAAATTGCTGCTACGAGGCAATACGAGAGAACGATGCAAGCTCGCATTTCATGGACTGGTCCTGCTACTGCCATAAACATTTCTGGCTGCGATATCGTGTATATGTCAGGTGCAACTTTCTCAGATTTTCTTCTATACCCTATAAGCCACAATGAAGCTTAGCATGTCCAGCAGGGGTCACTAGGTATTTGTAGGGTTGGCAATCTCAAGGCGGATTCCAAAGCGCGATATGACCTGGGCTGGCCGTTGATGGAACCAGCAACTTTAGTGTGCACGCAAGTGAGCGTGACAGCAAGTTGGACCGATTCCTGCCTTTGAAATACTGCACCGCCTTTTGCACAGCCTATCTATATCGAGGAGTCAGCTACCACTACGCCGAGGCAACTTTACAGTGCCGAATGGATTTCATTCCATGTAGGCTCGTGATGTGTCCCAAATTTGGACTTCTTTTTGCTACTATGGTAGCTCTGGCCATTTTGCTTGCAAATCTCGAAAATTTATCCTGTGGGAAGTATAGAGCTTTTTCTGGCCAAGCCAGATAGTACATACTCTGATGTCGGTGACACGGGCAATATCGGCCAATGGATTCTAAGTTCGTCGACATTGCCAATGCAGCACGAAAAGCATGTGATGATTCTTCCCTATGGTTTTGAGGACTTCTATCCTCGAGCTATCGTCTTAGCTCAAGTTCTGAGGCGCCAGCCAATGAACTTTGTGGAGAGCGAAACTTTACAGGTGGTTGGCAGCAGATATCTCGATCTTTCGGATGTTGCAATGGGTCGGCTCCAAGGGACGGCTCACGAACAGCACGAGCGGTTCCGACCCAGTACAAACGATAACCTTCTGTGCCCGGTAACCACGACAGCTGGCTTCGGGATGGTCTCCTCTCTATTGTGCCCATTCGCCCGAGGATGAGGCAGGGGTCAGCTCAATAACCAACATGGAAAGGCAAGGCCGCGGCACAGCAACTTGGACAAGCATAACCGATGACCCATTTTACAACGAACCGAGACTCAAGAAGATATGGAAGCTGGAATATTCCCCATGGAGCGTGTACTTTCATCCAGCCATGGTGAAGATAACGAGTTCAATCCCGAAACATTATTTCGATGAATGGCATCACCACTTTTACACTTGCTGCAAACGTTCAAGTTGATCTTGGTGTGCAGTTTCCTTTCTGAGACACCGGTCTGCGCTTCGCTCGGCTAACTGCTGCCTTGTCTTTTCTTTCCCTACGATTATCTAGTCATTCACTACATTTTGTTTTCTCTCCTGCCGTGAGGCACATCTGTTGCTTTTACTCGCTTTTCCACACCTGAAACACCAGTTTTTCCGAACCTTGAACCAATGCCATTGTCTAGGGCTGACTTTCGGCTGACTTCGAAGGATTTAGGTTGAAGCGCCAGGCGCCAGCTGCATGACTCCGAAGAGCCGGGACTCTCAAAACCAACATGTACAAGCGACAGAGCATTATCTCTCTTGTGGTGCAGCTTATCAGCATTTTCTCGAAGGAGACCCTCAGGAATGATGTACCTCCTCATCACAACTGCTATATATAGGTTCTCGAACCATCATTACTTCTTCCTGCTATCTAGCTTCTGGACATGGATCTTATCTCCTTCAGCTTCTGCTTCTGTTGCTTCGTTCCTTCCGCTTACTCTGCGAAAATTACAAAATGCTCTTCCTTTACGTCAAACTTGTTTTCATCTCCAGACTCCCAGCTCTGCTTCTTCATCGAGTCCAAGAAAGCACAGTCACTCTAGCTCCACACATCCAACGAGCCTCTGACATCTCGATACAAGCCATCAGGCTTTCATCATTTCCACGGAATACTTCTCTCAAGCCCAACTATCGTCCATTACTTGCCAACAGTACCAGTCTACTCTCATCACACTCGATCAGCTCATGATGTGCACACATATCTGCTGGAATTGCTCTATCTGTGGTGGACCCGCAGAGTACATCTTTGTGAGCAAGTGCGCGCTTATGCTGCAGGGCCAGGGCTGCTCAGGGCCGGTAGTCAGGCGAAGGAGTAACATTACCAAGAAGTGTCCTGAGTGTTTGGAAAGTGGCAGGATGGGGATGGAAAAGGTGTAGTGTTAATTTGGAAGCCACGCTGTTAAAGTTCTGGACGGGCGCTTGATGCTGCTGGTGGGGATATCCCTTGTACTTGGATTTCTGGGGTGGGAATGCGGCGTTTTTGTTCTGTCTACGCTTTGCTTATCCTTTGTTGAATTGTCTTTGTTTTAGACTCGTCGGAGATATGGCACAATCATTAGGTTTTCATTCACATGTCACAGAAGAATTAGGAACGCAAGTCTAAATCAACGATTGAATTGCTATTAGGTATTGCTCATCACCGCTTTCTCTATCCCAAACTCCTGCTTTACTCTTCCTGCACCAAGTGCCCGGTGTCCGATGCCAAAAAGTCGAACTTTGATGATCGAGAAGTCGCGAGATCAAGATTCGAGGGTATTAATTGCCGAGATGACAGACTTTTTGCCTCGCAGATAGTTCGGTACTCAGAATGAGAAAAAGAATATCTCGCACATAATTGAGGGTGTAAGGTTGCAGATGCCGAGTTGACAGAGTGCTTGCCTTGGATGTGTGTAGATGAAAAAGAAATAAAGAAAGAAGGGCAGAGGCCTTTCGATGGTGCAGGGGAAAATGACCAAGCGACTACGCGAAAAGGTCGTCGCCATCGCCGTCGCTTTTGGCATCATCCTCCATATATCCATATTGGCCCCAATCGACCGCTTCCTCGACGGTAGCCATAAGCTCATCATCTTCACTTTGTTCCTCGTCCTCCCTTTGTTCTTCCCAAACGCCACCTTCACGGCTCTCGTCTTCGCCAACAACTCCACTGGCAGAGGCTTGGCACATAGTCAAGGAGTTGACAATGGAGTCGACAACGCGGTTGACTGTATAGCCGCGACCAATGCCATGGCCCGTCAAGTCGCGAGAATGATAGTCAGGGTGACTGTGGACTGCCCCAGTACCCCAGAACTTGTTATAGTTATGAGTGTGCTTAATACCACATGGGCAGTTCTTCTTCGACTCCGCAGTGGGAGGGCCAAGTGGTCGGGTATAGGTAGCATCAGGGCGCTTGACAGAATCATACCACGGCAGCAGGTACTTGTCGGTTCGAGGGCCGCCATAAGCTTGACCATATGGTAGACAGTATTGTTCACCAAAGACTTCTTGTGCATGGGCGTACTTCGTACAGGGCCAAATAAACACCGGTTTGGCGTCTGTGCACCTCTCGAAGATTCTATAAAATCAAGGATCTCTAGCCAATAGACTCTTAAGAATCAGCTATTTGTTACTGAATCTAGTTTAGAAAGATCTAAGAAGCTCAGACGTCAAACCGGTGTTTATTTGGCCCTGTACGAAGTACTCGCATTTGATGAGTGGTGGCTGTCCAGGAGTGGCAGACTTGCTCAACCACTGTCGGTACCCACGGGTCCATCGGATGGTGTCGAGAATAGGATCTGGTGGATGATGGTGATGGCGGCAGTCGTCACGTGGTGTGACAGTGGACAGTGGCGGGTGACAAAATCTACTGCCATACCGAGGGGAAACACAGGGACCAGAGTGGTTGTTGAAGTGGAAGAGTCCTTTCTGCTGCAATGTGACATGGTTCTCGACTTGGTGGTAGAAGTTGACCTCCCTCAAGTTTGGAAAGTTGGGAAGCAAAGGACCAGCGAAGGTGCCATCTGGCCAAGAGCCTCTCGCCAACCAAATGTTGGTTATAGTGGGATGGTCAATTGTGATTGACAGCTTCTGGATCATGTTGCGGAAGCTCCGAGGCATGTGGGAGATGACTTGCACCAGCTGTTGGCAACCCCAAGAGCGAGGGATGTGGAGCTCATCTCTGTCTGGAGAGATATAACCCACTTGAGTGCAGCCGGCAGGCATTGGGATCGGCTGGTAGAGAGCTGTTTGTCCGCCGAAAAGAACATCTTTACGGGTTTGCCTGTCCAAGGTCATACCGAAGGGGACTGTGGTCCAGAAAAGGTCGAACTGATAGAACTCTGAGCTTGAGTAGGTGCCAGTGTCGTCTTCATCGCTGGCTTGCTCATCGTCTTGTTCAGCCTCGTCTGCTTCATCCTCACCTCCTCCCTCTTCGAGTTCTTCCTCTTCGAGTTCCTCATCCTCGTCCTCGTCATCATTATCAGTATCCCCAACAGTCCAATTCTCATTTCTTGAGAATCGCAGCTCAAGTACTCGCTTCTGCTCCGCAACAACGAGACCCCAGATCTTAAGCCGAATCTCGATAGATATCTTCTCGAGGCGGCTCCATTCGAATCTAGTAAGTGTCACGATGCCGAAGACCCGCTTGCGCACGAAGCGAGAGTCATCCACGCAAGGACTTCGGGTGAGGAAAGCAACTCGAGCCTCGATTTGAGAAGGGAGATGTCGAGTTTCGAAGTTGTTGAGTGTCTCGAGTTTGTTGCGGATGAGTTGTAAGCGGATGGCCTTTCCTGTGCCCGGAGGAGTGTCTCGGTCGGCTAAAGCTAGGAAGGATACATCATCGCGACTAAGATTGGTGATGTCGTAGATACCCGAAGTGTCGAGAGTAGGTTCTGTGAGCGAAGCTTGTGTCCTCGAGCAATGGAAGCTGGGTACGGAAGGGAGGAAGGGGTAGGTGTTCTTGTGCCTAGTAAGAGCGTGTTGAGATGGAGTTGTTCTCTTGGTCGCGTCCTGGACCGAGACAACTTTCTATTATTTGAATCAGCGCAAGTTTTGTCAAGAATAGGTACGATTGGTACTTACCTTGGTACAAGATCTCGCGCGAAAACCAGAAGGATCATGTCTAGCCCTAGCCGGAGCTTTGCCAATGTCCTCGGCCTTGGATTTCTCCTGTTCTATATCAGCGGAAGTCTTTGCCAAGTTGGATACATCCTTATACATACCATGTTGAAGAAATTAAGTTTGGATTATCTTTGTGCTTCAAGATTCGCAATGCGCTTCAACTTTCCGATGTCTGCGCAAGTGCGCACAAGTGTATCCAAGTAAGATACCTCTTGTGTAAGAGTAGAAGAGAAGCACAAGTCTTGTTAAATAACAAAGAATTGATGCGTAAGATGTATAAAGTTGCGGTTAAGAAGATCGAGGAAGGGGATGAAAGGGTAGGAGGAGGGGGTTTATATACTACTAGGTATTGGGAATTGATGCCTTGATCTGTAAGGTAGCGAGGATTTGCCGCTCTTCACTTGAACAGGGAGGGAGTTAGTGAACAAGAATCTGGAAATTGGTGAACAAGATATTGGATATGTTTAGGATTACTGTGTCGATTTTAGATTTTTTAATAAGCTGTTCTTAAGAAGCAGGCTACTTAATTAATACAATTCTCGAAAGCTACATTTATTAGTAATATTATGTCTAAAAACTACATCTCAAAGGAGAAAACTCTTGTTCTGCTTAATCTATAACTCGGTTTCCAAGTTACTTAGTAAATTAAAAGCAATGTTCAAGCTCTTTCCTCAGCTCTTAATAGAGATTTACACGCGTTTACAAGGATTAGGTATAGAAAAGGGAACAATGCAGTGTAGAACAAAGACGAATGGATCCTTAATTGGAAAGTAGCGGGAGTCAGCGAGTAAGGTAGTAGCTCAAAGGTTTTTGTCGGAAGTAAGTACAAAGAGGCAAAAGAATTAACGTGTCAAGTACACGTATAGTGGGCCTTGATTCAATATACTTGAATATTGATAAGCGTTAGAAATGCAGTATTATTACTATTCACAATTGATTCCCATCCACAATTTCCGTTTCTGGCACCTCAATCACATGATCAAAAACCTCATCTTCGATCAAGACAGGTACATACCCATCTACAGCCTTTACATGTCTTCCATAACCCTCCTTTTCTCCACTTTCCAAAGCTCCTTCCCAACTATACCATTGCTCCGTCTCCCCAGTCGTGTTAACGCTCGGATCAATAGCTCCAGCGAACTCGTAGTATGTGTTGTTCCAGCCGTATGTACAGCTGCCGTTTTGTCTTGTAGCTAGAGTCGCAGGGGATGAGAACGTGGAAGGTTTGGTGAGGTATGAGAGGATGGGAGTTTCGGTGGTAAGTTTGCCGCGGTCTAGCCAGGCGATGAGAGCGCTGTTGGTTAGAGTGGGATCTGAAGGTACGACATATTGTTGCGTGAATGATATTGGGTAGTTGTATGAGTTCATGATATTTGTTTCTGCGCTTGTGTTTGAAATTAATGGTGTGAAAGATGAGGTGCCAGATGTGACTTGGTAGAGAGTCTCATTGTAGCCAAGGGCTGTAAAATTTTGCTTGTTAATGTATTTAAGAGATTGTGACCATGTAAGGGTCTTGGAGCCTTTCGATGTGGTGATTGTACTTGTGTGGTTCAATGTCCGCTGAGCGGAAATTGAGACGAGAAGCGACGTGTTCTTGCCGGATGCGAATTCGATTGTGGGAACAAAATCAAAAGACGGAGCTGGAGCAGATGAAAGCATTGTCTATTGTCTCAGTCAGTATACTCTAGACAAGGAACGACGTTATTTCTTCGAGTAAGACTCACAGTCCCAGTCGTCTGATTTCCAGCATCGTCGATCCACAGGAAGATTGATCCTGTGACCCACCAATTTGATCCTATAGTGCCAAGCGTGGTGACAGAATCATATCCCACAACATTTAAAGCGAATGTATGGGGATTGCCATCACAAAGCAATCCAAGCCAAGGACTGATATCAATCTCGAAACTTGGTAAGTCATAGGTATCAATTCCTACAATAGGCACCCACAAACCAGGACTGATACCACCAGTGAAAATGGTTGGAAATGGCCAGCCGACACCTGCGAGTTCGCCATCAATGAGAACTCGAACTTCACGCCACGGGCTGTAACCATAGATTGCCGTATTGTTGAAGGTGTTGTCGTACTCGGTTGGGACGTTGGTGAACCAGAACTCTTCTGCGCCGTTGCCGGATGCGAGAACACTCACAACTGCCCTCTCCACATTTCTTGGAAGCGTGAATGACACCGTGGCATTGCCATCAGGAAGAGAGAGGACGGAGGATTGATTCTGAGATGATAATTGTGCTGATATAGGAAGGATCAAGGCTGCTGGAGTGAATGATTCGAGGTCATTATAGTACAGTGCTGTGATGGTCACATTGTAATTGCCTGTGAAGACCGAGTCGTAGATGTTGTCGAGCTGCATGATGACCTTCTGCTCGGATCGTAGGAGGATATCGAAGGGGGTCATGTCTTTCAGAAAATTCCAGTAAATCCCGGTTCTCACAGGCATGGCAGTCGTGGTGCGCCAGACCTCGACATCACCCAGAAATATTAGACCAAGTCGATCATAATTGATGCCAATTGATGTGACGGACATGTTGAAGATGACAGTGGTGAATGTACAATTCTTAGGAGGAGAATAGGTGCCTTTTTAATTAGATTGGGGTTTGCACTGCTGGAGAATACTTACCGACATATGGAGTGCCATAGCTTGCAGCAAAGTTGTGTTGCACAACCACCTGCTTGCAAGCCGCACCATCATACGAAGCCCTCAAGGGCGCCTCGACCTGGAAGATATCGAGTGGAATTTCCGGGGACACTGGGGTCGTGACATTCGGCGCTCGATAAGCTATGCCTTCATGACCTCGAAGACCGAATGCAGCGTTCAGGAACAGAGTAGCGACAAAGAAAACTGTCAACATCACGACCAGACGTAAAAACGAGTGTCCTTTCAAAGACGATCGGAACGCGGGGAACATGGTCAATTAAAGGCTGAAAGAAGCCGCGCATCCAAATATCAAGGTCCAATCATAATGTAACGTACCTTTCTTATCAGGTACGGTACCTGACTGGAGATCTCTTCTTGGGCGGGGTAGATCTGGGATGAGATGGGGGTGCGAGTGGGACGAGGATGAAAAGGAAGGTGGAATGCACGATGATGGAGTGGCCTTATCGATTGCAGATCTCCATTTAAAAAAAGATCCCGTGATATTAAGCACGTGCAGAGGTCCAAGCAGTTTAGGACAAGAAGTCTGCTGTAAGCTCTGTGCACTGCATAACACTTATATTTGTGAACATAAGATAGTATAAAAATGAGAATAAGGGCTTGGGTGCGAAACAATAACTCAGTCACTGTATACCTCCTGAGCGCGCCGCACCAGATTCGAGCACCTGGCAACAGCAACGGAACATCTCGGAGAATGGATTGTTTGCAGACTATGGGGCCATTGACACCCTTCTACTCTGACAACAGTATGAAAGGCCTTGAATGAAAGAAACTTCACGCCTCGTGGCAGAGAAGAGGAAGGGGGGAGAAGAGACGGGGACAAAGCAGAAGCATAGGACGGACTTGCAAGGCCAAAGAAAATCATTTCAAAGCTGGTAGGAAGAACTCTTCATCATAAATACGCTTTGAAACTTAAGGGCTGCCGCTGCCAATATCAAAGTCTCGACTACTCCTCATGCAGCAACAAGAACAAAAAGGGGTGGCAGCGGCATGTTGTCAGATTAGATCAAGTTATTGGCCATCATCAATCACCTCTACTCAAGTAGAAACCATCGTCTTGCAACGCGGCTTCGAGTTCGAGCAGTGCATGAATGCTGAGTGATTTCCGAGCTCGAATTTTCATCACTCAACATCTGGAGCCTGAATCGTATGCCAAGATACCAGCCGCGCGCTTGTATTAGGCTCCAAATTTCCAAAGGGCGACAATGCAGCAGGATGACAAAGGCAATAGAAAGACTCGAATAGCAAACAATGAAAGCTGATGACATGAGGGCGCGAGTGCGGGGCGGGGGGCGAGAAGGGCAGTATAGGGAAGGCTGTGGCTGAACATCGCCCTTCGGCTGCGAGGCTGACACGGCTAAATAGGACAGATGTAAGCTGTTCGCAGCAAGAAAAGACCTTGCTTTGTCGTCGGGAACATCCAACATCACCTCGTTGAACATGTCCAAGTCAATATGGGACAGCTTCATATATTTTGACCAAAAGCTGGACACGCCAAAAAAAAAGTTCGAAAGATGGACCCCTTTTTGATGTTGTTGATGTCGTCAAGATCTACCAAATCATTTTTCATCAAGGGGTCAATTGACGCACGAGCTATACCGCATGCGCTATAGCTTACTGTAATCCCTGCGCTGGCTTTTGGTGTTTTCGGTACATAAATGCCCACCTCCGCCTCGAAGTTTTTTTGATGCAGATGCGCACGCTCGCTTCCCTGTGAAACTTCGACCACAACACCGAGACCCACATTCCATAAAGTCTCCACCAACCACAATCCGCCCACGTCATCGGACTTTTGATAATCCGAATCGCCAATCATTGTCTCACCGCCCAGCATTCCACCTTGCCGGATTCAGCAGCTACAATCCGATCGAGGGGTAGCAAAAGACAATCTCGAGGGCAGTGAATCAGTGTATTACGGCCTATATATTCTTGTTCCAGGCTAGGATTCCGTAATACATTACACTTTGCTATCTATTCCAGTAATACTTCCGTATTCTGCGGCTACTTTACTGGGTTTGGCTTGTCACAGGGTGCCATTACTGCTTGCATTAGCCCTGCATAAAGCCCACCGCCTCCGATTCACCGGCCAGCGAATAAATAAAGCTTCGGGCCTCGCGAACATTTTCAAATGGACTCTACATACGCGCCCCAATCCCCAGATCTATCGAGTTTCTTGTCCTCCCCTCCCAAGACACAACAACAATACAACACACAACCTCTATCTCAATCGACAGCATACGCGCCTCGATCGCCGGTCATTCCCTCTTTCAATACCGCACCGCAACCGTCATACGCACAACACCAGAATCTCCACGCGTACCAGTCGAATCACTACAACGATTTCGACACCTACGGCAATTCACAGTATCTACCACAAATCCCTTCTTTACCGGCTGCACACACATTCCCACCAACACAATTCGCCGCTCCACAAGATCACAGAAACCTCCTCATCAAATCCGAGTCCGCATACAGCGAAGCAGACTTCGACACTCTACACTCCCCAATCGACACCATGTCTCGCGCACCACGAATAAAACCCGACCCCTCCTCACCCACATTCTCAAGCAACCCCTCCCTACCCGCATCCTACAAAGACCCCAACCCGACCAACATCGAGATCAAAACCAAGTTCCCCGTCGCGCGCATAAAACGCATCATGCAAGCCGACGAGGAAGTAGGCAAGGTAGCACAAGTCACACCGGTAGCCGTCAGCAAAGCGCTGGAACTATTCATGATCGCGCTCGTCGGCGGAGCAGCAGAGAAGGCTAGGGAGAAGGGGGGCAAGAAAGTCACGGCTCAGCATCTGAAGATGGTTGTTGAGGGGGCGCCGGAGCAGTTTGATTTTCTGAATGAGATTGTTGGCAGGGTGTCGGATGCGCAGGAGGGAGCCGGGGGTGAGGGGAGGAAGAGGAAGGTGAAGAATGAGGAGGCGAGTGAGAGTAGTGAGGAGGAGAAGAAGCCGAAGAAAGGAAGGGGGAGGAAGAAGAAAAGTGATGATTAAGGTGGTGATGGATATGTAGGAAGGGGATTTGGGAGGATGGGTTTGGAGTTGGGGAGTTAGCATGGCATACAGCTTGTCGCCGGATTCTTTGCAATTGATCGCGATCCTCTTCCGCAAACATCAACCTCGAGTGCTTTGTGACTTCGAGTCCCTGTGTCTTTAGCTCCTTTATGCTTGACACGTCTCGTTCTTCGTTCCATGTCCTTTGAGCCACTGTAGACGCCATGAGCTTATTGTAATCAATGTCTGGGAAAGATTACCTCGTGACATGCAATCCACATTCTCTCGCAAATGAATTGACATTAGCGCTGTTATATACTTTATAGTAAACCTAGACATTAAGCTTTCAAAGCTGTATCGAAGTAAAAAACTCGCGTATTTTAGGGGCGACAGCACTGGTACGGGATCTAGAAGGTCATGTATTCTCGTAGGAAACGGACAGAATAAATACAGCGTGTACCATACCAGAGGTCACTGTGCTTATACGGGACTGTATTCCATTGTTTCTTTGTCGCAGATCTATCTTCCTTGTGTAGAATCTTGCAAGTGTCGGTGGCTTGACCCTCATGCAAATGTGTCGAGAAAGCTGACTGCTTAGTCTGCACAAGCGGGATTGAGAGATTGCGACGGAACTCAAGGTGTAGGAGAGGTATTGGATATGGAAGATGGATGTTTGTAGACCTGTTAAAGGGATAAGGTGGGGGTTTGAAAGAGGACGGGGACAAAGGGTTGGCGGCTTGGTTTGGAGAGCAAATGACGGCGGATAGCATAAGATATAGGTCTGGACATAATCAGTTAGCAAGATATCCTTTACGACACGCCGGCGCCATTCTTGGTGCGTATTAAAACGTGAATAGTGGATGAAGTTGAATGTATTATAGTCCTTGTAGAAAATCAGAGTTCCGCTCATAGAGCTGTCATTCCACAAGAAAGCTGTCAGACACTCCCTAACCCTCTTTTTGCCTTGCACAGATTGGACAGGAGGGTCTCTCCATCATCTTCTTACTCTGCCTGCTGATATCGATTCTTGTTGTTCTTGTCGCTCTGGTTGCTCTCTAGCACAACAGGATCGAGAGCCGGGAGGAAGCCAGAAAGACTCTTGCGCAGAAATTTCAACCGCTCGAGATACTATCTCAACTCTCTGCGCTTGAGTCTTCGACGTGAGGATTCGGCGTTAAGGCAATAAGCCTGTTTGATACAGGAATGAGAGAAGGTATTCGAGTTGCTTGAGCTGTGTTGGCTTGCACAGCATATCTAAAAGCTTGCTTCTTGGAGTCCTTCAGCTTATCGAATGTGTGTAGATGTGTAGATGGAGCCCTTCTGCAAACTGAAAGTAAATCGTAGGAAGCTTAAATCCAGACCCTTTCTTTCTAAGAAATCTGCTGATCTAAGTATATACTCTCATATTAGCTTTAGAAGATCAATCGGAGAATGGAAAGTCTTGCTTCTCGAGCTTCTCGACTTCCTGTAATCTTGATCTTCATCTTCTTACTAGTAATCTGATTCTTCTATCCTCGTTTCCAGCAGCGAGACTCTGTCGAAGGTATATTGTAAAAGAGCCAAGCATAAAACATAAGGTTGACCCCCTAGTTATGAGCCACCCCCTGTTATGGGCCACCTCGCTTAGCACACTACCACCAACTTCGACAGCTAATAACTTCTTTAATCCTCTATTGTTATATGAGATAAAGTAGAAGCTATACTAGCAAGGCTCTCTGATTCTAACTGGTCCACTTGTCTATCCCCAGCTGTTATTTGTGCTTCCCCAATCCCTCTGATATTAACAAATCTTGAATTCGGACTAGTCTGCACCTTTCGTCGTTTTCTAGGCTCTAGCTGTAGTACCCTAGCTTCAAGTTGCTTGATCCGCAGCTTATGCTGTGT